>JANZLQ010000029.1:11870464-11883168 GCA_026212715.1 Elanus axillaris
GGGGTGGGGTGGGGGGGTGGTGTTTCACATTGGGTTTGGTTTTTATTTTTCCCTTGAAGATAAATGCCAAAATCATTTTTCCTTATTATTTCAATATATCACGTTACTCCTGTCACAATTAAAAAAAATAATGCCCCAGCAGTGACACGGAATATCACCTCAACAGAGAAAAAGCCTCACTGCTGTTACATGTGTTTGGCCAAAGGCACCCAAACAATTTTAAAGTCAGTGCAGGTGTAAAACCATAGTGTGTGCAGCTGGCAACTTAACTTGGGGTTAGTCTCTGTTAGCAATTCAAACAGCAGGAAACTGATTTCAAGAAGAAAGAGTTAAGAGGAAGTGAATTCAGCTTGAGCAACCTGGACACACTTGAAAAAAAAATCCCCAAATTAGTAACATAAGTGCAGGCGGCCACAGTAATTTTTAAGACAGTAAGCTAACAATGGTTCATAAGTCATCCAGGAGCAAGAAGCCAGGAGAGCTCAAAGAGATACAATTCAAACTACCTTAAGCATATGCACGCATATTAACATGACCAAGCGTAAGTTTTGGAACAATCACAAGACTTAGTGGGGTACCTGTAACAATCTTCCACATCTGCTGAATACTAATAACCCGTCAGGACAATCTCCAGTAATTATAAATTAAACAGAGAAAAGTTCAACAGAAAGCAGCATTACTTTTTCATTGTATGTGGGAAGAGGCTGATCTGTACAAGTTTAACATTCCTTCTTCCATTTTTCATCAGAAGCTTTGAAACTGTCCAGCCCTAACTTCTCTAAATAAGTATGCGTGTCTTGCATATACATATATATGTGTATATATAAATGTATGCATTTATACATGTGGAATCCTTCCAGTCTTGAGGCGGACTGCAATATGACTTGCCTCCAGGCTTCCTCTGTTTCCAACAGCTGTCGGAACATTGCTTCTGCCATCTCTCTACGTATCTTCACCTCCAGAAGGAGTTTACTTTGTTTTTCTGCAACTAGCTTCTCCTTTAGGTTCTCTGTAGTTTTCAAGAGATCCTAAATTTAACATATTTCAGTTCAGAAAACAAGCTAGAAACACATATTGATATGCATGTCAAATGAAACATTCATACAGAGCCATCCAGAGAGGGCATTTCTACAAGCCTCTGTTTTCAGGGGGGCTGCACCAGAGGTCAAATATTTTAAAATGTGAATTTCTATCTCAAAGACAACCTTTCTCCATCTTGATGGTTTCTGCTATCAAAAAATTTACTACTATTTTGGAATTTAAATATTAATTTGTACAACCATTTAGCATAAATCCTACTTTATTTTTACAGTACATTGCTATTAGATTGTATAGCTTTGTTTTTAAAATGCTGCACCTGAACTTGTTCCTGCTGTTCCCAAAAGAGCACAAATGGCTAGATAATGTTGTTTTAAACATACATACTGCTTCCTTACTCTTCTCCTTGAGCAATCAGTTGAATTCCAAATTTAGCATTTGACCTAACTAGAAAGCTACAGGCAGCCTTCCACAACTACACTTATTCCCTTGGGACCAGATCACTTTCAGTCTAGGTCTGCCTGACATTGAGCAGAAGCTTACAGTTCTCATTTGATACACCTTCCAGCACATCTCTTTATGTTAAAGATTCTAATATTAGCACTAGTAGCAATGGCTTTCTTGGGTACAGTTTTGAGTAGATGTGTATCTACCTCGTGACTCAGAATGGTGATGTCCACTTCCTCTTCTGCAGAGGTTTCAGTACTGTCAGGAAAGTCACCTACAGATGTGTTAGCATCAAAGCGCTCAATAGGTTTGCCGTTGCCTCCTACTAGCTTGGGTGGAAAATAACCAAAACTTTTGGGTAGGATTGTCTGGATTACCTGGAAAATCCAGAGTTGAATGCATTGATTTGTCAATGCTGTCAATATTGCAGATATCAGAATAGTAGGAAGAAGTGGCATGAATGCATTGTTTTATTTACATTATATTTTATATACAAGAACATTAACAAAATTTTACATATCTTTTGGTAAACAAAAACATCTATCAATATGAATATAAGAATTCAGTACTCTAACAAAGTGAAAATGAGAAAGATTATCTACTAAAAAACTTAGTATGCTTGTCTAGAAAGGTGTTTTCTCTCCTCCTAAAATATGAGGTTTTAGTATAGTTTCTGGGGAAGTTAATGAAAAGCAGCAAATCCCTAAAACATCTGCTCCTTCCTGAAATACTGTGACCAGGACTCAACAATTCTTGCTAGTTACGTAAATATTTTAAGTATGTATGTCATAGGACAAAACATCAGAGAGGCTTGTCTCCTCAGTGCACACCCTTACCTTATGATGAAAGCTGCAGCTGAAAAGAATTAGAAAAAACTTTCTCTCTGAGATCATATTAGACATGCCATTACACACTTGGAATGTGTCAGAACTAATCCATGGTTCCAGACTAGAAAAGGACTTTATTTCTGCCATGAAACACAGCATAGCCCACCATCCCACTCTGCAAGCAGCAGCTGTCAGGGAAGCTGAATGAACTTAAGACCAAGAATCAATCCCAAGTCCTGAATGTAATTGGAAGACCGAGAAGCAGAGCTAGCAGAAAAAAGCATGAAAGCATGCTGACTTAGTAGAGGGGGTTTTCCCTTCAAAGGAGAGGAGCACACTACCTTCAAGCATTAACTTATCAATGAAAAGTCTTCTCTTTTTGTTTCTTATTAGTTGCTTGCACTTAGCCAAACAGGAGCAGAGCAGGCATAAGAGATCTCATTTAGGCTATAAAATAAGAAAGAAGCTACTTCTTTTACTGCCACCGCTAGCTGTCCAAGAAGTTTTGAACAATTGTCATCTTGTGCAACAGATGCTTAACTGTACACAGGTTAAACAATTCATCAAAAGCTTGAATTGAAATCTTGCATTTGCTCAGATATATGGTATAACCAGTCATATCTGAAAGTCCCCTGACTACCTTTTTTACACAGAACTGAACAAGCCAGGCAGCTGCAGCTATCCTAACTTCTTACTGCAAATAGGTTTGAGGATGTGTGAGACTATTAGAAGCCTTCTAGAGGTAAGCCACATGCACAAGAATTCACATGATGCATCAAAAGTCCAAATCACACTCAATTCCATACAACCTGATCCTTTCACAAACCAATAGTAACAAAGAATGCAGAACAGCAGAGAAAGTAGATGCACTCTTACCTGTTTGGCTATAGCTGAGAATTTCATTACATGTAGTGTTTCATCATATGTAGAAGCATGCTGATTAATGTTTACAATCATACAAGCTTTGCCTTTTCCACAAAAGAATGGTTGAAACAGACGAGTCAATTTGCTCTCTCTGAATGGAATATAGCTTGGCTTCATCCTCATGGAGAAAAGCATAATAAAATTGTGAAACAAAAAAAATTGCAAAATTATGTGATAATGTAACTTAGCTTAATTCTGATTCTCTTTCAGGAAACAGATCCAGTAGGATGCTCATATTTAAGCCTAAGCTATTTCACAAAGAGCAAGGTCTTCCCTAGATCTCATAAGCTCTCCAATAAGCTGAAGTATTCAAAAGTAGAAGTAGTATAGTGTCTGCATCGCAGTTCCCTAGTGTTACAAAGCAGATACTGGAACAAGCCAAAAGCTAAGTACAGGACATCTGTCAGCTGTCTGATGAATCTAGCTATATAATTTGGAGGTGGAAGGGAAGAGGACAAAATAGGAGCTCTGTACACAAAGTGTATTGCTCATATATACACAGACACTAAAAAAAGCTTGATAGTTTGCTGCGAATTGCCCTTTTTTATTCTCCACAAACAACAGTTTTAGAAAAAAAAAGTGTTCATTTTAGGTATTCCAGTGACATCTGTAATAAAGAAGGCTTACAAGACTTTATAGATTTCAATTTTCCTGCAACCACGCGTACCTCTCACAGAAACATAAAGGGATGCTTAGGGTTTCAACCTAAAACTTGGCATGTTGTTTACAACTTGTCACTTACTTCGGATTTTGATTTTGCTTCAATGCTGCAATGCATTTTCCAAGGATATGAAGAGAATTATTAATATTTCCTGCTTCTTTTAGTCTATCTCCAAAGGCATGTGTTTTATTACACCGCTCTGATCCAGCCAAGTCACAGAAAGATAACCTGCATAAAAGAATTATCCAGAACACACGTAAACTTGTTTCTAAACAGTACGAAAATAGAATTTCATATCTTTTTATTTCTTTATGTGTCTAAAGTGTAAATGACTGGCTCATTTCAGCCTACTTAGATCACAGAATAAGTTGTACTTTAATACTGACATTTTGTCCAGGAGGCATTACGCAAGGTATTTAGGATAACAGCAATAACCTATCTTCCCATTGTATATAAAGATACTTGAACAAGATTGCTGCTCCTAAGACAGTCTATTCAGCACAGTCAAAGAAGTCTGCTCACAGCATTCTCTACAGCTTTGTAGGCATTGTTATGTAAAGAATTCAGTTTAGGAACCCCAATTTTGTGGCAATCCTAAAGTAAGTACTTCCAGACAAGATAAGAGGAATTTCTGAAACAATTTTTCATAGTGGGTCTATACTACAGAAGCACTTTGACCATCACCTTCACCAGTTCCAGCACTGAGAGGATTGTAGGATAGTAGTATGCCTCAATGCACTGCAGTCTGGCTCTTTTGGCTACAGAACCATTTGTTCACTATTGCAAACAAGAGACCAGAAGTCCTTCCCAGACCACCTTAGAGCTCTTTGTTTGGCTACAGCCATTATATGCTACTGAACTTAGACTACTGAGTTGTCCTTCATGGTACAATAGGTTACAGTCAGAGGCAATTATCCTGGATAATCAAGGAATTCCATCACTTCTACTTTATATTAATAAAGCTCTTGAAATAAAGGCACCTCTGGAAGTTAGATATTTATGTAACCCAACTGTTACTCACTTATACATACATTTATTTATGTAAAGTAACACCTTTGTAAGATCATAGCCTTTCACAGAGCTTAATCACATATTCATAAGGCGCAGATTTCAACTGTGTGAAAGGCTATGATCTTACAATCTTTATCCTTTTCAGTACAAGATTAAGAGCTTTTTTCTTTCTTAAGCAACACACAGACTCTGTCATTGATCTAACAGATGCAGTCATTTCCTTAAGTTGCCTTTCCTTATAGTATTTATCACTAATGCCTGACATAAAAGGTGTTATCTCACAGTGGGGTATATTTATTACCCTCTGCTCAGAAGAGACAAATCAGTAGGAGCTAGGACTGAACTAAACCACTCTGTTACAAGGCTGTCCTCATTTTTCAATATCAAGCTAAATGGACAATTAATCAGGAAGAAAAAAAACACCCCAAAAAGCTATCTAAATGGCTTCAAACCAAAAGATTATGCCACTTTCTCTAAACCACAAAAGAACAGAGGGCTGGAAAGACTTAGCACTGCTCTCACAGGGTGCACCTACATTAGCATTTTAGTTTACGAGAACAGTTCTTAAGCAAATCACTTGATGGTTCCCTCTTACTGTAGATTGTACCATGGAGCAGTCCCAGAGCATGTCACTTGCATTCTTTTTGGATGATAGGCTTAAATTTGCCTTCCAGGAGCACATCAGGTATGCTGCCACAAACATTCAACCCATAAACTCTCGTCTGGTCCCAAGCTATAAATATACACTGGCATAGCTCGCACCTTGAGTCTTCAGCACTAACTGCTGCAGTCCAACTTTAGAGATTGGCTTCTATCAGCCAGCCATTTAGATTCTGCTTACTAGAATATACAGTGTGGTACTACTTAGTACTACTCTGTCCCCACCTCCCCATTATGTAAGACAATATACATATATTTCCCTCCATTTACATATTACTGACAGCGTTTTAACAGGTTCCTTCAGCCAAAACTTAACAGAATAAGAGAGACAGCAAAACACTTCTATGTCTGTCCCTACCAGGTTTCCAGTCAGTTTTATGCAGCCAGTGGAGTTCTGATTTCCTTCTCAGCTCTCAGAGGATTTGTTTTTTAAAAGAAAGCTCACCAGTTTAGCATGCTTACACCTTATCAACTTTTCTAAAATATTTACATTCTGGTAATCAGCTGAAGCAATCACTTACTCTGAAACTCCAAGAACACGTGGCTGATGCTCGTCAGTCAGCTTTAGTAGCCGGATTGAAAAGATACTGTGACTGGAACAGAAAGAAGTCCTTTTTAATAACCACAATTATGAAAATTAAGCAGTCACTGAAGCAAAGTAAAATCTGTATGCTACAGAAAGTTCAGTGATGAAGAAAGAATAAGAATTAATTCACTAATTTACACTAGTTACCTTCACAACGCATTCATTCAGCAACAAAAAGGCAATAAAAGTTGGTTTTTGTGACTTTCCATTTCTTACGATGCAGGAAAAGGAAAAATATCACATGAAGCCTACAAGCTGTCTTGGATCAAAACCAAGCTGGTTCACTTAAGTCTACCGATCAGAAGATGAGAGTACTCAGGCAGCCACTTTGTATGCAAACTTTAGGCAGTATCTGAACTCAGTAAATCTGAAGAATTAACTTAGAAATAAATAGGTTGCAGGTGGAAGGGAATAAGTTAAGGTTTGACAGTCCTGTAACCTTGCCTACTTCAACATACACAGTTATTTGTTCAGTTTTGAAATTATTCTATTTTATCTAAGGTTAAATTTTTAACACTTGAAAATCCAGTTATTCTGTTTTAGACATCAACCTACAAAGACAGTGGACATGCTGTCTGAAACCAAAGAGAAAAATCTTAGAACCAGAAGTGACCCGTACCCAGTTGATCCAGTAAATCAGGAACAACAGAAGACAAACTTCTCTAGTATATTTAAAGCAGTGCTTTACTTCTCAGGACCAACCCACAATTTAAGAATGAAGTTTCTAACAAAAAAAACAAAACAAACCAAATAATTTAGAAACAAGCTAAGTGGAAAGCAGCATATTCTCTGGAGCAAAAAAGAAGACATTCTAGGCACAAAACTCTGCCAGAAAAGCACACAATTCTTTTCTGCACTACTTGAAGCTTGAGTGAAATTCAGGTGGAATAAGCATGAAACTTAATGGCAGCTGTCTTTAGCTAATACAGAACAGCATAAGTCTTGCTTTTTAGAGAAAAAGCAGGCTTAGTAACACTATAAATATATTATCTAAATATACAACACGGCCCTTAAACACTTAAAGGACAAATTAGTAAGAGGACATTAAAAACAGGTAAGAAGGCATTTTCAACAGAAAGTATACCACCACCTCTATTTCCTCCTATTCCATCAAGCCAGATTCTCCCTGATCCCTCCCCAGAGCCGGGTAAGAGCTAGGAGCTTAATTCTTAAGATACCAGGTAAGCTCAGCTAGAACACAGCAATCTAAAAGCATCTAGATAATCTAGCAGCACTGCAAGGTACTGCATGACTCACTCCTTCCTACGTCCCCTACTGACAGGCTCCAGGTTTCCAAGAACTATACTGCCAGTGATGAAGAATTATCCACCTTTTCCTTCAACATCCTCACACAGCCATTCCCACTCAGCACCATTAGCATTTGCCAAGATGTATAGCCCTGTTGGCACTCAAAAATGAACGTGAGTTGATCTGTTTGGTTGTCCAAAGCCATGAATAGCAACCCAGGTCCAGCTACTATTAAAGTCATAGGGCCTCTCCTAACTTTCTTCCGGAAAGAATTTCATAATAAAACTAGAATAATCAAAGAAAGTCCTAAACGATTATTGAAGAGTGGTTCGTTTTAAACATATTCTAAAGTCTTCTTCTCCCTTCCCCACCTCCCTCCCCTTAAAAGAAAAGGGACAGAGTATGCTTATAATTACAGGAACAAACCTCCTACTTGATTGCTCATTCATTCTAGTACAAGCAAAGCTTCGGTTCTTGTTTCCTATTTTTAGTATTTTGCAGGCTTCTTCAGTAGTCTGAATGTTAATCCACTTTAAGTCTGTGAAAAGAAACCCTTTACATATACTTCTGATCATCAAAGAAATTCTGTGAAACTGCTGAGGTCATAAACCAGTATTATTACCTTTAATATAAGAATTTCCTCCTTGATCCTCGCAAATTCTTAGGACTCTGCGCTTCTGAGTTTTTGATGTAGATAATACATTTAACAAGTCATACACATATTCATTATAAATTTCACAAAAGGAAATCCACACAGATGCCTGTGTTCTTTGGTATATATTAGTTCTATATACGTCAAGTGGAACAAAGTTCTTCTCTGCTAACCCAAAACAGAGAAAGAGTTCAATGACCAAACAACTCATTGATAAATTTTAAGTACAGTATATAGAACCTTCTAAAAGGAGGCTTGTATATATCTGTGTTGTACAATTAGATACACAGTACTGCATAACTCTGAGTTTACCTGAGAATGTTCAAACTTCTCAGCAGTCACCTGTAACCAGAATATGCCCAAGTTCTAAGATATTGCCCCCCTCTACCACAAGCTTCCAGCAGTTTATACATTAGCTTTGCAGAACTCCCCGAAAAGGAGCAAAGCTATCAAAAATATTTTTACATGGTTACTCTTTCTCCAGAGTTGAGCCATGAAAACTTGATTAAAAACTGCATATATTTACTTTGTAGTGTACTATAGAGATTTTTTTAATTCACCAATAGTTACCCCACTTATACTCCTAAATTTCTACTATTTGTTTTTCCACAAAGTTTTTCCACTGTATTTTACCTAGTGAATCAGAAGGAAGACTTTTTGAAGTACAGTTGGAAGAATCCGACTCCACATCACACATATGTGTTATAGTATTTGAGATGCTTTCTGTCTCCTTGAGAAAATAAGAGACCATTACATCCACATGAACAGACTATGAGAATAGCAGAAGTTAAAAATGACAATAATTCCAGTATTTAAGATTTAATTATTGAAGTAGTATTAGGTGTTAAGCCACTCTTACTCTGGCTCCAAATGAAATGTTTTTAACAATAGTGAATTTAATTCAATAAATGCTCTTTCCCTCACAAGAATTATTGCTCTCTGCTACTCCCACCAGCCTGTTTTGGAGGCCAATTGCTGCTAACATAGGTGACTTACTTTACAGTTCTGGGAGAAACAAGATCCTCTATCAGACTGTGACAGCCCAGAATGCCTTTATGAACTACTGGACAAATCTAAACAGCACTTCGGCCAACCAAAAGAACTGGAGTAGTTTCTTTCAGGGGTAGACGGCAGGGTGGTAGGCAGTGGAGAGACTAAGGCAGCAGAGATTCCTAATTTGCTTGCTTGTTGCAAATCACTTTTGCAAATCACAGGCTTGTGCCAGGTCTGTGAAAGTATGAGTCAAACTTACTTTGAGACCTCAGAGTGAAATGACAGCTTCATAAAGGACTTAAAAGATCTGATAAACCAACAGTCTATGTTGGTTTAATTCAGACTGAATTAAAAGGCCATTAAAAATCCTATATGGATAGCAACAGTTTCTTTAAGTACACACATTTGCTGAATTTCTTTACATCAACAAACTTACTTAAAAACCTGCCAAGACTTGTCAAAGCATAGGCTTCAAATTACCCCTAGCAAAACTAGTGTAACAATAGCAACTCCCACTATTTAGAGATTCCAACATCTCCACATACTACCTCCCTCCCCGTATTTTATACATCGGTATAAATTTTCATTAGGATATTCACCCTGATTTCCCAAAACCCAATCCTGACAGAGGGTCATCCTACAGAAGAGGGGAACAGAGTCAAAGAAGTAAACCACAATGTTCTAGCTATTCAAATGCGGTGCTAAGTTCATTATGGATTGTCTACTGATGCCTGTGTTACTCACTTGGTATATCCAAAATGGAATTTTTAGAAGAGAAAAGTATGAAGCCATACTTTCAGATCTTATATTTTAAAGATGAATAGCATATGATTCTGTTATTTATTTTATACGTGACCATTTTGCAAAGACTGCACTGTCTATATGTTTATGTTTCTTGAGTAGTTACAAGTATAACCACAAGCATGGATTCTATTCATTCTGTTTGTGAAGTACAAAGCAGAATTCTAAAGCAGGGTATGGGACTGACATGCACAGCACATCTATACGTGTCAAAAATGTAGTGGAATGTAAAAATCCCAGCACCACTGTACTTGTGCATTTGACAAGTTTTTGTAAAGGTATTTCAAGAAAACTGAGTGAATTAGCTATTTTGCTATACTGTTCTTCAAGTTGTAAGACCAAATGCAGAAAAGAGAATGAAGATGACTGCCTGAAAACAAGCAGGAACAGGAACTGACATTGTTTCCCAGCAACAGAAGCTGACATTTAATAGTGTATACAAGGACAGGTGGGAATAGGAATGCAAGTAAAGCTTTTAATCCAGTAAAACCCAGTATTTAATCCCATGAATAGAACAAGTAAAGGGAAGGAAAAAGAGGACGTGAACTACGCCAAGCAAGAGTTTTTGCAGCAGTACTATATAGAGAACATAAACAGTACAACATTAAATACAAGGGTATGGCAGTAACTCTGAGCAGTTTAAACTGCGAGAATGAAAGGAACAGCAAGCTCTTTCTGCATGACACGTAAACTGAGCCTGGGAAAAGAGCCTACAGAAACTCATGTAAACCAAAACCAAGCCCACCAAACCATATCTGCTCTCAGATTACAAGCTTGAGTGAGCATCCGAACAGTGACGCTATTCATTCACAAGCTATCAAGAAGCACGGATTCAGTACTGGGGATAGCCAAGCTATCACTATGGAAGCATTGTAACACACAAGCAAGGCCTTGCCATGTATTATTTTCTATATGCGTTTTTACCTTTCCTTCCTGATGGTGGAGTCTTGCTTGCTTTTCACTGTAGGGCATCAGCATCTAGATCACCTACTGTAACATTCAGTAACTAAACTATTAATAAAGTCAGACTGTGATTTAAGAGAAAGGAATATTTATATAGAGTTATCTTCAAAGTAAGGTATTTGACCTCCTGTTCTAAACCTTGAGCTCCTGCTTGTTCCTTCTTGCAAGCTTGTAGGTTCCACCAAGTTTTTAAAAATATTTACCTACTATCCTCCTGACCAACTCAATTTTTCTTTAACAGCCTTACCCCTGCGCACACACATACACAGTGCAAGTGAGCTTTTAAGACACTCTCAAAATAGGCAGTCTTTAGCATCTTTTAGATTTTTCATCTGAGATTTTTTCCTCAAAAGTTAACCAGACCTAGTCTAAACAAAGTTTGCAGAGTTTAAGTTAAGCAATAAAATTTAGAGTTGAACTTTACATATTAATTTGATTCATAGAAGGATATTCTTTCAGAGCCAAATGGAGTACTTTAACAACACTGGTATCAAAGACCACAGAAAAAAAGAAAACCCCAGCAATTACCACCTCTATACTTCCCAGAATTCATTCAGAGTTGCTTTGAATGATAATCAGATGAGCCTACTGCATTTTGGGATTAAACGCACAGAATCATGGTTCAAGTTAAAAATGTTCTGAACAACAGGAAAAAAAGCCAGACATCTTGTGACAATTTGCAACTGGGCTTAGAACAGTCACACACACAAGGGTACCCATTTTCTGGTGAGACACGTTTCTTACACTGACAACAGAAGTGACTAGATAAGGATAACAGGAAGCTGCCATAGTAAAGTTTCCTCTATTCTACCTACAATCTTCAGAGACCAGAATTAAAAATACATACGATCCTCTAAAGCAAGCTATAATCCTTTTAGGAAATTAATTTTGTGGCATCTCATTTCACTTGCTGTATCTGAAAAGTTTCTTAATGAAGTTATACAATCACAGGTTAACAAACTTTTAAATCTGCCTCAAGACTGTCTTCCACCGAAAGGGACTCTTCTGCCTTCTTTGCTGCCCATGCTAAGACATTGCCACCATCTGTCCTGAGGTTGTACTGAAATTTGAGCAACAGCCCTGAGATGCAGCCTGGGAACCTGGCCCAAAAGAAGATTCACTTAAGAAGCAGGTTTTAGATACATCAGCTCTCGGAGACTTTTCAAGGGCTAGTGTCACCACAGTGTCAGAACTGCTCCTCTACAGAAATCCAGGCTTTGGCTTTGCAATGGTTTTTGGTTTGAACTGTGCACGGCCTGCTGCATAAAGTTCTTCCAGTTTACCCTGAGCTCTAAAAACAGCCAGTTGCCTTATTACTCCAAGGTTCACCAAGCATCCATACTGTAGATTTAGATAAATCTAAAGAACCAATAGTGAAACAGAGATTTTATTAAAGGTAGTCTGTTAGACAGGAAACTTTTAAGAAGCTTCATTCAGAGACAAGGAAGTATTTGGCCACTGACCTCTTTCAGTGATGCAAGAATAGCAGTTTTTATGGCTTCTTCTTGCTTAACTTGTGCATCTTCTAGTTTCTTAACGTTGTTGCTCAAATATGGTTTGAAGTTCATCTTCAGGTAATGTCTTCCCCTTATGTTGTTAAAAATCACATCAAGTGAGCGAGGTAAAATACCAAAATCGTTTGAAGTCCCTTAAAAATAACAAAAAATAAAATGTAGACAGACATTCATATAAACTCCTCATTGGATTTTTGACTTTGTTCTTATATATGCTTTTCAGCAAACATTTTATACCTTGGATGGTGAATGTCTTGCCTGCATTTGTAACCCCATAAGTAAACACCAGTCCATTCACTCCATTAACATATGCTCTTACTATCTCTTTCATTGAGCCTTCAAAAAATTCATGCTGAGTAGTTTCTGGTCCAAAGACTTT
>JANZLQ010000029.1:11888934-11933453 GCA_026212715.1 Elanus axillaris
TCCTCACCGCCAAGGGCGACCACCTCACCGGCGCGAAGGGAGGCTGCAGCCCGCCCGGGCCCCGCCGCGACCCAGCACCGTTACCTTACCACACGCGCGCGGCGAGGGTCTCCTCCGGGAGGCGGCGGGAGCATTTGGGCGGGAGAAGACGAGCGCTGATTGGCCAAACGCGGGCAGGGGGGCGGTGACGGAGAGGCCCGTGCGGGTACAGGCGCGGTTCCCGCCGCCCGGCAGGGGGCGCCGCTGCACAGCGCAAGGCAGCCGCGGGCCGGCGGGGGGGGGGGGCGTGTGGTGATTACGCAGGATTTATTGATCGTTTTTAATAAGGCACGGGGGATGGAAGAGGTAGGAACGGCGAAGTAAGGCGGCGGCGACGGGTCGGTGACCAGAGGAGAGGGTGTCCCGCCTGACTGAGAGCGTGCTGGGGAGGTGGTTGGGAGGGGGAGACGCGGATACCTAAGTATTTCCCTCAAAACAGTTACATAAAGTCATTACGGGCGTTATGCAACCGTTTCGACACTACGCGGTGTTGTCGTAAACTAAGCAGAAAACAAATAAACCACAACACGCTCAGGTTACGGCAGGCCAGAAGTGTGACAGGACGGGCGAACGGCGTGACCCCGCCCCCCCCCCCTCGGGAAACCGTCACGCGTGAGCCGGTCCACGCAGAACACGGGGAAAAGCGTTTCATTTCCACGTAGCCCAAGACCCAGCCGCAACGGTGAAGTTGTACTTGTCCTTCCGAGCAAGTCAGTGGCGGGTGAAAAGAAAGAAACATGCTTTAAAGACGACAGAAAATGTGTTTTTAAAGAGCCACAGCTGGTCAAAGAACATAGGTGGGACTTCAGGTCACTGAGGTATGTTGAAGAGGGACTGTCTAAGTCTGAGGTACGGCCAGCGATAAAAAGCCATTTCACGGCAACAGGTTTTGACCAACAGGAAAGCCCGAAGACAGAAATGACGTTAAAGCTAGCCAGCCCTCCCTGGATCCCTCTGAGTGCTTTCAGTCAGAAGGCTATTGGGTTAAGCAGAGGGAATACTACTTGGGTGAAGGTTACCAGCGGATCACACACAAAGAAAGGTCAGTCAGCCTCAGCTAGTAATGGTTCTAGTCTGTTACCTGTTTGCCTGTTCATCCCCTTCTAACCTGCTGTCACAAAGTCAAGCTCTCACCATGCTTTTTGGAGCACCCCATAAAATACAAATAAATTTAAAACTAAGGCTAGAAGTATTTGCCAGACAGCTGGTATTTGTAATATATTAGCAGAAACCAGCCCTTAGGAAGACCCATTTTTTCTTCTCTGCTCACCCACTTGGTGACGTTTCCCAAGGAAGCAGGCTTATCACCATCTGTGTATGTAAATGCAACTAAGTTTCTCACCTCTCCCTTCTACCAAAGCTCTTGAGCCTGCTAACCAGAGGAATAGAATCCTTCTAAGGCTTTACATTTAATGAAATTAACACAAGTGGGCAGGTGAGGGACTGCTGAATCCCTGGAGTAAGAAAGCTCAAGCTTTGGCCACTGCTTTAGGTCTTAGCAAATACAAATGGGACCTCAAGGTCCACACAACCACGTTTCCTCACTTCTGCTTGTTTAATTAGAATTCAAGTTCTCTCCTACGCTTGAAGCAGAAGCAGCAACCTGATCTTAAATGGATGAAACTGTGTTCTTTCATTTAACTCAGGGCTTTATGTCTTGTAGGTTTAAGTACTGATCACAGTTCCTTTAAGGATTAGTTTGCAGGAGAAAAGAAACGCATCACCAAATTTGAAAGGCCTAACTAAGCAGCAGCCATGAAAATGGCTGCTTTATTGCTTTACATATGAAGCTTACCTTTAGCACTACCTTTAATACTCAAATCTATGGAAATCTAAACCTAGAAAGACAACTAGAGAGTTCCACAGCTTAGTTTTGTGATGCTACATGCAAGTCTAAAGAGCTTGCTAAATTCAAGGTATTGACCACAAATTATAGAGTTTTATAACTAACATCCTTAGGATCCACTGCCTTTGAAAAGCGGGGCGGGGGGGAAGCCAAGTATGCCAAGTGTTAAGTTCAGCCTTGCATAGCAAAACCCAAGAACTGAAAACTTGGTAATTTTCCTAAACATCAATTTTAATGCTACTGCTTGTCTGGGTATAGACTAAAATTTCAGCCAAATTTAAATCCATCATGGAAAATATGTTTTTAATAACTTAAGTGCTGCAAGTCCATAGTCACCAACCTCCAGTGAAATTATGATGCCCAAGTTTCATCCTCCTGACGTTTACAACTGGCATATTCTTTCTTAAGTATCATACAATCCTCTCACACAGCATTTTGTTTATCATCTGTTGCCCTTCTTCGTGAAAATCATCGTAGGGCTAACCCAAGACTCTTGGCATGCATATGAAAACAAACAGTGATGAAAATTTGTAAATCAACTTTATTCAACGATGACCATCATTTAGGCATCGGCAATAGTAACTTCAACTTCTACACCTGGTTCAATGCTGATGGAAGTGATCTGCTTCACAATCTCAGAAGGGCTGTGTAAGTCAATGAGCCGCTTATGGATACGCATTTGGAAACGATCCCAGGTCTTGGAACCTTCACCACAAGGCGTCTTCCTAGTAGTGATTCGCAGAGTCTGAAGAAAAATCATAAACATGGAGTATTTAGTTGATGCATACAGAAGACTAACCTGCAAACAAATCAACCCACCTAAAAATACTGTATGGTATCTATGTCATTGGAAAGTTACTTAAGTTATATTCTACTGATGTTAACAGTCCTTCCCCATATTCAATTTAACTTAAAAAAATATTCCACAATTAAAATAAATTGAAGGACAAAAAAGCCCCTTCCATGTTGAACATGTTTTGCACTCAACCGTTGCCCCAAGTGTCAAAGCAATGTGTGAAGTCATTATCTGTTTACACTGGGTCACGCTCAATTTAGTAGTACTGCTTTTCATCTCAACTGTTCTTTTCTAAAAAAGGTATGTTTTAAGTGCACATTTGCAGAAAAAAACCCGAACTTTTAAGACAGGAAAACAGTGTTAAGTACCTTGGTGGGCATGCGAACAGGTCCTTTCACCTTTAGGTTTTTTTCCTTAGCACCTCTGATCAAGTCAGCACAGACTGAAAAAAACCCACAAGATAGCTCAGGTTGGCGAGTGGTTTTTTGCTTGTTTTCTTAAACGAAGACTTCAAACAAGAAGTTGGCTCAGAATAGCGTATGAAATGATCACTGCCATTCATTTTAAGGGTTATCCTCATAGCCAACAAGTAGAAGCATTATGCCGCAGTGAGCAAAATCATGTTACAACAGTAGACAAAAGCCACTACTACAAGCTTAAGCTGTATTTAAGCTATTATCAGCCGGAAGATCCTGCATCAAACAGTGACTCTACAACATTTACATTATATTACTAAAACACCGGCAAAACCAGTTCCTAAACAAGATTAAATAACTTCTTAAAAAATATGAAGCTTCTAAACTGAACTCCTGATAACAAGAGTGACAGAATATCAGTCAAGAAACCGGTGCCTTTCAGTTCTTATACACTCAAATAGTGACAACTAAAACCTCCACAAGAACTAAAAGGAAGAAGCTGCACTCTCTTACATTAGTCATTATGATGTGAAGTCTTCAGCATGGTGAAAAACCCCAAACACTAGCTTCCTTTAAAATTAAATTAGAATCTATTTGTCAGTGTATGAAGTGCTTCGGATTGACTTTGTCAGCCAAGTCACACACAACCAGGCAAATGCTAACATCTTTAATTGCAACTGGCTTCAATACATTCTGTTTTGCAATATGTCATATCATATATATCATTCATTACTTAACAAGCTACCCCAGTTAAAAAAAAAAAGCATCACTCACCCTTCTCAAGTGATTTTACATTGCGACTTGTCAAAGTAATTCTAATGCGATGAATTGCTACCTCTTGTTCCACAGGTGCTTTGCCAGTATCTTTAAACGCCTAAAATATTGAAGTTACAAATATTAGACACTACAGTCAACACCAACTAACGCTATCCGCAGCCTCTTAAAAACAGACTTCTAGAGCGTAAAGAACAATCTGGCAATGGGACTATTTTATTCTACTGACCAGATGACATACCCAAAGGGTACGGTGGCATGGAAGAAATGGTGGGAACAGAAAGTAAGGGCAAAGCCCTCCCCAACTGTTTTGTGCAAGAGCGATTTTTCAAGTGTCTGACTGCACCTCACGGTAGGAAGCTGCAAGAACCTCCCTCCCCGGTTTGCCTGCAGGTTTGCCAACAGGCTGTCTAGCCACTAATATTCCTGGTCCTCAAAAATAAACACATTTCAGATTCCACGTATCTTACAACGTAACCTCACCGCGAATTAAGTAACAAAAGTATCGACAGAACAGCAACAACTTAAAACTGCGAGAACAAAAAAAGGGGCATCTGCCCAGAAAGGCTAATTTGGCCACTCGGGGAAACTGATGTGCAGAGCTCATGCAATGACGCGCTTGCAAAGAACTGGTTATTAACGTGGACCAAGTGAACTGGTGAAAGAAAATAAAAGGGGAAATCGGGCGGAAGAAAGGCCTTACGAAAACCGTGGATGAAACCCGCCGTTTCTCACGTCGGTGAGATGCTACCTGTCGCGTGAACCCACGCGCATTCCTCCAAGATAAAAAAAAAATTTAAAAGCCCATTCTAAGGGCGAAGGCACGAGGCCTTCCTTACCGGCACCGCTCCGGCCGGGCTGAGGTCGCCTCCTCCCCGCCCTGGCTCCCGGAGAGCAGAGCTCTGCCAGGAAGAAGCGCTGCGGCCCGGGCCCACGGACCGTCCGTCCGTCCCCGGCCCCGCAGGCCGGCTTCGCGGGGGACGGGACGGGACAACCCCCGGCGCCCCTCTCCCGCTCCCCCGACTGTCAGGACACCCCGGCAGATCCTTCGCGCACCCTCCCGCCCGGACCGAGGCCCAGCACCGGCGGGGCACACGCGGCCGCCCGGGCCCGCCGGCCACGCGGCGCTGCCGGCCGCCACAGGAGGAACGGCCGGCGGCCCCGCTCCCGGGCTCCCCCTCCCCGTTCCCCCCCGCCTCACCATGGCGGCGGGGCCTTCCTGACCGACTTATTCCCGGGCGCGGGGCGGCGCGGGGCCCAGCGAACAGCGGTGAGTCAGGAAGCGGCGGCGCGGAGAGAGAGAGGAGGGCGCGGAGGACGCGGGGCGCTTATATACCGAGCGGCGCCGCCTCCATCCGGGCGCTGCGGGACCTTTCACCCGCCCAGCCGCGGCCCGGAAGCGGCGGGGAGGGGAAGCCGGCTCGGCCCGGAGCGGCCTCCGGCGCGGCGGGCGCCCGGCCGTGGCGGGGCCCGGGAGGGGGAGCGGCCTGTCCCGGGCCCGGCCGGCACCCTGCGGGACACAGCGCCGTGTCCCCTCGCACCCCGCGGGCCTCTTCGCGCTCCCGGTTGCCGTCACCGGCAGATTTGGGCTTTCTGTTGGGGGGGAAGTACCGGGGTTTGCCACACAAGAAGTCTGGATCGCTTCCCGGGAGAGCGAGCCCCTTCCCATCCAAGCCTTACTTTTTTTTTTTTTTTGTCATTACTGAAAGCAGAGGTGCAGGAGCCGAAGCTTTAAGCAAAAATGCTGGTTTCATTCATTCTCATATTTAAGAGCTTAAATCCATTTTACTTACTGAAGTCCCTTTATTATTATTATTCAGTCCCTGAATATCCCTGTATTCAGACTGGGCATTGGAGAGATGCTTTTTAATAAGAACAGTCCTTGATTTGGCCCGGAGACTGGTAACTGTCAGTCCCCGAACAGGCATTTTGCTGGGAGCATGCCAGTTTCTAGTTGCATCACTATTTGACAGATTTATTGAACTGGAGAAACGGATGTTGTATATTACAAAATGATGGCCTATAGTAAGGTCGCTGCGATTATCTTTTTAAAATAATGTTTTAATTCTAGTTTGGAGTTCTGTCCAGTAATCGGACACGTATAAGGTTAGCGAAACGACTGCCACCTCTGGAAGCTTAGTAATTACTACAATTGTTCAAAAAAGCCTGCTTGGTGTTTTAATATGAACTGACTTTCCACTATCATACTGCACTTAATATGGGGGTGGGGTGTCCCCCTACCAAATGCTTTATAGTTCTTCATATGGTCCTTAAGCCTCATGTGATGGGAGTTAACTTTTGTATGCCGATTATTCCATTGTGATGCTCAATTTTTGTTTTGCACTTGGGCCGTTTGTTCTCCCTCTTTGAAATCTCTGGTTTACTAATAACTTCCTTGGACTAGATGCTATATTCTGATAAAGCAGTTCTAATAAACATGTATACAGAAGTTGTCATCCTGTTGCTGCTTCCTGAAATGCAGCAGTGTCTTTTGCCAGTGGAGATCTACTTGCAAATCTGCTTTGATGATAGTCCTGTTTCTCTGGCCTCTTCCTCCCTGCAGTGAAAGCAGTATTTGGTTCTGCTGGTTTGTTTTCTGAGCCATTTAACAATTATATTAACAATTTTGACCTCACTTATGCATAAGGAACCCATGTTTACTCTGTTATCACCTATTCCAACTACTTCCCGAGGAAGTTTTCCATCTATAAGTGTTTTATATTAATCACTCTTAAATACATGACCTCACGCTGATCATGCTGAAACACTCGATTTTCCAGTAATCCAGATGGTTCCCAATCAGCAATCTTGCTACATTATTTATTGTAGCTTTTATGAATGTTCTTAGTAAACCTTATTTCCAGATAAAAAACTTAGTAGCTTGCTGCCAAGAACTAATTCCTGTGGGGTTCAATTAGAAATAGGTCTGACTGATTCCTCATTGATGACACAGACCTGTAACCTTAAATTTACTTACTATGAACTATATGTGCAGAGCTATGCCAGTTTCTGTGTCCTACTGAACAAGTCAATGTACAAATGTGCTATATCAACACCGTTCCTGTTGTCTACCAAACAGTATGCTATAGTTGCATGAGAAAAAAAGTCAATCTGAAAAAAGACATTTTCCATAAATTTAAGCTGTATAATTTAAGTAGAATTTTCTCATTTATTTCTTGTTCCTATATCAAGAAGTCAGTTGTTTGTAGGGTTTGGTTTTGGTTGTTTTTTTTTTCCCTGGGATTGATGCAAGGTTGACAGCAAGTTCATGAATTTGTTGCTTTCTTACTTTTTTTTTTTCCCTAGTGTTGGCATCACCTCAGCTTTCTTTGAGATTATTTTTTTCTGAGCTTCCCCAGATTTCTCAAAGCTTATGGAAAATCCACATTAACGGCACACAAGTCTCCTTTGCCAGCTCTTAAAATTCTTGGATGCAAGCTATCTGGAGCTGCTGATTTAAAAACCGCCTTGCTTCTGTTCCTATGTCTAAGGCTTTCCTTAGCTATTGTTAGAATTTTCTGATATATGTTGTTTTTCTCCACATATGTAGAACAGAAAATTATCGGAAGTTCCTGCTTTCTCTGAAATAGGCTATAAAAAAAAATACTCCTTCACGCTATGTCCATGAATAAATATCCATTGTAAATACAGCTTTTTGCTTACCTTCTGAATATTTTGTCCCTCTTAGCTTCTAATTCATACTTTGTACTATGCCTGGTTTTCCTTTGTTTACATATTGGTTTTAATGTAGGTTTTTCTCCCCAGCTAATGCTAACTTCAGTTATGAGATTGTGAATTTGGACTTACAATACACTGTTGCGTATCCTTTTTAGGTGAACTTCCACGAGCGTTCTCCTCATGTCACGTAACTAAGAAGATAAACAATTAAGAAGCAAAACATGCTTTTAACATGCCTTAGTGGTCCGTAGCAGAAACAATTTAATACCCAATTTCATGATTTATCACACAGAATGTTGTTCTATGTGCATTCATGACTTTATACTGTTTTGTTTTTTTATAGTTACTGGGGTTTTCTTCTCCCTTCCTTTGACCAGTTTGTCCTTCAGAAAAAGTCATGAGTAATGAACCAAATAGTTTGTTATCCATATATTTTCCACAATCTTATAATAGAACCAATTAGATTCAATTTATGCTTCCAAATTAGTAATTAAGTTCCTATCAATTAAATACGTATGTGTAGGGAGTTAGGTTCATGTCAGGTTTGTGGTCATTTGCTTAATTTTAGCCTGATCATCTTTACTTTGTGCTAAATGAATGATCACCTGATTCTTTAGGTACTTAATGCCATTGCATTTAACCTTGCTAAGTTTTGTCTGGGAAGGTTGTGGGTTTTTTCGCTCTTTGACAGGCTAAATTATACAGCTTTTTATCCAGAAAAGTTGTCCCAATGTGCTACAAATCTAAATCCATTTAGTCCAAATGTCAATTAACCTTCTTTCTTCCTTTGTTCATGTGACAAAAAGGATCTTTGAGGAGATGTCCTAGATGTTCTTGTAGTGCTAGAGTGGTCATAATTCAACAGTCTGCCTGTGTTACTGAAGAGTTAACTGAACAAGCATGTACCTGCTGTCACTCAGCATCTAAAGTATTGTCATAAATTCTCGAAATGAAGGCTTGTGCTGTCTTCTGGTGAATGCTGAGCTCTGATGGACCTTTGGGTGCTTGAAAGGACAGATGTATTCCCCAGGCTTTGCAAATTGGCTTGTGAACACCATTCATTCTTTTGAGTAGATTTATTCTACTTATTTCACACAGGTGGCCTGTGGATGGTTTTGGCAGGGCTCACAGTAGGTTCCTTAAATCTGCTTTGTCATTTTTCATAGTGATTATTTGATGTGGGCAGCTCCCTGGAAGCTACCTGGGTTATGCCAGCCTAATGCCTCTAGTCTTTGCTTTCAATGGTGATTAACATATTGCCAAAACGTATTCCTATTTAATTCTCCAAGGTCTTCGAGATCTGAACACACTTTAAAAGATGTTGTTTGAACTTCTGGTCATAAAATACCTGTAAAGCAGGATCACACTTGAGGCTTCTCAGGCAATCATCGGTAGGTGGTGGAGTATCTAAACCAGTCAGCAGCAATCCGATGAAAGCTATTTTCAAGCCTCTTAAGAAAGGCTTCAGCATCTGCTCAGTCTTAATTGTAGATATCTGCCAATCCTCCTGTGTTAACCTGAAGTTACTCAGTTGTATCACATCTCGGAACTCTCCTCCAAGTTCTCTGCTCAGCAGTTAGGTATTACCTGTTGAATATACCTTTGTCGTCTTTAGGTTTTGAACATCTGTATTTACTGTGTTTACAGGTGCCTCAACTATGGAAACTTCCAGAAAACCCACTGGAACTGAAAATACCCCCTTTTTAAAGACCGATTTGTGTAGCTGGGTAGTTGCTAACTGGCAACTAATGTTCTCTGCGGGTAGCAGACGGACAGAAACGCACAGTGCATGAGCACCAGTCTCCAGCTGGAGTTCTCATATTGCACCTAGCCTGTCCATTTGAAATTTTCTAAATTTTCATGCCAGTTCTGGCATAAAGCTCAGCGTATAAAAACGCACCCTACCTCAATATACTAGGCTCCCTTTACTTTAAAAATTTTTCATGTAACCATGGAAAACATGAACTAGATCCATGACTCGGAAAAAGAGCAATTATGCTTTGATGGAGTCCTTTACTGCTGACAAGTGTTGCTGCAAGTATTGATCATTAAGGGACTTTTTCAACTGGACAGGATGAACTTCACAGTTATCATCACAAGCTCTTTCCTTCTAAATATGTACTTTACGCCTGACAGATAATACGCTTGGCTTCTAATATCTTTGACCTGGTTAGAGCAAAACTTCGTCAGCCTGTTTTGCCTTGTTCTTCTGACACAAATCACAGCGACACAAAATACAGAGCTGCTAATACGCTAGAGCATTTCTAGTGACACCGAGTCTGCGATACATCACTGCAATATGTCTTTGAACACTCAGGATTGAAACAGGATTGTACATCTGGGCCGCTTTCAGGAGGATATGATTTTAATTTGTCCTGCCCTAGTTCAGTCTTAAGATTTTTTTTCAGATTGGTGAATTAGATCTTGTCTGGAAGAATGTTTGTTGCCTCTCCACTCCTGCCTCTGCAGATGTGATGCTTTTGTCAAATTTGTAATGCTGAAACGGCAACTTTTTGCAGAGAGTAACTGTGCAGCTCGCGTCATCTTGACAGCACGAAGGCAGTTTATTGATTAGCAACATGTAATTTGCCAGTAATCAGTGAACTGTATGTTGTGGATCAGTATCAGCAATACAACAGAAATCACAATACTAGATGCTTACAAAGTGTTAATTAGCACCTACAGATTTCTTACATACCCTTCTACAACTGATCCCACTTAGTTATTCACACAGTTCGATATGCACATCCCTTCTCTTGTGAGAAGTGTGGGTTACAAATGCAGACTCTGGCTTTGGGGAGTGCAGGTTCCCCTGTTTCTAAACCCTTCTGGTTGGAGATGTGGGGACGTGTACCTGTGGAGCTTATCCACGTGCCGCTGGAAGCATACCCTGCGAGTTCCCGTATGCGCTCTCGCGAGGTGGGTCCCTGCCGCTCTGCCTCATCCTGTCAGTCCCCTGGCCCGTACAGGGAGTAGCGCGGCAGCTACTTACCGTGTCCGATGGGGAGGATGCTGTCTGGCCTTGGACATAATAACACCTGCTGCTGTGGTGCTGCTTTCCCACTCCAAGGGTTCTTCCAACAATGACAAATTCTCATGCTGCTTTTCCAGCTAACTTTTTTGTTTTCCTCAAAAGGCTCTCTGTAATCTAATCCCCTGGTTACTGTTTAATCTGGGTGGTCATTGTTTTAAGCAAGCTTTGTTATTGTTAATTTCCTCTTAGCGTTATCAGGTTTGGGGCAAACATCCTCTCAGAACATGCCGATTTGGGTATTCTGTTCACACACACTATTTACACTCACATTCCTACCGTATCATCTGGTGTTATCCAGGTCACATTACCAAGAGGGGGGCATGCAATTCCTGTACAAAAAATCCCCAGCATCAGTCCAGTGAAAGCAAGACTAGTAGGCACAGAAACAAAACTGGTTTTGCATGCAGTTTTCATTTTGGAAATCGCCTCGGAAGACTTCATGTGTGGAAAGGTTAATCGAGTATAAAATATGTATTCCAAACTACACAAATCTTTTCAATCCAGATTTGGCCACTTGAGGCAGCACCGCTTGGCACCGTTTGTCATGATCTGTTTTACTCTGAAAAAATAGACAGTTCAGGAAGACTGCAATAGTTCGTAGCACATGTTGAAAAGTTGCATCTACTGAAACAATATCCATGGGACTCTGAACATAGCAAGCTGTTTTAACAACTGAATTGGAAATGGCTTCCAGGATGCAGGTTGCTTTGCTACATTTACCTCGCTGGCTTCTCTACAGATGCTTTGTACTCGGTGTGTTTAGGAACTAGCAGTACATGCTGGTGCGTACGAACTCTTGCAATACTGCGCTAATAAAGACTTTGGAGTTGCCTTTCCTCCTTACGTCTCCTTCCTGCAAGGACTTCGTGGGAAGCTACCAGCAGCAGAGTGTTTGCATGGTTGGCTGTCTGTCCTGGAGGAAGAAAATGTTGATTAATTTTACGGCAGTTAAGTTTACCAGCATACGTAGTCCACATATATTTTTGCCCATGACCCTCTGTCTTCTGTTTTAGAGCCCAGTTATGAAATCACTGATGACATTTTTTTCTTCCAAAGATCAGTTTAATCTAATCTAATTCTTTGGCGAGACAGAGTAGGAGGGAATTGTTTCACGGTCTTGTGCTGCCTCTCTGTCGTGGAGCAGGGATAATTTAAGGAATGATCCTGACCTCACACTGCCTTACAACTAGAGTAAAAACTTCTCTTGATATTGAATGCATCACTGCATCATGGTTTGTTTTCTTTTTCCTGAGAAGTTTTTCCTCATCCCTTTAAGATTAGTTTCCTCTGCGATATTCTTGATCCAACTGGTTTCCAGATAACGAACACTTGCGAGCACAAAACTGCAAAATGTAGCAAATGCTTGCCATAGATGATGAGGAGATTTAAAGTAAGGGGGAATCACCATCCTGATGGCACAGGACTATTAGAGCAGGATATTAGTTGCATCTCACAGTTTTTTCTAGATTACATCCAGGTGTCAGATTGACTTCCGTGGGACTCGCAAAGAGATGCCCTTCCCAGCCCTGGCATTTGTAAAGACAGACTAAAGCCAATTCAGTAATGCTTCTCCTGTTGTGACTTGACCCTCTGTGAACTAGCCAAGTTAAATTGCTCAAAACCTGACAGAAACAGGAATAATCACATAGAACTTAGGATCTGGAACTAAAAGAGATACTGTGGTGTTAAAGATGTGCTGTAGAAACAGAAGTTATTAGCCACCGAGGAAATCATTACACTGTGATTGTTCAGAACAGCTGGTCGGATCCACGACGTAACATGAAAGTGATCCAAGAGGCATCAAATATTAAGAAGTTTTGGTTTCAAAGGGCTTGCTAACTTCTCTAAAAAGCTAATGTGGCAAAGCGGCAGCTGCAGCTTACTACGTAGAAATTATGAGGTTGCGGTAGGGGGGCAGGAACAACAACCGTAGAGTCTGTAATGTCATTTCATAGAAGACCCAGCAGTTCTGTTTAAGAGACCAACTTACAGGAGAGTACAGCAAGTCTATTAAACTTGTCTTTCATGAAAATATACAGCAGAAGTTCCTACTTTACTTGTAATGAAAACAGGGCTTGTACATGTCCTTTCATACCAGTTTATAAAACATCATTGTCATAAATATGGACTATGGTTTGGTTAGTCTCCCAGGAAATAATATAAAACAGAAAAGTCTTTTTCCCCTGCAACACTTAAATGTTCTAAGAGCAGCTATATGTAGCTGCACGTGATTGCACTTACAACATTCTTACCTCCATGCGCAGTGAAAACTCTAGCAACAGGCTTTCCAGATACAGATCAAGGGGAGCAGTATTGTCTACTGGGTTAAAACTGAAGAAAACATAGTATTAGCACTTAAGAGGGTTGTGGTCAAGCATTCAATTTTTAGGCAAATAAAATGAATTATTGTGGCATACATGGAAAGTGATTTTGAGTATGGTAGCCACATCCCCTGAAAAAATTTCAAGAAACATTAATACTTGCAATTTTTTCAGCAGTATATGATCTCGTGTTTTTAAGTACAAAATACGTATATTACAATATAATCTTTCCATAATTATGACTGCTGGAAAATATTTCTGAGAGCACCCAGCAGGTACTTTGTTCTATCGGTGGCCCCCTTCCCACACCCTTGCAGCAGGTATATTTCCTTTTTGAGAGTCCCTTACATGTTCTAAGGAAAGAACTGCTTGTCTTCCCCCCTTGTGAAGTGTTCCTGGTGTGAGGTAGAGCCAATCACTTTGTTCTGGCAGGCACAAATGCTTATGCTAACACCTAGGGATTGATTCTCCTCTTTCCTGAAAAAACAAAACCAAACCCCAACACACGTTTGACATAGAAAATGGGGCTTTTTACTCCTAAAATCTTCTGTATACAAAAGAAGTTTCTTTTCCAATGAAGAATGCACCATTTCTTGTGTACTAGTTTACATTGCTAAATCATTTGTATTATTAAAGTATAGCACTAATTGTCATAATTAGCACATAGTGCAATCATCAAGAAAAGAAAGAAGAAACCTCACAGACAGTTTGGGGGCTGGTAATGGTTTGCAGAGCATTTAAAATTAGCCAGTTTTTCATTCTGATGGGCCAAGACAGTTGGGTTTTTGGGGGGCTGGGGATGGGAGTGAGGGGAAGGCTATGCTTCTTTCAACTAAACAAGAGACTGCTATGACCTGGTGGTAGCGGGTGACATCTCTGAACTGGATCAGTGGCCTTGTCTGATTTTAAGCACTAGTTCAAGACCTTAGTTTGTTTAAGTCATACGGGGTCCTGACGGTCCAGCGGGCAGGTAGCTCTAGCATACGACACAGAAATTCGTATGTCAAGCATGAACTTATTTTTCAATGAGAGCTTCACTGATTGAAAGGCTTGTAGCAAAAAGAGGTTCATTCTTGGGGGTGTCTCCCCTCTCCCTGGTTCTGGCTTGTCTCACTGCCTCCTCCAGCCACCTCCCTCGTCTCCCTGTGCAAATGGCTCTTTCATACTACCCTTGCTATGATTTGTCAGGTAGGGCTCATTTTTATGGTTAGGACACTTTTGCAAATGCTGTTTGCAATTCAATACACAACTTTTAAAATGAACTATGGAAGCGTGAAAACATTCTAAAAAAATTTAAATAAATTTATTTCATCTGAAAGTCAGTTGTTGACAGGAATGATTAATTAAAATTTAAGAATATCCTTTTTTCTCCCCTTTAAATTAGAGGATATCTAATAGCAATCATTTCACTCCCCAAAGCTATACAAGGATTGACAACTTTAAGGGAGGTCTGGAGAAGTTCTGTCACTTTCTATACAAAGAGAAATTTGGGTGACATTCATCTACTGGCACGTCAGTGCAATGATATGTTCCTTCAAAAGCCTTGTGTGTGGCCTTCGTGTTATCTGCAGACCATTTAAATGGAACTGTTAGATAAGAGAGAAACAAGGATGTGGCCAAGGTATATGATATCATCTCTCTAAATGCGCAGTATTATATAATATATACTATTAACTATCATTTTTTTTTAAAAACAGCTTATTTACTATCTCTGTTCAGGTGCAACTTTCTATACTTGTCTCTGGGGCCAGCTTCACTTGTGCCATATCTGAATCAAAACTCTTTTACCATTTTTGAAGTAAGTGGTTGAGAAAAATACATGGCTTGAAAATAAAACTGGCTTTCCTTCCGCCCTTCTGGGGGGAGTAACTTAAAAAGAGCTGGACATTTACGTTTCCAATTTGCAGCCTACTTTGCTCTTTGTAGCCTGGCACATGTGCAGTAGAATATTTATTAAGTTATGAATTACCCTATTATCCCAGGTGCCCTGCAAAGGCAAATGCAATCACTTCCCTGCTCTGCTGAACACTCAGGCTATTGAACTTCAGGCTGGGTAGGGAGAGAAACTCAGCCTCGTGCTCGGAGAAGTCCAGGGGCGGATGGTGCCTCTACTGTCAAATTGTCCCATGGCATCCTTAGCTGAGGGCAGACTGGGATAGATGCCAGTATGCTTTTTTTTTGTTCCATTTTCCTTCTTTAACTGGTTTTAAGGCTTTTCATTTGACAGGCAGACAAATATTTGGCAGCTGGGTTAACTGAAGCATAGAAAGAGGCTCTTTGAGCACTGCATTAAGGTATTTGCAGCAGATAAATGCCTAAAATGAAGTATAAGAAAATTGTTCAAAGTACAGTTAATTTTAAAAATAACCATTCATTTTCTACCCCTATTTTCATCTTTGTTCTAGTGGGTGAATTTATAAACACAGATGCTAATGCTGCAAAAATTGATACACAAGTCAAATACTAAGCATCCACTTAAGTCCCATTGAATTTACAAATATTTGTGGTATATTCTGTAAAATATTTTTTGTATTCTTTGCTGCAGATATATCTTACCACAGAATACAGAAGCAACCCATACATCTTCCCACTTACATCTTCATGCTTCCCATCCTACCTTCTGTATTAAGAATGCGGCCACCTCCAAGTTATATAGTATTTTTATCATTTGAAGATAATGTTGTTGCGTCTTTCTTTATGGGCTGAGATAAAGCATGATACCAAAAAAAAAAGGAAGAAAAAAAGAAATATAATATGAAGTAAGTGAGCACAGAAGAAGCCTCCAAGGAAAGAGAAGCAAACAACAGAACAAGCCAGGAGCAGCACTACAGAGGCTCCTGGCTGATGGGAAGCCAGAAGCTATGTCAAAGAGAAACAGATAACTGTTCCCTGCTAATTATCAAATATGTTTAACTGTAATATTCCCACCCACCCCCAAACAAAGAAAGTAGCATCAGAATTGTAGCTTATGCTTACTTTTTTTAAAAACGGACTATGAAACGTCTGTTGATGTTTCTATTTGGGAACGAAAGACACCAAACCTTCAGTAATAGCTATAGTAAATGAAGAGTAATACAGAACGATAAAATTACACTTCCATGCTTTTTCTTTTCCTTCTTTCGTATTCTTCCTAGAAACTGTTTAGTACAATTGCAGACTTCCCATGCTTCTAGCTGTCTTTTCTTGTCTTTCTTATAATCACTTGAATGCTAAAGTAATTGTTGCACTTCACAGACCTCAAGACAGCACGTGGAAATTGCCTTTTGTTGTGAAGAAAAGCATGAAAAAATTTAATTTTGACCTAAAACTATTTCAGTGCTAACTAGTATTGGCTCTTATTTGGGAATTCAGCTTGATTTAGATAAAATCACATTAAATCTCTTTCTTAACTGCATCCTGTCAAGTTTTGCCTGTGTGCCCATTTGAGGGAAAAGAGAACACACAGGTGGGAGGTTGGGGGTGGCAGATGCGATTAGTTACCAAAAAAAAAGAAAAAAAGGCCAGAATTAGAACTTTTAATTCATGCTTTCCCTTAGTAGACAATGCTGTCTGTATAACCAAGAAAGCACAAAAGTTAAGACTCAAATGGTTAATATGTCCAGAGCTACTGCTATTGATGACTAGACATGAGAATGCAAGCACTTTACAGTATCTTCTTTATATGTACTTTCTGAAATTAGTAAATGCAGCCACATTCAGTAGTTAGGTACTGGGAGATTGACAAGAACTAGCTGAAGTTTCCATGCAGGCTGTGGTTACCCCAGACTGCTATGAGGAAGGAGCTAACCCACCCAGTTTTGAATAGTTAGCTCTCAGTGCTGCAGAGATGGAAGTCTGAAAGGCAGCTTGTGCTACTTATGAACAGAGAACATAAAACCAAAAAAACCAGCTCACCCTGAGAAAATGGCCACTGGGACATGGTATCCCAGGGTCCCAGAAATGGCACTTAAGTTGCTGCTATAAAAAAACCCAAACCTAAATACAAGAATAGTTTAGTTTCTAAGGATAATAATTATATCAAGCTGTGGAACTTGGAACTTGTTGATGGTAAGACATAAGAGATATGACATTCACCAGATGGGACAAATGAGGCTTTATTCCTTCCTAAGAGCACAGTCAAGTTGCATGGTCACTCTTACTTGAGGAGGTCCAGGCTGTTCTTAGCATCAGGTAACGCGTGCCCTGAATAGGGCACACCTGGCTGGCAGAGGCTGGAGGGCACAGCCCAAAGACACATTACAGTACCCCTGTGCCCAGACTTACACTGATGCTGCATCAACTGCATCTGTGCAATACTGGATCCCATACTTCCAAATTTGCTAGACCCTACAGAACCAACCAGGACATGAATGCTAGTTCAGCCTTTCAAACTCATCATGCTTTTATATATATCCTGCCAAGGCATTTAGTCCACAAAAAAAAGAAAAAGTGATGTCCCTTTTTGTATTTGGTTGGCTGGATGATTGGGGCAGCCATAAAAAGGATCCTCAGCACTGGCTTCACAAGTGTTTCATGGTTAGAAAGCATAGCAAGATGTTGATAAACTACAATTACCTGATTGTAGCACTTTCTTCAGGCCTTCAATAACTCTTCTTTTTAGGCTGACCAAGCTGCTGGTGATCAGTTCCAGGAATGAAGAGAATAAATAAACTAGGTATGAGTAGCCCTTAAGGTTTATTCTGACTTATAACCATGTGTTGCTAACCATCTGGAACTGTGCTGCATACATATGTATGGGGAAAGAGAGATAAAGAACAAAACCAGCTTCTAGAAAGACTTAGAGAAAAAAAATGGATCAACAGAATCCCGTAAGAGCTAATAACACAATTGTCTGCAACTGCTCTGCTAGCATCACGTTGTCTTCTGCTAACATTTTATATGGAGGTATGCAAGTGTGACACAGTTAAAAAGCAATGGGAGCTATACACTCATTAGCTTTTATGCCAGCTTTAGAAGCAAGAAGGCATCTTTTAAAAAACTGAAGCTGTGTTCAGATGAAGAAAACAGAAAGGTAAAACTCTGGTGGATTAAATATAAAAATAGATGGAAAGAAAGGAACTAACATAAATTAGTAGTTCAAGGAACTAACATAAACCCCATAATTTATAATTTTCAGAATATCAAGAACAGGAAATCTGTCAAGCTTCTCTGGTAGATCTACTGATGTCAGGTTCTTAAAAGAAAGAAAGAAAACAAAACAAAACAAAACGACAAAACAAAACAACCCCCTAGTCATTGAAACCTGATTCCCCCCAAGACAACAAAGCCATCGCAAAGAATCAAAGCGTGTTCCTTGCACATGTGTTGTCCCTGGAGGAAACTCAAAATAGGCTGATGCTAGAAACATTTTTGTAGAAAACCCAGAAGCTGTCTGAAATTCAAGCATCTACAAATGTTATTACAATTGCAGAAATTTTGTGGTTGGAAGGGACCTCTGGAGAACGTCTAGTCCAACTCTCCGTTCAGAGCAGGGTCAAATAGAGCAGCTTGTTCAGTACCATCTCCAGTTGGGTTCTGAATATCTCCAAGGGTGAAGACTCGCCAACCTCTCTGGGCAACTTATTCAAGTGTTTGACCATCCTCACAGTAAAAATATTTTCTCTTGCATTTAAATGGAGTTTCCTGTCCTTTAGCTTGTGTCCACTGCATCTTGTCCTGTCACTGGGCACCACTGAGAAGAGACTGGCTCCATCTTTACTGCCTCCCATCAGTATTGGTACAAACCGATGAGATCCCCCCGAGCCTTCTCTTTCCAGGCTGAACAGTCCCATCCATCTCTCAGCCTCTCCTCACATGCAGAGGTTCCAACACCCTGATCAGCCGAGTGGCCCTTCACTGCACTCCCAGTCCAGTACATCCATGACTTTCTTGTTCCAGCGGAGTCCCGAGCTGGCCACAGTGCTCCAGATGTGTTTCACCAGGGCTGAGTGAGCAGAGGAGAATCACATCTTCTGGCAATGCTCTGGAAGAGCTGGCAACACCCTTTGTAGCACACCCCCAGATGCTGTTGGCTGCCTTTGCCACACAGGCACATTGCTGGCTGATGTTCAGCTTGGTGGCTGCCAGGAGTTGCAGGTCTTCTCCTGCCAAGCTGCTTTCCAGCCGGTCAGCCTCCTGCCTGTACTGGTGTACGGGGTTATCCTCCACCAGGTGCCGGACTTTGCAGTTCCCTGCACTGATTCCCATCAGCAGATTTCTCCAGCTTGGTAAACTCCTCTGGAATACCAGCACAAGCATCTGAGGTATTGACCACTCCATCCAATTCCGTACCAACTGCAGACTTGCCGAGGGTGCACTCTGTCCCGTCATCCAGGCCATTAAAGGAGACGTTAACCTGTACTGGTCCCAGTATTGATCTCCGGGGTACACCACTGGCGACGGGTCTCCTGCTGGACTTCATGCCACTGATCACAACCCTTTGAGCCGAGCGGCTGAGCTAGTTTTCAGTTTTCACTATCTAGCCTGTATTTCATCAGTTTATAAGGATGTAATGGGAAACAGTGCCAAAAGCCTCACTAAGGTCGAGATAAGCAACAGCCACTGCTCTCCCTTCATCCGGCAGCCAGTAAGTTCATCACAGAAGGCTGCCATGTTGATCAAGCATGATTTCATCTTCATAAATCCATGCTGACTACTCCCAATCACGTTTTTGTCTTTCATATGTTTGGCAGTGGTTTCCAGAATTATTTGTTCCACCACTTTCCCAGGGTAGGTGACTGGCTTGTAGTTTTCCAGATCCTCCTTTTTGGCCATCTTGCAGATAGGAGTTAGACTGACTTTCAGCCAGTCGTCAGGAATCTCTCCTGGCCACCACGATCTTCCAAAGATAATCAAGAGTGGCCTCACAATGACATCAGCAAGCTCCGTCAGCATTTGTGAAGGCATCCCATCAGGTCCCATGAACTTGTGTATGTCTTGCTTGTTTGAATGTTCCCTAATCTGAGCCTTCTCTATCAGTGGGAAGTCTTCCTTGCTCCAGACTTCTCATTCGTCTCTCAACTCTTGCATGTTTTTGTGTTTGAGTTTAATCAGGAGCTCTTTGTTTATCCTGGGAGGCATCCTGCCACCTTTGCTTGATTTCCTGCTCATTGGGATGGACCAATCTTGAGCCTGGAGAGGGCAATCCTTGAAAATCAACCAGGTGTCCCGAGCCTCTTCTCTCTCCAGGACCATATCCCATGGAAGTCTTTAAGAAATAACTTTCCTAATTACATGATTGACATCTGTACAAGACACATTAGCAGATACTATATTACAGGAATTAAAAAACACATAAATGATTTGTTTAGAATGAGCCAATATTGCTTTGGTTGGAAGGATTGTACTGGAATTCTTTAGGAGCATCAACAGCATGCAGACAAGGAGCTGGCTGACATGTTCCCTTTGGGTTTCCAAAGGTATTTGAAAAATCCTTCACTGCCAACTTTTTAAAGTTACTAAGCAACCATGTTTAGGAGAGAAAACCCTGGGCTGGATAAGTCAAAAGATAGGAGCAGAGGGTAAAAGTAAAGTGTCAGTTCTCTCAACTAGAGAAAGTGCCCACCGGTGTTTCACAGGGTCCTGTGCTGCTCCGTACATCCATAAGTGAAGCGCAAGAGCGTGAGCCATAAGATAAACAAATTTGCTGGTGGTGGAGCTGTTTAGGACATTGAGCGCAAGGGCCAGCTAAAAACTGGCAGAAGGAAATTCAAGGTAGATTGATGTAGTGAGGCAAACAGGCAAAATAATCCTCATCGCATAGAAGCATGGATTCTGAGCTATCAGGCCTGAGATGTTTCTCGATTAGTACTAACTCAAAGCTCGCTAGCAATCAAAAAGCAGCAAATCAAATCTTAGGAGTTAGTAAAAAAATAGAGAACATCATTATGACAGCAGAATACGATGTGCCTACATCTTGAGTGCTGTGCAGAGTTCCAACTCCCTCTCAGAAGAGAATTCAGTAAAATTGACAGAGACATCTGCAGAGCTGATTATGCTTCAAGAGTAGGTCTTGGCCATCCTGTATTCTTCCGTCAAGTATAACAGAAAATTTGAAGGGTGCTTGATTTTTCACAGAGACTCAAGTAGCACTTATTGATGCTAAAGTATCATTAAGCACAAAATATCAAGTTTCTAGTCCTTTGAGCAACAAGCTACCTAGATTGGCAAAACAAATACAACACATAAGCATCTAGGAACTACTAAAACACTTTAATTCCATTGTTTATCATATTCTTTTGAAGACTGGAGAAACAATTTTATGTAAGGCTTGATATTAAGGTGAGGCATGCCAATGGCTTTATCCAACATTTTGTCTAACATGCCCTCAGCTAATCATTCTATAAGGTAATTGGTTTACAATAACTTTTCTAAGATATTTCTTGTTTACTAAAAGAAGTTATGCAACATGAAAAAACCCCATAAGTTCTGGTTTTATAGCATAATTATTTGGACAGAGAGAACAGAGGAAATTTATTCCAGAATTTACCTCAGGGGTTTTTTTTTTATTCCAACCGCCATTTTACAGTTCCACTTAAGGGGCAAGAAATAGTTAAGCTTAGATATGCTTTATAAACCATTAATTTCAATGACCAACCCAAATACCATAAAGACCTACAGGATCATCTCAAATTCACATAGTTGCTCATTTCCAGGATTTCACGGTGCTAAGAACAGATGCGTTTCAGAAATCAGGAAACTGGCTTAATTCCTTTGGGATTTTTCTTCCAGAATGGAAGCAAGGGGGAGGAAGGGGAAAGAAGAAAAACAATTTGACTGAAACGTCACTCTTTCTCCTGTCTGAAAAAGAAGCTGAGTCTTTGAGCAGAATGGCAATATCAGCAACAGGAGTCGGACCTTCATAGCTCCAGATAAGGGCTGAGATCTCGACAGATCTATAATTACCAGTTCTGATAAATCAGGGATCAGAGCTCTCCATCTTCAGCATTGCCTACAGCACTTCCTTTCCCAGGCACATTACAACCAGATTAGGAAAGACAGTAGATAAGACATAAGCAGCCCAGAGGACAGTTGACCAGTGTATGCTTTGAGCACCAGCAGAGTATCATTATTACTGCTTTAGGCAATCTTCCTTTTCAGCACTTCCAGTATCTTGTCTAATGCTGACCCATGCATTGCGAACGGCGAGTAATCCCCCTCTTACCTTGATTTATGAGGGTTTTGTATCTATACATCTCCCTTCACATTTTCCCTATTTTTTTTTAACTCCCTCTGTACCTCCAAAACCTGGGATCTTTCTATTCCACACAAGAGACACTTGTAATACTTCAGATACTAAAGTTTACAGTATACCAATTAGCAAGTTGCAACTAACACACCTGGTAGCATGGAGATCTTATAAAAGCACAGAGTGTTAATGTATCTTCTTACTCTTAATAGCCTTACACTGACAAAAAGGTTCCTTATTTCAACGGTGGCATTGGGTAGTTCACATTTTCCATTTCAGGAGCAGCATACTTACTGAAATTAAGTAGATCTAAAGACAAGCGAAAACCCCACTAACACTCTGTATTTATTTTTCTACATCCATTGATTTGTGATGCGTACTCATTCCTTGGTAAATGAAGAGGAAAAGCTCAAATGCACAAACCTAGCTAGTGTAAAAAAACTACTTGCATCGGATATTTTGGAAATACCAAGGGGTATTATGTACAAAGAACCCTCTAAAAACAGCCCTTTTTTTGTACTTCACTTGCTCGAAAACAAATATTTTTCTCCACATCACATTCCCCAGTTTCTCCCTGAGCAAAGCAGCACAGAACAGATCAACCAGAAAGTCATATTTGCCAACGTCTTGATCCTTGCCTCTATCCCCTCCCACAGTAAAACCCCACAGTTTCATTAAATCTCTTTATTTATAATCTTCTGACAACAAAGCAGTTTTTTTTTTCTTTTTAAAAGTATAAAAACCAGCAACAAAACTTTAGATCACACATGGGCTACATGCATTATGTTCAGAGGAAAGGCGGAGGGGGGAAAAAAGTTGACTCTAGAAGAGATGGTGAGAGTCCCAGCTTTTCCTAGAGGCTCTCCCTGAGGGCCCTGAGGCTGGGAAGCAGCTGGGCTGCGCTCAGGCGCTCCTCCACATTAGCCTTCCAGCAGCAGCTAATAATGCTCCGGAGCCTCCGTCCCACCGGCGACTCGTGGAAAACGGCAGCAGCCAGCGAAGGGCGTAAGTTATAGGCTACCACGGCATAGAGCACGTACTGCCGCTCACCCAGGTAGGGCTGCTCTCGCATGAGGATTTGCCAGAGGGTGATGGCAAAGGAGTAGATGTCTGCCTTGGCAGTGACCCTCTCCCCCTTGAGGAGCTCGGGGGCACGGTGCGTGTACGTGCCCCCTTGCTGGCAAACATGGGGGCTCTGGGACAAGCCCTCCTCCAGTTTGTGAGAGCACCCGAAGTCCCCAATCTTGCACACTCCCTGCTCGGTGATGAAGACGTTTGCAGGCTTCAGGTCCAAGTGCACGATGCCCTGGGAGTGAAGAAAGGCTAAGCCGGTCACAATGTCACAAGAATAGCACACGGCCTCTTCCATGCTCAGGGCCTTCCTTCCGCATCCTCCTTCGTCATCCTCGCCCTGTCTCCACGCATCGCCGGTGCCATAAATTACATGGTGCAGGGTGATGTGGCCCACATACTCCATGATGATGGTGCCCAGGCTGTTCTGGCTGGCCGGGGCACAGGTGCTGGCAGCCACCACCCGTACCACGTTATCGTGCTGTAGCTGGGCTACGTTCAGCTCGGCCCAGAAGCTCTGTCGCGACGCCAGCCGGTTTTTGCTGCTCTTCTTCACCTGCTTCACAGCCACAGTGGTACCATGGTAAGTGGCTTTGTAGACGGAACCGAAGCCCCCGGAGCCTAAGGGCTGCAGGAGGCAGAGCTGATCCCAGTCGATGGAGCACCAGGCCAGGCGTGGAGGCAAGCGGCGAGTCCTGGCTGAAGGAGCCCCCCCCAAGAAGTTTTTGCTGTCTTTGCCAGGGATAACTAAGGGACTGCTGCAGGGTCGCAAATCTGCAGGTGGGGAAAACTCCAAAGGAAGAAAACAATTCAGGAGAATGGGTGATGGCATAGTAAGGTAGAGAAAACAGGCAGTTCTAAGACAGAAAGCTGGAAAGTTTCCCTGGCAGAAAGGACTCCAGAGGGGCTTCCAAAGCCTTTTATCCTCTCTTCACCATTCTCCCTCCCACCCCCAAATGAACCGCATCTGTCACAACTAGCTGAACCCAATCAGGCTCACCTGGAAACATTCTGCTCCAACCCTGAAGTAAATCTTTAGAAAGTCAAGGCAAATGGATTTAAAGCTAGAAAGATATTAACTCATGTATTTCACATCATTTCTAATCTCCAGAGAAAAGAAAGATGTTCTGCCCATTGAATGCCTCTAGCAAAATACCTCAGGACTAACTAGATAAAGCAGTGGTTGGTGAATGCATTTCACCATGGCTCCAGGCAGGAATGATCATCATCAGGTGCATTAAACAGCTCAAAGTCATTGTCAGAGGAAGCAGCTGAAATGGTGAGTGCTGGCATCTGATGAGGCTAGAGCAGGCACAACTAAATATAAAAGTGTGTTTGTAGAAACCTGCCACTTGAACACGACTGGGACAAGGGGACTGGTTTGGCTGCTCAACTCTACCCATGCAGGACAGCAGCCTTAATAGCAGCATAAAGACAAATGATTGCTCTGTATCATCCCTTGGATACAGTAACTAGAATTATACATAAATATTTGGTCATCTTCCCATCACACCCCATGCAGTTACCACAGGTGTGTGTTTTATTTCTGGCTCCTCCTTTGTAAACTTATTGCTAAATTTACAGATCTGTTTTGGCAGAAGTCAAACATAATTTTGCCTTGCTGGTCCCAGTGTTTTTTTTCAGAAAGGCTTCTGCTTTTTTGAACCTTCTTTCACATATTCACAGTGCTCATGCTAACTGCCCTAGTGTTTGGTATCTGCTGTACTGCCCATGCATCAAAGCACCCTTATAGGACCTATACAGCTAAGTGCTTTTGAATATTCCAGTAAGTATCCTTCTGTACATGTTGACAAATATCTTGGACAGCTTGGTCCCCATTTCCCACCTCCTCGCCCTTCAGAACCTTCCTCTGGATGTCAGCTTTGGCAATACAGATCCTGCCATGGGACTTCAAAGACTGGGGGTGCCTGTTGGTCCAGAGTTTACTTCTGGGCAGCGTTGGCTCCCCAGGCAGATCCTGCAGAGTTTTCCTGGTGTTTTCTCTTCTTTTTGTTTTGCTTCTCTGGATGAGTAAGATGCAGCACAGATGCCCTGAGGGAGGTTTCAGGGGTGCTCAGAACATGTGCTAGCAGAACTGGAGTGTTTTCCACCTTGAGATGGGTTCGGTGGTTCACCTCACAGACATATCCGATGTCCCAAAGATATCTCCTGACCCTGCTTGAACTCTAGATCAGCTCAAAGGCATCACTCCAGCAAATCAGTGACGGAGATCTTCCCCCTGTACTTAGACTTAGGACTGACTATCAGGAGAAATTTGTCATCACCATTCACAGGGAAGCAAACTTGGACCAGAGGTGAATGAGAATGGGGAATTTGGGTTATCACCTGCCAGTGTGAAACAGATAGGCTGGGGAAGAACTAGATAAATAGGTGCTAATATGCATTCTAGGAGTTGTTAACAAGTGAGAGTGCAAAGAGTTAGGGAAGCCAGAGGGTCTCTCTCTGCAGATTGGGACTGCCTGACAACACAAGGTTCCTCTTCCCTTGCTCTTCCCAGAAGGCACTCGGATGGTACCAGAGGCCACCGGATCCCTCCGGTGCCATCACCCCCCGCCCCGTGAGCTTTCCGCTGAGCGGCACCAGCCAGCCGGGTACCACCTGCTGCGTCCCCCTCCCCGGGCAGCCCTCGGCTCGAGGCACTCATCATCGTCAGCGGTCTTGCAGGGACGCTTTGGCGGGGGAAGCCCAAAGGAGATTTAGGGCCGTTTTAAATATGCACTGAAGTTAGTCATGGAGACAACAGGTATTTTGCGCTCCTCTTCTGAGCAGCGCTGGGATTTTATGCTTGTAGGCGATTCACTTCCAATCTTGGCAGAGAATGTTTTCTAGGCAGGTGAGTTGTGATGGAAAGGAAAAGCTGCAGTAAGCAGATGAAACTATACTGGAGAGAGAAAGGATTTTTATGCCTGTTTTCTGAGTGCTAGTAGGCCTTCCATTCTTGCACGGACTTCTGTGCCATATAGTATATAAAAGCAGCAGGGAGATGTCTCCGCTATGAATTGTCCTACCACTTCAGCCTCCTCGTGCGGCAAGTGCACTTGTTGCAACCTGTTTTCACCAGGTTAAGGTGGCAGAGAAGGTTCAAAAGGAAAGTTGGTTGAGGGAGAAGAGTAGGTAGAAGGATGCGTGGATGAAGGACCCGAGAGCGGACCTGTTAAGCCGACAGCTATAGGAGCACAGCTGGAGATAGCGAACGCTGCAGAAGACAGCACTTAAATCTATGGTCATAAACTAGTGGGTTAGAATCAGGGCTGTTCCCAAATTGCTCTGGTCAAAATCTCATTCGGAAGGATATAGCAGACCTTCCATACTATTTTCTTCAAAATCCATGTCCTCCCCACTCCTTCCAGTTGTCCTTTTTTTGGTAACTTTCCTGTTACCCTTTTCTGTTGGAAACCTTTCTGTTTTGCCCCTGTCATGACAGGCATGTTGTGTTGTTCTTGGGGAATACACTGAATTTTTGAACAAGAAGAGGGGTGTATTTTGGGATCTAAACAGCCTCAAATGTAACTTACTGGCCTGTCTCAAGCTGACTGCTGAGGACCAGAGCAGGGGGACATCCAGGGTCTTTCAGTGTGAACGCAATTAAAGCAGATTTAAAAGGAAGCAGGCTTTTATTCTTAATAATGTTATTTTCTTCTAATTCACCGACGACTCGGCCCAGTGACTTCCCACGAGACACAACTGCTGTAGGACATCTTGCCACACTTCACAGCCCAGTTTAGCTCCAGCATTACTGCAGGCGGGAGGAGGGGGCCATGCTGCGGCTCTGGGAGCTACTTCCAGGGGGGAGCAGGACAAGCTGCCCCTTCCCTCCTGGCAGTGCCCTTCCCCAGGGGAACCCACAGCTTCGCACCAGGCACCCACAGCAGCCTCCAACCACCCCGGTCCCATTTCACTGCTATTTCCACAAGGAAAAAGGAAGCTGTATGGACCAGAACTCATCAGCAGAGAATGCAACAGGAACCTTTACAAGTGACAAGAGGGAAACACGGTCTGTATCCCGAGGGCTGCGGTATCTCACAGCTATGTCACAGCTACATAATACGTCACGACTACCATAACCTGTGGCAGCGAGGGTTTTGTACCAAGCTTGTGTGTCGTATTTCTGCAAGTAAAACATGCCTGTGCATCTGATGCTGCAACAGCTGCCCAACCTCATCCGTGCTTCCAGCTGAGAAGGAATACAGAATCGGTCTTGCTCGGTTCACCCGTTTATATTTCACTTGCACATCAGGAATACAGAAACTCTTTGTTTGCCATTACTGTTAGTTACTACTGCTGTTCGTTGAGTTGCTGGACAGCAGAAGCCAGCCCCGACACCAAGGGCCTTAAAGGACTGATACGGATGTAACCCACCACAACAGAGGACATGTACCTAACACCAGTTTCACTTTGATCAAGGTGCATCACTGTTCTGGTTCTTAACAGCCAAAGTTTTGCCTAAAACAGGAGAAGGACGGAACTGAGGACTGGAACTGATTTCTGAGAGTTTAAGAGTGTATAGTTATATTCTTCTCCACGATCATTACTTTATTTCTTTGTACATTTGGCTAGTGTAGCATGTAAGAAACCCTTGAAGGCTTGGCTGTCCAGTGGCTTCTAAGAACTGCTTTACAATATAGAGGTATCATTGTGTTTCTACTCAATTACTTTCTAATCTTGCTAAAGGAGTCAAATTTATCTCTCAAGTACTTAAATTACACTCCTATTCTCAAAACAACACAGTTCCGTAGCCTGTGCCTTAGTGATTTCTGAGAGGTTTTCTTCCCAGTTTCAAATCAAAGTTTCCTTTTTCTCCATTTACTGTCAGTCCCTGTGATCTCAGTTTAGGATTTGACGATGAACCTGCCTTCTTCCTTACGCATATAGTGTTTCACAGTCCAAATGTTGCTTCCAGTCACACCTCATAGACCTCAAATGATATTCAGAGTTGCCTGAAAGCAGTTCTGATATGATCAGTTGCACAGGCGTAAGCGATACCATTATTTGAAGCCAGTCCATACACAGGCTTGTTCTGAAGACAGGCCGCTGATTAACCTTGTCTTTTTTTTTTTTTTTTAACTACAAGCACAAGCCAGAAAAAAATCCAGTTCATATTTCAGAGTTTGGTTGCTTTGGTGAGACAAATGAGACCTCGGAATAGTGAATACAAGCAAGTTTTCATTAAAGCAGAGCTAAACCCAAATGCAAAGAACAAATCCATCTGCAAGAATTGTGATGCTATTTTACTGCTGAGAGACATAATAATAATAAACATTTAAAAAGGTGAAACCCTAGTTTATAAATAATAAGATCAAGTTTCAAACACACATTGCCAAACAGCTGCTCGACGCTTTTTTCCTTCCCAGGAAGGTTACGCCATGTGTTCAAGAGCACGAAGCAAAGGCTCTCCTTACCTGAACGCACTGAGGTTTTAACTAGCAAGGCAGGTGAGGATTCACAGCTAATTTACTGGGGCCTCAATGACCACTACTGACCAGGGTGGACCAGGGACAACAATCTGGGACCTGCTGCTGTAGATTAATATCACAATTGAGAAAGAACACCTTGAGACGAGCTAAGAGAATCTAAACTTAAGGATAAAGATAATAAAATGTGAAATACAGGCTCTCACCCACAGCATTACTTTCTGGCCACGCAAAGACGGGTTACCCAACCTGGCAGGTTTACTGCTGTCATATGGCAGGCACCTTAGGCGGTATTTTCACCCAAATTGTCCAAGACTGGTTGTGCAGTCTTGCTCCTGGCGCAAAGCTGACTTTGCTGGGTCACAGGGAGATGACAAAAAGTAATGGTGGAATTGGAGACTTGTAGCTTAAGGACTAGAAAACAGCTTCAATGCTTAATGAGAAAAAAGAGCCACCTACAGCAAAGGGCCCAGGGGGTAACGTTAGTGCTGTTCTACCGCTTGGAGAAAGCTGCTTTCCCAGGTACATAGATTTAATGCTGATGCCTAGGACTGAAGTATAAAAGGGTCAGTCTCTCCCAGCAGCTTGCACAATCCCATTAACACAGATCACGCTCAGCTCGGTGACTATATTAAATACGCTGCCATAGCAAATGTGGTAGCTCCCTGCAAACACCACGTCTTCAGGGAGCTGCAGAGGGGAAGAGGCAAGAGGATTGGCTAAATCTGGTGGCTCCGAAATGATGCCCTGGGCACTCCGGTGGGCCACGGCAAATTATCAGAGATTGCCCTAAGTTGTAGAGTTTTAAACCTGCTTGATTAAAATGGCTGGTACAGTTCAAGTATGTTGTTACAAGGTTTACATCAGTGAATAAGCAGAAGCTTCTTGCAAAAATATTGCTGAAGAAAAACAGGCCTAAGCTGAAGAGAGCACATAAACTACGGGGAAATCCTGTAATACTTGATTGGCATAAGGAGCCGGACACTGACAAAGTAAGAGGAGGCAATTTTTAGGTGGGGACAGACTTCAGTGAGTTTTGGGAGTCTATGTTTATTTGTCATTAATGTTTGATATTTGATATTCCTACATTAGAGCTCGGGTGTTGCTCATTTATGGCACACCCCTCAACCATACAGAGCCTGTATTTTCATTTTCAATGCATGTACTTGTGAGGGAACTTCAGGATTTACTCATGACCATGTGTGTAACAATTTAACACAAAGTAAGCCAGAGTCTAGCTTAATTTCAGAGGCCCAGCCTACAAAACTTTTCTGCTGAAATTGTATCTAATACTACACAAGGATAGCTGACAAACACCTTTCTCCTGCGAGTCTGTGTGCCCCTTAGATAAATTACTGTCTCTCATAGATTAATCAAGTATTTGGAAGAAACTCTTCCAACTTGCCTGGGAAACCAGACAGTGTTAACTAGGAGATACCTTTACAAACTGCATGATTCATTTTGGACTTGTAAAACACAAACACTTTAAACTTTTTGAAGTAAACCAAACCAAAATAGAACTAATTTTCCAACTTTTCCAGGTTTGATCACTATCCCATGCATACATACACGTACACCCATACATACACACACACACACGAAGTTTAAGCAATGTACTGATTTTCAGAAACTGTGACTATTCATGTTCTTGGCATTATTTTATGTACAACAGGCAGAGATCTGATAGGAAAATGGACACTAAACCATTCTCCCTCTTTGTACACTGCAGTTCAGTGCAACAGTGAAAATCGGTGCCATGGGCAAACTATCAAGGATCAATTCAAATGATTTCAAGCCCAGCCACAGTGTGCATTACTGTAGTCCTGTTTTCAGAGCGCTCAGCTGATAGCTGATGTCCCTTCAGTCCCCTCTGAGGCAAACTAGCTTTGTAGCTGGTGTTTTTGTGACACAAATGTCCCCAGAGGAGACAAGGTTGTGGGATGCCATTGACATTGAAGAACACAACCGTTAATTTTGTTTTTTAAAATACTTATTTCTCTGGAAATGTTCATTTCTTGAGGACGCAGAGACCATTCCAACAAATAAATATAATTACATGAAAGTAAAAATACTGAGCAAGATGTTAGACCTTTATTAGGAGTAGATGAAGTTTATACTGAATTACCTGGGGTATAGCACATGAGCAGGAACTTGAAACTTCACGCTACTGCTGCTGGGGTCTGTCATTTCCGACACCGCTATCTCCACTGTTGTTCAAAACACAGAAATACAGCATTGCTGTTTATTTGCTAAAGGCCCCAGCTCATAATGATAAGCAGCAGTTAATCCTCCAATACACTTCTCGAACTTTTAAGCACAGACTAAATTTTGTAATAGCGCTTATCTTGCTGTCCTTCTTGCTGCCTCTTTGTGACCGTCAACCCTTACTGTGCCAACTACGGCAACTGCCACTTTGGAAAACTTAATTTCTATCCGATTTAATACAGTGGTTTGATTTGCAAAGCGAGGAAGCCAACGGCACGTAGCTGCTCAGTTCTCACTAGCCCAGCAGAAGCTCTGCATCGCAGTTTTGGGTTTCTCTGTCAAAAAACCATTATCCTAGGGCATGCTTATGCATGGGAAGGAAAAGGAGAGTGAAGGGCAAAACTGGAACAGTCTTTCTCTTCTACTTCTGGAGCACAGGGAGATTCGAGGACCACTTTTCTGTACTTTCTTACTCAAGTTTTGGAAAGGGGTGGTTACAGGAGAGAGAGAGAGAAGGGAAGATACCCATGGCTCTGAATTTAACAAGGAAAGCTCTGGAGGGACTGCACCAAGAGATGTCTGGCTATAACACAGATTCTATATTATCCATGCAATCACATTCCACTTATTAGAGAGGTCGACGGAGTTTCTAGAGGGTGTCCGTTTGGAAGGGGGACATGTTAATTCAGTAGCAGTGGGCGAGACCAGCTATGACAGTGACACAATAGGGTGGTTTTCTCTTGGGGTGGGGGTGCAATAAATGGTTTCGCGGAGTATTTCATATCGTAGAGCATCTGTAGAGCTTCGACTCTCATATAACAAGGCCAACCCTCTCAAGCAAGTTAGAAACTTGTAACGCAGAAGTGGTAAGTCAGCTCAGAGGAACGGGGAAAAGATCACAAGAAAGGAAAAAATGTCTCTGTACGGAGAAGGTGAAAGCCAAAAACTCTAACGATCATTTCTCTCAGACTGGGTTACAGCAAGAAATCTAGAAAGTCAAGACTTGAAAAGGAGAGGAACCCAAAAGCAGGAAAACAGAGACAATGCTGAGGATGTTAACGAAGTATGTTCTGAAAAAGCAATGAAAAGTGAAATGCTGGTCTTGTACTTTCCTGGCAAACAGTCTATGCTAGGGAACAACTGTGTGAAATGAGCAGAGAGGCAACACTGCAGGTGTGAGCAGGCTGCTCGTCTGGCCCCCCCCCATGCATTAGAGCCGGACTTCTTCAGCAGTGTCACGGGAGCAAACGGGAGATCTATGGGATCAAAGCAACGGAGCTTCTCCTGGAAGTATCTCAGAGACAATCCATATACTAGGTCTAGCACACGCCTTACAGCTTATCCTGCAAACTAGAACAACTGATGTAAAGGATTTGCATTAATCTGAAATGATGCAGAATCACTCACCTACGTCTCCCAGATGAGCAGTCCCTCTACAGAAACCCCAAACTCACCTTCCAGTGCCTCACAGTGTTTCAAAGTGCAATTTGATGGCAAGCTCAATTGCTTCCTTCAGTTCAGATCTGTCTTGTCACAGACACAGTAGCATCATCCAATTTGTTCCTTGGTGAAATCATGAAACGCAGATACTTATGCTTTAAGATTTTCTGAAAAACTGACATTTTACCAGTCGTAAATTAGAAAGACAGTTATACCTTTGCAAACTCAGACTAACTACACCCAGCAAAACTGGGTGTATTCTGTAATTACTTATTGTAATCCCAAACATGCAGATCAAGATTATCTATTGAAATGCCAGGCATAAGTTATTCATTAACTAAAACCATTCTGTAATTTTATTGATATATTTTGTGGAGTTCACATATTTTTGTACAGCAAACATAACACTGTAGGCCACAAGAAGCTGCAGCACTATTGTTTAATAGCAGCAAGGTATATTTTATAATCAGGGTATGTGGACAATAAATAGTCTGTTTCTTTGGATGTGAATGTTTAAAATGAAGTTCTGCTGCAGCTTCATAATGTGATTGCTATTTTACAGAGCTTATACACAAAAATATATATGCAATCTTTTTGTCTATATTTTATACAAATACAACAGTAGTTTGTGAATACATTTTAAAGTACATATACATGATAAGCAACTCAATTTCCCATATCACAGGATAGCAAATTTTAAATGCAAGAAACATATACAAATTCAGTCTGGAATGCAGGGTTTTCTGTGTCTTTTTTTTTTTTCCTCTGTTTTTGACTCAAAACTTTTATCATTAAAACATTTTAGCATACAAGTCCAAACAATTTTTCCACTAGCTAAAAATATAATTTCAGCAATCCAAGTCAGGTTTGGGTATGTCATCATTCCCCAATATACTTTCCCCAGTTTTTGTCTAAATTCAAAGGCTTTTAGTAATATATAGTATGTTCTTCACTCCACACCATATAAAAAGCCCACATTTAATTTAACTAGCAGTCACCTATTTTTGTGAACAAGAGCTGGGCTTGTCAGCGTTTAAATTTGCATGTCAAAAATTTTACTTTTGCAAGTGCATATGAATACATTGTGGTGTTGCACAAAGTTCATTAATGACAAATTAAGTCACAGTATAAAAATATATCATACAACTATAGGTCTAGTATAGTCCTTTTTTCTATGGGTAAAAATACATCTGAATGAGACAGGGAGGTTTGTAGCACCATGAGAGGAGTTGTATCCCAAGTTACATTAGCAGCATGATCCAATATAACAATATTGCAGGAGTGTTTCTGAGGAGATAAACATTCACTCTGGTTCAACTGTACCACTGAAGCTTATACTGAAAAGTGTTTACATATGATTAGCAATAGTTCTGTGTCACTTCCAGGGCTAGATAACTGTTATCAAAAGACACTGCCTTCCAACAAAAGTAAGACACCCTTATTGCATAAAAGCTTTGGGACTATCCAAACACATTTTGAACTACTGTGGCATTACTTGTACTTGAGCGTGAGGCTAAGTAGGCTGTGGCTTTAACTGTACGCTGGGAGGATGCAGGATGGGCAGCTAAGCCTATACGGTTTACTACATATCAGATAAGTACATTTATTTCAGAGGCTTATCTATAGACTGAGAAGAATACAGGATGAGCTGCTAAACCAGTGTATGAGACAGACATAACGAAGGATGCAATCCTGCTCCCCTCAACTTTTACGGATGCAGGATCAGGCCCTAAATTAACTTCAGACAGCAGCATAGCGATGACAGGATATGATAAAAAAAATCTGTATCAAATACTGCATGTTAAACATTTTTGCCATAGTTTACCACCCAGAACTCCAGAGGACACAGTTTGCAGTTGGTGAGGACAAACTCCTAATTTTTTTTTTTTTGACTGGTATTCAAAATGGCAGTAGAAGACAGTGTAGTTTGAAACATGTAAACCTAGTAAAAACCATTGTAAAACCCTTAAGAAAGACACACTGGTTCTGTGCAATATAGCAAATTGATAAGAAAACACTGTAAAAATGTACCTGTTTAAAATTACAATGTCTACCATTTTGTACACAAAGCATTATACCAAAGGCCTACATATACGTAATCTAATGGCACTTGAAACAAATTATAATAAAAGGTTTTATAATAAAAAGCATAACCTGTAAGAAATTTTCTTAAAAGGTTTAGGTTTTCTTTTTGAAAGTGCTATATCTTGTAATATGTGTAACATAGAGGTTGACCAAGCTTTATTTTAAAAAATATTGGCCTATAATACAAGTTTAGCTCACTAGGCAAATGATCCTGAAAATATGTACTCTTAACATTCATTATTAGCTTAATAAAGCAATCAGCTCTGGCTCATGTTTCAGTCAGTATATGGTTTTTAAAAACCGCTACTGCCAAATTAACAATAAATCACTCTATTCCACAATTTACTACTAAATAAAGCACAAGCAACAAGTACACAAAAATATATATATTAAAAAAAAAAAAAAACAACCAAAAAAAAACCTTACTAGAAGTTTAGAAGTTGCACAAAGAGTGGTGCATGATCAGCCAGCCCTCCCCCCCCTCCCGCCGAGAATCCATCTGAAACCGAGAAAACAGGGTTTAAAAACTGACGGCTTCGTAGTGGCCAATATTGACTCTGCCTAAGTGATATTCAAAAGCACTCCGGTGGTGGTAGTATTGCTTACAGTGTCAGTCTGCTTCCACGTTACCATACATCCTAGCTCAGTGGCAAACACGCTTGGTGCAGCCACACACTGAAACCCTGACTGAATGAGGTTCAATATCTTGTCTGAGGTCCCTATTTCTCAAGTGAAATGTACGTCTAACTCCAAAGTGAAATGTCAATCCCTTTACAGAAAGCTAAGGCACGAACAAAGTAGTAAGGATTCTGGCTACGCACTAAGAAACGGGTATTGGCAAAGTGTCTGTTGGGTTTTGTTTTTTTAATGAAGTTTAATCAGCAACTGAGACTGAAAAAGAGTCGCCCCGGACTGGCGAGTTGTGTGCCAAGGCTGCCCGGCCACACTGCGGGGTTGGCTGCGGGATGCCGAGCACTCGCAACTTTCCTCTGCTGCAGGGGGAGTTGCAGATGCTCGCCTCCACGCGGGACATAACCCGCCGGTGGAATTAAGTCCATTTATCTTCATCTCAGACTGATTTAAAGGATTGACGATAAACCCGAGTTCTTCCTAGATGCGTTATGGTTGCTGATTTAAACTAGAGTTACATTCGTTTGCATTCACCTTGTGCTCTGTTCATCTGTGTTTTTCTTTCCTTTAGAAAGGTGAAGAGAAAAAAAGCAATATTGAACAAATCATTCAACTAAAGATGTAAGTAAGCAAGCAATCTGTTTCACAGAAACCAGAGGAAGCAGTCATGAAGCAGAGCTAAAAGCCCACTTTGAGATAACGTGCTCCTAAACCCAAAATCTAGGAGTAGTTTGCAGAATTTCAAAAAGGTATTTTCCTTATTAATACATCCTTATTTTAATGCCTTTGGAACACAAACACATTTATAAAAATGTTATCTTTTAGTAATAAAATTTAAATACACATATGTATAAAATAGTAAAACTACACCTGCATATTGCTCCTAGAATTAAAAAAAAAAAAAGTAGGAGCTACTGATAAAACATCTGGAGCATGAGCTCCTTAAATGGGAGCAACTTCTGTTTCTGTGAAGTATATTTAGTTTAACCACTTAAAACCTTGTATGAATCCTCATTATTGTTTGAGAGATACTAATGTATTTGATTTCTATTTTTTAATTCCTTGTACAAAAATGACAAGGAAAAGAATGTTATTGTTGAATTACAGCAAATCTAGTTTGCTTTTATGCATCACAGGGTTGGTTTTTTTTTTTTTCTTTTTTTCCTCTTTTGGTTATTAGGGGTTGGGGAATAGAATATATTGCATTAGGTAAAAGTGGTGTAAGCAATATGCTTTTACTTCACTCCTAAGAGTCCTGTCTTTAAATCTTGGCAATGGGCAAAAAGTCCCTAACCAAGTACCCAGGTGTAGAAAGTGTGATTAACGTCTAACTTGTTGCTTAGGAGGACATAACACACCATGTAACACAACTGAAAAGATCATTCCAATAAAAAAAAACACCACAAAAAAACTGGTATTTGCAATTTACATTCACTCTCTGACTGCACACTAGTTTTGAACTGAAAATAGATACACACTTTCTGGCTGGACTTGATCCACCCTTTGGCGGTGGCAGCTGGGAGAAGACTGATGCCTACAAATGTGAATACACTATCGGAAGATTTCCTATGCAGTACTTTTTCTATGCTACTAAAGAGAAAAAAACAGCAAGTTAAGAATTAAAACAAAAACTGCGACAAAATATTCTGCATTACTACATTACAACACTTTTATAATTCAAGATCAGCCATTAATTTTGCCTGTTTCCCTCTACCAGAGTCATGAAAGCACAACAACACAGTTCCAAATTCAACTTGAAACATTTGTCATTTAGGCAAGCAGAGATTCTCTGTTGAAATTCTGTTCAGCCATGATTTTAGAAAATTAACCTAAATTTTTTTCTTCCGTTATCCGTAACAGGCCACAAAAATTTAAGCCAGAAAATGGCAAAATTCTTAACACCTTTTATAATGACTTCAATACAAGTCAAAATGCTATATATATGTACATGTGTATATATGGACTTCTATATATACACACACAAGTTTTCAGAAAAATCTGAATTCTATACTTATTTTAAAAATTTAGATTTGTCATTATAGAACAGATCAGATGTGTCACCATTTGAGAAGAGGACTTGTTTGGAAATGGACTGGAAAACTGTTTTCCCAAACCTTCAGGAATCTTTGTGTTATATATTTTAACTGGATTCTTTGAAAGCAGTAGAATATATTAGAAGTGGTAGTTCTACCACTGACATCAATAAAACGGAATAGCTGGTATGGTTGAAAAAGTTTTAAAAAAGGGATGAGTGTTGAGAGTTTGCTTGGGATGACTTTCTACTGAATATTTGAAAAGTGTCAATTGGCAGTGAAAATGAAAACAATACAATGAGACTGTTTTTTAAAAAAAAACCAACAAAGTAAACACAGCTGAGAATAAACACTTTCAAAACATTTTTAAAAAGTTAATTTAAATTTCTTACTGGCTTCATGAGATTGGTACTGTACAAAAGCAGAGAATTTATAATGTCTTATAGTAGGCACTAAGTTAAAAATGGTCACCTAAGGCATTTCTACAAATAGACAGTAACAAGCCAGCTTTGTACATCCTATTGGAAAGCTTGATGAAATCGTGGTAGGGTGGTGGTTGTGCTTAGACTGCTTGTGAAAGCTGCTGACAACGAGTGCAGAGACCCAAGACCTATACTATTGCTAGGATCTTGAGGATCCTGGGTTTGTGGTGGAAGTTGAGTCATAGAAGAATGTGCCTCCTCTTGTGTATAACTCATTCCGAGGTTTCCCACTGAAACAGAAGGATTATAGGGAGGGCCATTTACAGGTATGAAGTTGAACAGCTGAGAAAAGTCCAATGATGGGGTGTTTAGAGGTTCGCTAATAGGAACGGAGCCCTTGGAAAGGGAAACCTCCCCAGACCCATCATCTAGTGGCCCTACTTGTGGATCCAGCCCTAGTTTTGATGAAGATGCTTGAGAATCCTGGGATGAAGAAGGCATACCACTTTGCAACTCCATCAAGTAACTTTCGATTTCCCCTTTCAATGGCTGTTCTTTTTCAGGCATAGAAATTGCATATGAGGTAGTACCGAGCGGATATTTCAACGATAGCTGGTGAGAAGGGTGGACAGACTCCATATCTATTGGACAAGGCATTCCCAATGGTAACGATGTGGCAACCATTTGGTGTGCAGATGCAGAACTCTGCATGGACTGAATCTGAGTGTTGTAGAGATTTAATTGCAAAGTGTTTGTAAATGGCTTTGATGTCAGTTCACTGGAAGGTAAAGACATCACTGGAAGCAGCTCATCCTTAATAGGCACAGAAACATTGCAGGTAAAGGGATCTAGAAGGTCCATTGGCTCTGTTTTGACCTTCAAAAGTTCTTGGTTGTGACTTTTCTTCATGTGGCGTGTGAGGTGATCCTTCCGCCCAAATCTCTGTGCACAGTACTGACAGAGGAAGTCCTTTCTTCCAGTGTGCACTACCATGTGTCTACGGACATCCTTTCGGGTGTAGAACCGACGATCACAGTGTTCACACTGGTGTTTTTTCTCCTTCACTCCACCCGATGACTTGCCTGCGTGAGTTTTTAGGTGCTCCAGCAGCACTCCTGTGCTTTCAAAAGTCTGCAAACATACCTTACAGGTGAGGTCACCGCTTGTTGCAGCATGCAAAGCTAGGTGACGTTTGAACCCAAGCTTGGTATTGTAGTTCTTTCCACATTCTTCACACTTAAAGGCCTCTTTGTTGGGATTGTGTGTATGTAGGTGATTCTTTAGGTGATCTTTTCGGTGAAACATTTTCTCACAATAATTACACTTGTGGGTTTTCTCAGGAGAATGAGTAGCCATATGCCTTTAAACACAGATATATTCTGTAAGTAATTATTTTGATCAAAAAACACACGTGCTCATTTTTTAATGGCAGCTAACTACTACACTAAGGGCTGCTTTGCAACAGAACCTTTTAACTGAAAGCATGACACTACAAAGACAGTTCGACAAATTTAAATATAGCAAACCGCGAGCCATTTCTCTTAAATCGACACTTTAGTTTTGGTGGGTTTTAGCTACTGTAACAGGGGTATATGGGCAAGTATGAAAGTACTCGTGTAAAAGTCCATAGCCAAAAAATTTTCAGTCCATACTCTTTTTGCTTGTGACAATTCCTTATACAAATGAATATTCTATGCTCATTAAAAAAAAAAAAACAAACAAAACAACAAACAAACAGAAAACAAAAGCAGAAAACAAATTAAGAAACAAAATCAAAGACATTAGCTTGCAAACTTAGGTAATTTAGAATTCTAGAAACAATCCAATGGCTACTTTAATTAACACATCCTTTCTGCAATCAGCTGAAGGCGTACACAAATATATACTTTTACACGGCTTAACACGGCCAACATAAAATAGATAATATAATCTGAAAGATAAATAGAGTTTAATACCTTAGTAATTTGTACTTAGAAACAAAGGCCTTGGTGCAGTCTTGTTGTGTGCACTTGTAGGGCCTCTCTCCTGTGTGAGAGTATGAGTGAACCTTTAATTTCTCAACACTGTTAAAGGCCTTGTCACACAGTTGGCAAGGAAAGTTTTTTCTTGGTTTGGTTTCACCACGCTTACGTTTCCCTGAAGGGACTTTCTGGGTATCTCTTACTTCTGACAAATCACCAGGAATGACAGTGGCCATCGCAGCCTAAACCAGGCCTTCTTGTTGGACACTTGGGAATTGCCCAACTCCACTAAATGATTTAGCTTTAGATGGCTTCTCAAGTTTCATGTGGTCGTAAAAGAAAGCAAAAGGGGACTGGAAAAAAAAAATAAGAAACAACTAGTTTGTAACTAAACTTAGATTTTGAAGTTTACTTGCTATGTGAAGCTTCTGAATAAAACTTAAAAATAAAATTAGGTTCAGCTGGTCTAATGTAATACCTGCAGGTTTCTTTACACTATTTGCTGCAACTCTTAAAACGCATTGCTCAGGATGAACAGATCCACATATGCCCTGAAATCACACCTCACAACCTTCCCCTCAAGCACTGATGGAGAACAGCAAAGTTTCTATCAGATTACGGGAGGCATGAGGCAAAGAGCCTACCTACCCAGACGGCTTTTGGCAACTTTGGATTTCCAAGGTATTAAAGCCGCGCCTGTGGTGTTTGCATAGACATACACGCACACAAGCATGCACACATGCACGCACATAGTCATCAAAGTGAAAATCTGTAAGCCTCAGAATTTTGAAAACCTGTGCGAAAAGCAGCAGTACCCATGCTGACAGTCTGGGGGGGGGCAAAGCTCACGTACCTCCTCGCTGTGATTACTGCACGCCTGTGTATCTGTCTACTCTAGTAAAATGTACGCATTGCCAATGATTGTAACACCAGGTAAAATTCTCCTGTAAACCTACCCTCTACTAACAGAGACTTAACGTATTAACACCACAAACCCCACGGATTAGGGACAGATTAGATAGATCAGGGTTTCATCAGCCCAGCGCTGGGGACCCCCACCCTCCTCACTCTACCCTGCAAGACGTAGGGGCTGTAGGTGTCCAGATTCAGGCTAGCTGAGGACGGAGGCTCTTAGTCCTGCTGGGGCATTGCAAACCGTGAAGTAAACCGGAGGCTTTCAGCTAAAGGAGGTGCGTGACGCTCGTGTCTGATGTGCGGGCGAACAGCTTTAAATTCGTCATCTGGTAACACGTAGTAGCAACTGGGCGCCTGCCATTACAGGGCACTCAACAGCCCTCCTTTGTCAAGGGTAGCCGACAGCTTTTTTTCACCATCGGAGCACAATTGCTACTACAGATACCAAAATCCGGTGCTACCCGCTGCGGGAAGGGTTGAGCGTGAGGCCTGCGGCAGCGGGGACGAGGAGGAGGACAGCGGGAGGACGGCGCTCAACGCAAGCGTTTGGCAGGGCCGGAGAGCCCCAAAATTTGGCCTTTCTCCCTCAAAAGCAGCAACCGCCCCCCGGGCCCCGGTGTCGCGGTTCACAGCTGCTGTCCGCTCCGGCTTCTGCCGGGGCAGCTGCGCGAGAGGCGGCTGGGCCCGGGCGGCACCGAGGCCTGGGGCAGCGGCCGGGCTGGGGGCTCGTCGGCCGGCCTCCCCCACAGCCCCCAGCAGCTGCTGGGACAGGTGGAGCCGGGCAGCCGGGAGCACCAGGCCGCAGCTGCTCCAACCTAATGCCGTCTGCCTGATAAATAAAATGGACTCTTCCTCGCTGGCAGTGAGGGGAGGCTGGGTGGCTTGAGGGCGGCCTGGGCCTGGTCTCAGCTGTCCTCTCTCCCCTGTGGAGGCTCAGCAGAGACAGAGGGAGGCAACTGCTCCAGAGGGGAGCGGCGAGCAGCGCCCAGGTGTGATGGGGGCAAAACGAAACAGTCCTTGCCAAGAGCCCCAGCGTGGCCCCGGGAGAAAGCGAGGGGGAAGGAGAGCCTGTGTTCTTCTCAGCGCACGGCAGGGCTGGAGGGCTGGAGGGGCAAGGAGGCGGAGAAGGGGATGCGCCTCTCTAACGTCTGCATTTTAGGAAATCTTCAGACTGAGATCTCAGTTCGAAACGCATACGCAGAGTATGTCTTTGTCTATGCCTCCTCCTCCCTCCTCCCCCTAACTTCTCCCTTGTCTTTACAAGAGGAGAGAGGTACCAGCACACCAAGATGGAAATCTGCTGCCTTTCGACCCTGAAGTCATGGAATGGCAGGTTAAACTACGCTACCGTCTTTAAGCAAGAAGTTTTGTAAGACCACCTTTACCCCCCCAAATATTACATGGAACCACTAACCTCTTTAAAGGTACCCAGTGACAGAAAAGGACTCTTTATGATTTCAGATTTGCTCGGACTCATTCCCACTCATGGGACGAAGCCTGGAGACATCAGTTCCATGAGTGGGAACATGCACAGGTCTTCAAAGTATCAGCTTAACTTAATTTTCTGTCTCATAATGAAACTACCTCACTCATAAGTGAAAAAATGAAACAGTTGTTGGAGACTTGGGAGTAATAATTTTCTGCAATAAAAGTAAACGAAGACCAGTTCCAAAGACTTCAATGAAGCCACCAATGTAATCAAAAGGAAGGTCTGATTCACATCAAAGTTGTGATGTATTTGTGGCTTGAAAGATTTTTTTCAATATATGCTTTAATCAGAATCTGGTAATAAAATGAATTTTGCTTTCCTGTAAATGAGCACACTGGTCTTCTACGCATATTGGCCTGAATGTAGAATGGAATCTTGGTTTAGCCTAATTTCTCCTGACAAATGAAGTTCAGGGGAAGGAAAAAAAAAACAACCCGATCTACACTTACATAGGGTATACCTATACCACACAGGCACCTATATGAGACCCGCTGCACAGAGCCAACAGTGCCGCAGCCGTGGCCCTCGCTGCGTGGCTAGGGCACCTACAGTCTCAAAGGGATAAGAAAGGGCTACGACCCCTTTGGCCTCCCTGCCAAACCCACACCTAGCCTGAGACGGGGCAGGCAGCAGTGGCAGCAAAGAGCAAGGGAACTGCCTCCACAGTCTGCTGCAGGGGAGTGTGGTTAATTCAAACATGCTGGGTCCAGAGCTCAGCGGCAAGTGGCCTCGGTGCCCAGCTGGTGACAAGGGAAGCAGGGACAGCTGGCAGGATGCAGGGAAGGAAGGTGAGCTGCTGCAGGGAGGGACAACGGACAGAACCAGGATGGGGCTGTGGGGCCAGGGAGGTGCAGGGAGCACTGCACAGGGGTTGGGAGCATCTAAGGACAAGAGGATAGGGGTGAGCCGGTAATGCTGGGGGCAGGAGGGGAGGAACTGAACGTGCATCAGGCTGGGGAGATGCAGGATGTTAGGCCATGCAGAAGGATGATATGCAGGGTCCGACATGAGGCCAAAGGCAGCGTTTGCTGTGGAACAGCCTATGAGGGTTAACTGTTAAATTAACAACTGTGACAACTTCTTACTCCTTTCCACAGTGCAAAGATCACACCTCACCGTGGAGGCCATCCTATATTCAGGCCAATGCAACGTTACTGTTGTCTTCTCCAAAACTTCAGGTAACCTTAGTTGCTGTACCAGAAGTAACTCAGAACATTCACACAGATGAAGAATTCAGGTTGTGTTCCTCTATGATCAAAACTAATTAAGCTGACTTTGAACTGTGTTTAAGTGTCCTTAAAAATGCATCATTAGAACAAATATAGTGTGGATCCAATCTTTGACAATGACAGTGTTTTATTAAAAAAACATGTACGCACTATTATCTCAGTACCATTTCTCAACAGATGAGGCAATTAAGAACTTCAGTATTGATCTCTGAATAGCAAATAACCACTTTCTTTTTTTTTTTGTGGATATATAGACTGAGCAATGGAGGTAAAACTTAAAAAAACACTGATCCTCAAATATTACACTTTCCAAAGACCAGCTGAAAGAATTTTATGAGTAATATTGCCTGTTTGTGTCTCAACATATTATCACTTAAAATCCTCATTCTTACTGGTGCTTTCACAACTGCAGGATGAATGATTATATGCAGTATCAAATATAACAAACATATTACACAAAAGCTCATATATAATACTATTTTTAAAGAAGCATATACTTAAAGCAGGATTAAAGCAGCCTCTGTTCAATGCACACCTGATGTTTGCCCACTAAAGTCCTCAGATTTTGGTCTTAACCAGTTCCGCTGACTCTTCTTGGAGGAAACCAGAATCCAGTACTTCCCATTTTTACTGGTCTGAAAAACAAAAGGAAGAATGGACTAGACTCCAGCAAAACCAGTATATTCAGAAAGGCTGGGATGCGGCAAGACCAGGGGTTGGAAAGAATTGGAAAGGAAAAGTTAAAAGGGATAGATCCAACCCATGCACAGAACATTATGTACTGTTAATTATAAACTGTAGGAATCAATTGTTCTTGCATTATCAGTAGCAATTATGCACTTCAATTTGCAGTATACTTACATCGTTTCAACTAACACTATGCTGGACAGTAACACATAAAGAGGTAAAATAAGACAAAAGCAAAGGAGTTTTCAATAAAGTTAAAAACAAAAGAAAACAAAAAAATCCACAGACCACAAACAATTTAGAAATAACAGTGAAACACATAAAATGCTGGGCCCAGACTTGAGTTTCTTACTCAGAAAGCACTGAATAAGAGAAGATTTCTGGATTAGGCCCAACTTTACTAGAACCTAATGCCTTCATTCTGCTTAATTATACAGGAAATAGCAGCTTAAAAGGTGACCTGCAAAGGAAAATAAAATTAATTTTAAAAAAATAATAAAGTCTCTTGATGATGTACATGCTACAGGTAAATCCCAATAGAGGGCAAGTCTAGGTGTGCCTGAGCAAATCCAGAGGGCTCTTCTGGAATTTCCCTTATATCTCCCTTTTCCCTGCCACCGTCCTTTTGTAATTTTGCAGCACGCCTTCCTTTTCTTGCTAGAAAGCCTCCTGGATGACACAGGTATATGAGGAAAACACGTTCAGCGCCTCATTGTACCGGGGAGGTTTATCTCCTCCAACTCTTCCAGGTATGTAAGGGTGAAGCCCTATACAATGCACATACCCCACATGGCATAGCAGGCTGCAGGTATTTGGCAGGAGCCCCAGAGTAATGTAACATTCCCCCCCC
>JANZLQ010000029.1:11934329-11953940 GCA_026212715.1 Elanus axillaris
GGGGGCGGGGGCGGGGGGGGGAGCTCGCTTCCTGCCCAACTGTGCTGGTTCAGTCACACAGCAGCATTTCGGTGTGACCTGCCTGGCCTTTTTAGCTGATAATGTTTCCAATCCTGAAGTGCTTCGAGGAGGGGGAGAGAGGAACACGTGCAGGAGCTATCTGGCCTTTTTGGTAGCAGTAAGTACGTTTAAGCATTGGTCTACTCTGAACTAAGCAGCTTCATGAGAACCTGAACGGCGGGTTCATTAAGTGCGTATTTGATGTGTTGTGTGCCCTGTTCCTTCAACCGCGCACGGTTGCAGCCTCTGGTAGTGTAATCAAACTGAAAATGTTAATTGCAGTTTGTATAACGAACACTGATGATGACACATCCTATGACTCACAAATACTCTTTCAGAGAAAGAGTAAGGCTGAAGTCGATCTAATACCGTACACCTTGAGGCATATCTGCTTAAGTAGTACTTGACACCTCTAGTATGAAATGCAGAGTTAAAACACAGACAAAGACCAACCTCTGAAAACATTGTGTCTGTGGTACAGACTTAGGTGAAGCATTGTGATATGCTGCTTTTGTTTTCTCTTACTTCTCCCTGCCCCCCCCAATCCTTCCTTGAAGTCTGGGATGATGCTGTTCTGCGTGCTTGTGTTTCCATTTGAATTGGAAGTACCTGAGAGAAAATCCTCTCGCAACCACAAAAAAGCCAACATTTGCCTAGCTTGTAAAGTTAACTTGAACACTGGATAGTTCTCCAAAGAAAGTGGAACGGTGTCCTAGTGGTATTCTTTAAAAGGCCTATTTGCAGAAAAGGATCACGTGGAATGCAAAAAATACTCCCAAGCACCAGGAGTGTATACTTGCACAGGATGTAAAATCTAAGGCTTATTCACCTGGAGTAGCTTAAGTCTCACCCGAAGAAGAACTTTCATCTAAAACACTGTTTTCTGTCTGTGAGCTACTAAGAGCAGTATTTGATTTTTTTTTTTTTTTTTGCTGATGTCAAGGAAAACTGGCTTTTTACTGTAGGCTTGCAGCTAACAATCTCTAATGTGAACAGAAACAGGTTTAAGTTAAGAACTAACAGCAATGTTTTTAGGGGAAAAAACCACCAACAAGATTGAGCAAGGATTTTTTTTTCGCGGTCTCCTTCATCAGCTAATTTGCTGCAAAGAGCACTCTATTCCTCAGTTCTGTGTTTCTGCTTGCATTGGCTCAAGCAGTCATCTGTAATTTATTTTTGGTTAGATTTAGTATTTGTTTGGAACAAATACCTGCATGACTGTATGTGTGCCAGAGGCAATGTATGGGAAGTTGTAATGCGAATGAGGGTCTGCTGTTCATCTTCATGTCATCATCTTGGATCAGTGTAGGTTCTTGGCACTGAGCTCTGTGTCTCTCAAGCTTACAGTTCCTAGAGTCAGTGTCAAACTAAACTGGTGAAAAATGTGATTCAAGCTGTCATGCGCAGTGGGTCTGGTCCTTCCTTGCAGTGAAACCGTTTCTTTTTCTGTTAAATATCTCATACAGCAACACAGGAGATGGTTGGGCACTTCTTACGCCTGGGAAAGCTCAGTGAAGGTACAGATGTGATCCAGCTAAGGAGTAGGCACAAATCTGGAGAAGTTTACTTGTACACTGCTCCCACACACTATTAATTGAAGTGTCTATGGTGCGTTGGCTGTGAACAGCTTCTATGGAGCTGTTGCTCCTAGGCATGGTCGCTTTGTCAACAATATGACAGGCTGGTATGAGAGCCACTGCAGTGGCTCTGTCCTCTGCAGGAATTTATCAGGAAGTAAGCAGTCTCAGTGACAGGCTAAACTTGCCTGAGTTGTCTTGCTGTTAGTGCTTTTGAAGTAACATTTTGCAAAAGAAGTGTGGTGGTGGTTGGTTTGGGTTTTGGTTTTGGTTTGTTTTTTTTAAGGCAACCAAATTGTACAGGTCATTGGAAGGCCTTTATTACATGCTGAAGTTCAGACTTACTCCTGAGTTACTTTCAGAAGTGGATACTTACTGTGTTTCTTTTCTGTTTCTCACCAAGGTACCAGCATCTGTCTGGAATGTCCAGGCATGCACAACAGCTTAGAAACCACGATATAAATCCATGTATAGCGGTAAGAAGATCAAATCAGAATTTGTTTGTTTCAGTGTTAAATAATGCAATTTCTCAAGGATAGCACTCTTGCATTGGCATTTTGCATAAAAAGAGTCTTAAAGAGTCTGAAGATGGGAAAAGCTGAATATCATCCATTATAGTAAGCATGAAATAATGAACAATTCCTCATAAATAGGAGTAGTACAACTGATAGCAATCTCTTCAATTTTCTGCTTTTAAAACCAGAGCCTGAAATCCTGGTTAGACAAGCTTGGTTGATTTTTAAAAGACTTGTGGGTTATACCAAGCATCTTTGTAAACAACTGTTCTGTGGACTCTATCCTTAATATTTAAAGAGTACTAATGTCTGTTATCTCTAAATGAAGTCACTGCTTGGAATTACTGATTATCCTTTGTGATAGATGTTCCTCTGCTCTCTTTGATAGTATTCTTTAATCTGAGGAGCTGCCTCATATCTTCAGAGATATTCTGGGACTTCTTAGAATTTTTAGACACTGAGTGCGGTAACTTCCCTCAGCTCTAAAGTGTGTTTTCCCTGTTAAAGGAAACAGATGCCTCTACAAAATGTATGGATGACAACAACTATAACAAGGATATGTGTACTGCTTATTTTCTGAAGTACAAAAGCTGCAGAAAATTCTGGGTAAGCACAGTAGATTCTCTAAATTTTACTCCATGCTTTCCTTTAAGGTCATCTGACACACTACTTTCTGAACTCTTCAGACTTAGCTGGTGCTGACTGCTGCTGTTTTTACAGTGACTTACAGGCCTGGGTAGTCATGGTACGTGTTGCTGGAAGACTTAAGCAGATGCACATCAAAGCACTTGGCTCTCCTAAGTTTACCCTCTTAGATTGTGAGTCGGTGTTCTTGCAGTACCCAATATGTTTCCCTCTGAATTTGAGTCAGATATGAGTCAGATATTTCTAGTAATAAGTTCTGTTTTAAATGGATATCATGAAAAAAAATCATGAAAAAAATCCCGAGGTGAGATAAGTTCATCTGGTTTTGGTTCGGATCATGTTTACTTTAACCTAGGCTAAAGCTTAGGAAGAATTCATTTGTATTTGGTGGTGTCCTTATTTCCTTCTCTCTTGTGGTAGAGAAGTATCATGAGGAGCAATGTGCAGTTAAACTGTTCTCTACAGTTTTCTTCCCTTATGCCACAGTAATAAAGAGTCTTTTAGCTTAGCCTTTAAATACTTGCACAAGCTACCAAAAAAACTATTTACAGACAATTGTGCATTAGTCTGACATAGTGTAATGGGAATACCGTAATTTCACTGTCTTCTGAAGCCGCAAGGTAAACTATCTTACATCTTCAGTTAAATACTAGTACGTTTAGTTATCAGTTATCTGGCTCCTGATATGTGAAAAGTACTTCTGTTAATCTTACTCATTCGGAGCTCAGAGGCAGAGACTTCTGAGAGATCTGTGTTCTCACGGTCACTGTCTTCTATTTTCAGCATGACATTATGATGCAAAGGAGAAGAAATGGTGTGAAACCAGAGATGCCCTCAGCAGAAGAGAGAAAGAAAATGTTGGAATCAATGGGGAAGCCCTACTGACTAGAAACTTGCGTTGATTGACTGTTCTTGCTGTACATATGAAGACTTACTGGCAGCAAGTTCCCCTTTTATGAACTGGACTTTACAGTTGCCATATCTTGGATTAAAATAAGCTCTTAAATTCTGAAATGTGTGAGCTTTCTCAGATAGGACTTGCTGGTTTTATTCACGCTCCCTGTCAGGGGAACTTGGCCTCTCACTGGAAGACATGGGTATCAACACAACTTATGTCTAGACACTTTGGAAGTAGAAACTAACTTGCTGTGAAATGCTAAATATAAAATTAATGGGACTTGCTGAAAATCTGTTTGAAAAGAGGGAGCTGGTGCGTGTTGCAGTGTAGTTCTAAGGTGGAGCAGGTTGAGAGGCTGGTATGTCCAACATGTTTCTTGCATCCAGCTATACTGCCCAATAGCATGGATTTACCGTGTGTGACCTTACCGCTGTTTGCACATCAAGTTGTATTCTGTGTCCCTGGTTTAAATAAGACTGTTCATGAACTAAAATCCCAAATCCAACAAGCTTGTCATTAGGTCTGCTACTGCACTTAGCAGTGACAGCAGAAGCTTGCAATAAATCAGATCCGCAAGCTTGTTACAAGGTTAGAGAGGCTGATGAAGATAGAACTGAACTCCTCAGGTCTGAACTGAATAGTACCTCTGTGGATAGTAAACAGATACTTCACTGGCAGGGGGGCTTGTAGACATGTAAACATATACTCTGAGTGACATGGCAGGTTTAACTATAGTACATCTATCTAAGACTCTCTGGACAGCTGAAGCCCTGGGTTTGGAAACGCTTACTCATACAAGACTACAAAGCTCAGTTTGAACAGATCCTCTCATCTTAAGTAAGACTGATTCATTAACTGAACTGAACAGCTAATAAGTGTAAATGGGTTGCTGTCTAGTGGAAACACTGTTTTCTTACCTTTACCACCTTCTGGTGTCCTGGCTTAAAAGCTTGCACCCTGTGGTAAAACAGAAAAACCACTATCATGAGCTCAAGTTCCATGTGAAATCCTTTAGGACTTACTGCGATCAAGTTGGCAGAACTCTGGCTGACCTCATGGAGGATGGTGTAAAAGTGTTGTCTCTCTATTTAGACTGTTTTGGAAAGACTTCCTGGCTTCCTGTTTCTCCTTCTGTCTGGCTTGTCTTGTTTCTTTCCACTGGAGGCCTATTTCTGTGCTTAGTGGGATTTTTACGCTGTTTCTACCTTCCCCCTTGTTACTTGACCTGCCTAGTAACTAACGGAGATCTGCTTTTCCTCCTCTTCTTTCTGCCTCTTCTCCTTGTACATCTGAGTTTTGAAAAGGATTGATCATACCCTTTTGTGTTGTTGAAATGAGTGTGTAACTCTGTGCCTTTTGAGTATGCAGTTCTCTGAGCATAGCTATGCAGACTCCGAGCCATGTTACAAGTTCTCTAGTCAGTTCCTGGCAAGGGAAATAGACTTTCTTTGGTCAAGATCATCAGATTCTTTATTTTAAATTACTTTCCCTGCACTTTGAATTCAAACTTTGATGACATTTTTTTCTTTTTTTTTGTGTGTGTGGAACAGAGAAGAAACTTGCATTATAGATTCAAAGGCTTTCTTGCCTGCCATCTCCTTGCCACCTTCCAATACCCTCTTACATACTAGTCTTGCCTTTTTTGCCCATTTGGCACCAATTCTTTTACCAATTTGAGCATTTTGGTGTGTTACCATTCCAACAATTTTTATTTTCCTAGTATCTTTGTTCTATCTCTGATCTAATGAGGTAGTTCTGCAATGACTTTCCAACACCACTCCTCTTGAAGGTCTTGCGTTCTCTTTTCCCTGTCTTAGAGGAGAACACCTTGTTTTCCTTTGACAAACTTAGCCATACTTCCCTGTTGGCCATGCATCTATTTGATCTTCCTGTTCATCTGCAGTTTTGGGGGAGCCGATTGTCCCCTTTTCTTTAGGGCTGTGTCTCGCTGGACTCTTCTGGTTTTGCTGCCTTGCTTGTCTAAGGGCACCTTCTCTCCCACTTGGCACAGGTTTGTCATTTGGCATCTCTGCTGTATCTTTGGGCATGTTCTTTGCTCCGATGGCTTTAGCTACTATTCTAGTGCTTTGCTGTTTTCCTGTTGCTGTGCTCTTGTGTTCCGGGCTTACATTAAAATCTACTGTATGTTTTAGTTCTGTGCAAGAAAAACAGCATCTCTTCTTGACGTGCTTGTGCTGATTCTTCCTTGCATGAGCTCAAGTTTGTTAATCTCATATATCCTATGTTTTCCTTTCAAGTTTCCTTTGAGTGTAGAAATGCCCTTTCTTCTAGGTTGTTGCATTTACAAATTTTTCCTGCCAATATTTACTTGGAAAGTTTCCACTGTTTTTGTTTCCTTTACAGGATGATTGACTTATCTTTAGACTGCAATAGATAACCCTGTACTGCTTGTAGAGTGTAGAGAACTAATATTGGCTGCATAAAGTCAGAAAAGGAGATGCATTTCCTGCTTTCAAGTATAAAACGATACAAGAATTTGGGATCACAGGACAGACAGACAAAGGCACATGTAATGCAAGAACAGTAGTCTAATATTAGATTTCTTCATCATTAGTGGACACACATGGTAAGCTCCCTGCTGGTGTTATGACAAAATTGAGTTTAGTGAAGAACTGGGCAATTTAAGCAGTGACCTTGTGGATTTAATTCAGGTAATCAGTCATCTGTTTTGGGGAATGCATTTTTTTTACATTACATATGCCTTATAGTTACTCTTAAAGAACACAACTTTATGAAAAATCTTGGAAAGCATGAAGTTTTCTTCTTCAAGTCATAATGCCGCTCAGGAGTAATCCATTAGTTAAGTCTGAGTTTTCATCGTTTTTCACCCTCACTGGAGGTTGCTGTGCTTGCTTTCACTACTGAAGCTCGAGAGTGGTAAATTATGATAGCTAAAACATGTGCTCTTGTGTATGAAATGGTTGAGTTTTTTCCATTAATTTTTGTAGCATGATTAACTGTCTTTGGTTGCGAGCCAAAGATAACTGTCTTTCCCTCATACCCGAGAGCTTATATTCTACACTTCGCTGAAACAGAGGTAAGCTGTAGCCTGCCAGTCTTAGTGGGCAGAAGGAAACTGTGCTGAATTCTTAGTTTTGCTAAAGCACATTCTTGTGTACTAACCCAGAAAACATAACACAATGGACCAATATAATTACTTTAGAAGCAGGGAAAAGACCTGTGGCTCGGTTTTGTTTAATAGGTGTGATTCTTAATTTTCCTTGTGGTACAAGGAGCAAATCTGCATAGTGGCATTAATGTTTCTTTTTTTGTTTTGTTTTGTTTTTTTGTTTGACAGCTGGATGGTGCTGTTGCACAACAGACTGTATGAAAACAGAATCGCTCCACCCACTATTGGCTCTTGTGAGCTTTTTTTTAGCCTCTTCTCACCGAGATAGCAGAATTCATGCAGGAGGTAGGGAAGATTGGTGCTGTCTCTACACTATAAACAGAAGAGGAGCACAAGTGTCTAAATCACTGCTGGAAAATAGGATGTTTCTGTGCAGTCTGAGAAGCTTTGGAATATGGTCCTTGAAAGAGTATTTTTTTCACTGTATTCATTTGATCACAGCTGAGCACTGAGCAGCAGCTTAGGCTCTCTGCCAGGCCCAGGTGAATGTCCAGGCTCCCATCTTGTATATTTTACCATCTTACCTTTCTCATTACCCTACAGCTTTTGAAGGTGTTAGAAGAAAGTCATCTAGCTCTAGAGTCCTGAAAACTAATTTGGGTTTAATGGCTGATGCTTTGAAAGGCAAGGAGTTGCATGTGCTGCCGCTCTGAGTCTATTTCATGGTCTTCTGGTAAAACTTCTGCACTAGTATGACCAAGGGTGTGCATATAAGGGAGGTTTCTCTAGAACTCCTGCAGAACAGATACGATGAATTTAGAGCACATGGTGTTATTCTGCCTTAATGCCTTTGGATGCAGCCCTTAACTCATGCTAAAAGTATCTGCCCCTTTAAAGTCAGTCTTCCAAAACAGCTATGAGAAAAGTAACCATGGTATGAAAAAAGTTTTGAAAAATAACTACACTATTGCTGGCTTTTATTCTCTTGCAAGAATGAGGCAACAGTTCTGTAAGTATTAAAGTAATAAAAGGTAAAACAAGCATAGCGCTTCAGAGGCTTTTTTAATTTTTGTTGCAGTTTCTTTGATAGGAAAAATGTAAGAGGGAAGTACTGCCTTTATACTGACTAAATGCAGTCGGTCATTAAAATAAAACTTTTAATGTGTTTTTTATACATACGATATCATGTATGTAGTAACTGAGACTCATTGGATTTTGAATAATTAATTCCTCGCTACCCTTTAGGTTTCCATCTTGATGCCTTCGAGGTAATGATCCTCAAATCACACAGCTACTTCCCTTTTGACAACTGAGCTGCTAAACTGAATGCAGCTAACTTGAAATTCCTTTGCAACTTGCCCGTCTCCCTTCAGCATCCCTTTCAATAAGCTCAGCCTCTTGTTTTCCTCACACTGACACTATATTCTGCCTTGTGGACACTGTTCTCACATTATTCTTTGGGTTTTTGCCTCGAGTACAATACTGTTTCATCTCCTGATTTCTATATTCCCTTCTTGCTTTCATCAGTTACGCTACTTCCCACCCTGTCTTGTAACTTTATGATCACCATCCGTGCCTGAGGTTCAAAGTTCATCTTGGAGGTTTCATTCTACAGCTTTATCCTCACTAATTGCCTTTTGCCTAGTCATCTTTCACAAGAGAATTTCCACTCTGGCTGGAATATCTTCCCTGCTCATATATATGCATTATACAGCTGTTTTGTTTGGTGGGGTTTTTTTCACCTAAGCGTCTGGTTTTTACAACACAATCTTCCCCTTCAACCCAAAAATGTATTTCTGTAGCTAATTCCCTGTGACTAGAAAAAGTTAATGTAGCAGCAGAGTCTTAAGACTACATGTATATCTATATAAAATACTAATTAGTAGCTAGTGAAAGAATATTCCTTATTTTTTAAAGTTCTGGTAGCCCATTCTCAAAAAAGCTTTCCAGTCTCATTTGTAGTATGGTACTGCATCATGTTTAATTCAGGCTGTCAGCTCCTTGAGCAGCAACCTGCCATTTCTTACTAGTTGGTAGAATGCTGTACACAGATGTGGCACCGGAGAAACACTAATAATAATAATGCTGAAATCACTTAGACTGAGCGCTAGAACAGACTTCCATGTCTTTCCGATAGAGAAGTAATGTGGCATATGGCTTAATTATTGTTAGCAGTTCCCTCCCTACAAAAATCCCTTCTGAGGAGAGATGCGAGGGCCATCTAATGTGAAATGCTTTCTCCCAATGTTGTCTGTGGGAGTAATTCCTTAATTTATTATATAATATCTAGAAAAATCAGGTAACTTGGGTGGCACAGCTCTTCCATCAATAGGACAGATACTTCCTTTGGTGGTGGTCTTTTTAAAGCTAATAATCTTCATTGTCAATGAAGCTAGTCATCTGTCTTTTTCTAAGAACATTCTTTTAAAATCAATGCTGAGAATTGTTTTTTTATATCTAGCCTTTTCCCCCTTTTGCGAAGTAAATGGTGATAATTTGCATTATCTTCTAGGTCCTTTGTACCCCAAAGTATTATTCATATTCACAGGCTCCTTACTTCAGGGGCTGTGTGGTGGTGTGTGTTTGTTCTTGGCTGTGGGGGTTGTTGGTAGTTTTTGTTTGTTTGTTTTTTGTGGGGGTTTGGGGTTTTTTTCCGCCTCAACATTCAATTTGAGCAGATTCTGTCTGGAGCCCCAGCCCTAATCTATTTAAGACTATCTGGAGCTATTCCACAACCTCCTATTGTTGTTTGTTTTTGGTTTGGTTTTTTTTTGAACTCAAACATTAATTGTTGGCAAATTAGGTTTTGCATTGCACTATTCTTCCAATCGTTACTCTCTCTTAAAAGTCCCACTACCCTTGGGCTACCTCTTTACCTATTTTACTTGATAAACAGCTATGCTCTGCAAACAATTCCTGATATTTAAGTGACTTTGGCAGAACACAGAGTTGAAACAAAAATGAAAATTGCTCAATCCCTGCTGTTTTAACATTGTTTTCATTTTCAAACAGTTTCAAAAACATCTTGCCTCCTAAACATCTTGCCTCCTCTTTCTATTTCGTATTTCTTCTGGGTCACATGAGTGGATACAAGCTATGAGCCACCTTCTGAAGCTGCTATGTAACAAACATTTTCCGTTAATGCCAAACTCTTATTTTAACTGCAAAATGTTTTTACCCTTCTATGGTAAACATTACCACAAATATCACCTTCCGTCTTAGCTTTTTCTCTGTACTACATATTTTGTTCTCTTCTAGCAAATATGTTGTCTTGTATCTAACATTCTCAGTGGAACAGAAATGCATGCATCTTTGCAGTTCTTTGTGTATCTCTTACTGCTCAGTATTTTAAATTTACACCTTCTCTAATATACTTTGTATTTTAATTTTTTTAATTCAGCCTTTGCTTTTGGAAAGGTGCTGTTAAATGCCTGTACTTCAGCACCTTATCTATGACACATGGCTTTTTGTTTTGTTTTTTTTTTTTGTTTTAACACTTTATGTGACTGTTTCCTGGCACAAAACCTGTCCTTTGTGCCAGGGAATATCAATGTCATCAATTGCCCTGTAAAATAATAATTTCCCTCACTCATTGCAAAACACCATTTCATGTGTGCTGTGGATCAGCAGATTTAAAATAAAGAGTAACAAATCAATAAAACAGTTTTTAAAAAATCAACTCTCTTTAAATTTACTGATACTGGAAGAGATTAAAATAAAAGATTTTCAGTAAAAGCAGTTGAGTATGAATGCTGGAGGGTGTTAAAGATAGCTGCGAACTATACAGTTTGGGAACTTAATGGGTCAGGGGTCGGATTTTTGCTGTATATGCATACAACAAAATTGAATTAATGTCTGTCAAAAATCAGTATTCTGTGTAGAGCCAGTACTGTGTTACATCAGTGGGTTAAAAACTGCACTTCAGCGTTGTTCCAAAATGGAAAGCAATTGTAAGGTGAAAAAGATGTATAATGGCAAACAAGAAAGATTGAGGTACTTGCTGAGTATGCTGAAAGCAATTCACAGCTGTAAGACAAAGTTAGACTAATAGTGGACATAAGGGACATGAATTCAAGCTTTAAAATGCTCCTAAGCACGTGAAGAATCTAAACATTTCTTCACTGATGAAAAAAGATCGCAACTGTTTTCTCAAAAAAGGTTTTGCAGTGTTTTCACAGAAATAGCCTGCTGGTAATATTTATTTATTGTGCCAATGTGACTCTCAAAATTTTCTTGCCTTGAAATGCAGAGCCCTGAGCAGTCCTTGGCTCTAGAGTTGCACGCAACTGTTGATCAGTGAATGTGGTTGCATGTGAAAAGTAGGGTGACCGGAGTTTTTTGTGGTATTTTCTCCTGATTTTTGTTGAATAGTGGAATTGAATGAAGTTGCTGCACTGGAATACGTTAGCAATACAGCGCTTGCTTCAATGCCTAAGTAACCAAAGGAGGGAAGATGAGGGACAGATCCTAAAGGAGGGTGAGCACTAGGAATTTGCCATATCCTGTATTATCAGTCTTCAGCGCTTTGGCCCTAGGTTTCCTAGGGGTGAATGGATTTGAACAGATGTCACTGATGGTCTAAGGAATGCTGTGGTTTACTAGTCTTCTACTTGACAGGTAAACAAAAGCAGTTCCTTAAATAAATTGAAGTTGTCAGTTTGAGATCCTGGGCTGTTCCTATACAGGATGGAAGAACCAGTTTGACTCTCAGAGTTAAAACGTAGATCCCTAAGGGCCTGTTCACCTGTTGGCTGTCTCCGTCTTCAGACATCTACAGCCTGTGGGTGCCAAACACGTGGATATCGGAAGTCCCCGGTGCTTCACGTTCAGCTTTGCGCTTCGGTGCTGGCAGTGCTGATGGACTGGGTGTCCCTACCTTGGCACTGCTGGGATTTATGGAATAAACATTTCACTCCATCAGGCCTGGGGGGGTAATTGTGAAGTCTGCTAGCGTGGGGGAGAGCAGAAGGAAGCTGACTTTTCTGCAGGTGTTACTCGATTTTCAGTGATTCCCTTCAGCAGCTGGCATTCCAAGTCCCTTGATCCTGCCCTCCAGCTGGTGCCTCTTTGTGATCCCCGCTGCCAATGCCGGCGCAGGCCTCTAGCCTGGGGAACGGATCCAGCCACAAAACAGCCAAGGGAAGGAGGGGAGAAGGGGAGGACAAGTCGCTTTTCAGCCCAGCTGGGCCCCTGGGCACCTCAATCCGCAGCTGCAGCCACGCTCGGGCTCCTGGGCTGGAAGGGGCAATGCAGGGAGCAGGTGGATGCTGAAGGCAAGGCTGCTATCACAGCTCGAGCAAAAGCTCTCCGTGCGTGAAAAAAGGAACTTGGGCGTTCAGAGCCGTGCGTACGCAAGGGCTGGGATTCCTGAGGTGGCAGGCAGATAAAACCTAGAAGGGGCCGCGGTTTCCTAGCATCTCCAGCTGGGCGGTTTAACTAGTCTTGACAGCGTGCCAGTCTTTTTAGTCCCTGGATGTGATCACGTTGCAATTAAGTGCTGCAAGCACCTATGTATGAGGAGTAGAAAAGCACTGAAAAGGCTCGCTGGTAGGTTTTGCCTACCTGTGCGGTCAAAGCAGTTTTCAGGTTTCTGCCCTTTAAATTTTAATGCTCAAACCCCTGAGAATCAATTATGTTCAAGTATTTATTTATTAACACCTCAGCTCTTTTAGGGTTGCTGTGGGACGAGACGAGTTCACAAAATGCCTTGGTTTTCTGTTGTGCAGGAAAAATTGCCAGCCAGGAGTTGGCAGGGAGCATCAGTATCTCTCTCTCGGTCTCCTCCAGTTGGCAGCTGCAGGAGATCGGCCTGCCGGAAAAGCTGCTGTAAAGCTGGATGTTTGCAAACAGCCAGCTGCTCCTTGTGTCAGGGAAATCTCGTTCTTGGTTTGGCCCAAATGGGTACAGATCTGCCTGAGTTTGTGCTGCTCTGGAAATGCAGGCTGGTCACTTTTGAATGTGCTAGTGAGGTCATTTGTTGTCGTTTATTGCTACCAGTTGGCCTCTGCAAAGCAGTGAGAAGCTGGCGGTGTTTCTAAAATCAGAACAATTTGCTAATTTGAAATGGTAATGGGTTCATTTATGGTTTTGTTTGCATCCTCTGTCAGGTCTCGAATTGCTACGCACTTGTGGAGAATGATTTTATGGGCAAGTTTTTCCTCATGATTTATTTCTATTTCAGCTCTCGCACTGCTAGATTCTGCACCAACCCAAGAGAAATAACACTTTCTGTTCAGTAAGGGATTAATACTTTTGATGAGATGTTTCTGACACAGGAGGTTCACAGATGTTCTTGCACAAGCCTTTGAAAGGACATTCGACATGTGGCGTTACAAGAACATATTCAGCAAATTTTAGGTAAGCAAATTGACTTAACTTAATAAACCGCTTTTCCTCAAACTAGATGGAGCCAAATGAAGTACTTTGCCAAGAACTTTATTTTTATTAGTGCAGTATAATCTGGTGCTTACTAAGCTATCTGGTTCATGCAGTGTTTTGGAGGGGAAGGAGCGGAGCCGGTGGCTCCTGGGAGGTTTTCCGCCGAGAGAAGGCGGCTCCGGCGGGAGCACGGCAGCGGTGGGGGCTGCAGAGCTTCGCCGCCGCCGGGCTGGGAAGCAGGGATCGATACTGTGCTACACAACCCATCCCCGAAACTCAAAAAAAAAATCGTAATTTGAAACGAAAGCCAAAGAAAGGCGAGCTGTTTTGTACGCCAGGTTCACGGCTTTCCGTTTCACCCGGGATAAAAACCCGAGGGGGGGCTGGAGTAGGAAACTGTGACCACACCAGAAAGCGTCCTAGGACTCTGCTTCCAGTCTCACAGTAATTTATGGGGTTTCTAACAAGGGGAACCATTCACTGTGTTAAATTCACGTGCATAACCTCTTTTGTGGGTAGTGAATGCTTTGGCATACGCAGAGTTCTTCTTTCAAAAGCCCATATTCAATACGGATTTCAACATCTCTGGACAGCAAGTCATCTCTCTGTATCCCCAAAGACTGAGAACCACAGAAGTTGGGTGCTGCTTGTAATTAAGTGTGACTTCTCCAAATAGGGATGATTGCACCATGAGAAAGGAATCCTTTTTCCAGAGATTGCCTTCCTATATCACTTTCTCTACTGAAAGATGGGGGGGGGGGGATTCTGGATCTGCTGTATCTTTACAGTGTGTCTTGGATGAGACATTACGAATCATGTGCTTTTGATTTTGTCCGACAGAGCCTGTCAGGCAGCTCACAGATAACGTTGACTCCCACAGTATTTATCCCGATGACCTTAAAATGACTTAGTAAAAAAAAAAAAAAGTTTTAGCTCTCCCCTCCCCACCTCAGACTCCTGAAGAGCTGCACAAAGATCAGATTTCTTTAAGAGGTATAGGAAGAAGACTTTGTTTATATCCCCCTTATTTACATTGCAGCAATTGTTTAATATGTCCTGCTGTTTCTGTGTAGGTAGCACTCTCCAAGTGTGAAACACGGCTTACTAGCCTGCCAGAATGACAATTTCACACCGTATTATGAAGGCAGGTCCTTAGCATGGCTCTTCTTAGAGCAAGACATCCATAAGCCCTTTGTTTCACTGCCCACGATCCCACTTTAACCTATCACTTCCACCTTCATTACCCAGCTTATGCTGACTATTCTGTTTCGTTAGGTAGGGTTTAATAAGTCTTTCTTGACGTTATGTGAAATAATCAGGCAAACCAATACTAGATGTCACTACTTCAGCCACTGGAATAAGAGTTTTGTTAGCAAAATGAGATAGAAATTAATTTTATTTTGAAACATTAGCATTTGGTTGTAAGGGTATCTGCCTGCCATGTTAATTTTATGTTTCTTAATATACATATTCCTTAGACTGTGTCATCATTTCCTGGTTTCTGAAGCTGAAACAATATTGGTTTTCTTCCTAGTCATGTGGGTTTTGTTAAAAAGGAGTTTTGATTTGCTTCTCTTAAAATTAGCACATTTTGACTTGATTATTTTTAAAGTTTAGCAACTCTGACAAGAGAAAAAACTTCTAAAAGCAATTTCTTAGAAAAATATTAATCTGGACACTTCAAAATAAATGAAGCAACACTAACTAGTTGTCCTTCAATAACCTCATTGTGTTTTAATTTCTATTTCTTTTAACAGTGTTATCCACTAACATAAACCATTAAAGATACTTCAGCCATCGTGTCCATAAACTAGTCCTGATCTATTGAGAAACATCCACGTTCGTGCAATCGGTCCTAAAGACCTGAGCCAGCAGCTTACATGCATGTGAGTGATCATTAATTTCCCTGAGGGATCCTAGAGAAGCTGTTAGCGGGCTGTAAGGACTGAGCTGCAGTGTTGAACCCTTCTGGGTGACTGGTAGGAGTAAGTTTACTTCTGAGAGATGAATGAGAAACGCTTAAACTATCACTTAGTAGTTACATCTAAGAAAATGCATTGCTTGTGTCAGGGAGTTTAGACATTCTTCTTCCAAATGCGTGTCAGAATGTCACAAGTTGCTGTAAATGAGGATGGCCTTTTGAAATGTTCCTTCTCTGCTAAACAGAATCAAAGCTCTTTTGAGAGAAACGCAAGTGTGATATCCTGCTTATTAGCAGGTGTGTCATCTGCTTCTAACAACTTATCTGGAAGCGTAGCAAACAGCATTGCTGAAGATTAGCTTCACCTATAGACAGTGAAAGAAAGCATCCACCACCTCTGGCCACCCAGCAGCGTTAAAGTGTATTTTGATTCGGTAAAGACAGCAGCCGGAAACCAAAATAACTTTTTCTATTCCCAGGAAGCCAGGTCATGTAACTGGTACTTTTCTTCCTCAGGTACTATAAAAGCCTAATTCTTCAGAGAAAATTTAAAAAAAAACCAGACATCTGGCAGTAGCTCTGTGCTCCTTATGTCTGCCCTGAATTTTGCCCTGCTATCAAGGACAGATAAGATTTTATTAACCTAGAGCAGAAAAACAGCTTCCAAATTCCTCATACAGACCACATTCTACCAGCTGTGCTGAAAAATACGATGCAAGGAATGACAGCTAATGGCACCTCTGAAGCAGCCATCTCTAACACTGTTATGAAGACAGGTAGTTTCCCAGGTAAACCTCTACCAATGCTTCATTGTTCAAACTTCCAGGCCTCATTGCCCTAAAAAAAACAAACAAAAAAAACCCCACAACAAAACCAGAGAGGAAACCAGCACACATCTAAGTAGGCATTTACATGTCAGTGTTCACTGCATGTGTATGATCATGTGCATGTTTTCCCTCTGCTGAAGCAATCACATTTTAGCTCTCAAAACTAGAAGTGTATTCCCTCCCCCTTCCCTTCTTTAAGCCCTGTTTAAACTATTTGGATGTTATTAAGCTAAATATCATTTGCGAGGTTAATTCAAGCGAGGGGAAACAGAATGGAAAAAAAGAATCTTTGGGAGTATTTGCAGACTTGTTTTGGTGTTCAATAACAGAACTATGTTTTTATCTAAAAAAAAATCCTCTAGAAGAGGGGTTTTATTGCCAATGTAAAATCTGCCTTTTAAAAAAAAAATAATGCAGACCTAGGCCATAGATATTTCAATCTTTCAAATAACTTTTAGAAGTTCTTATGCACCTCTAGTATCAAAGTTCCCAAGTCAGCGAAGTGTGAAGTCTGGAGCCTTGATCACCAATTATATATTCCATTAGAGCACATGGATGGGGAACACTGCAGTCTGTGCCCTATTCATTGTAGATCTGTGGTATCCCCATGGGAGTCTTAGATTCACAGACCCAGGCCCAAACATTATGAGTTTCGGACAAGGTTTTCAGAATGGAAAGCCGTGATTTTGGGCAGTGTTTCTTCCTGTGACTCTTGGCCCTCTGGGTATGTCTCAGGCTATGCTCATAGTATGGAAATGCCCAACCACTTGATACATCTCAATTCTTGACCTTTAACTGTTCATATCACGCTCCTGATGTTTTTATACCTTCATTTAAGGTCCTCAAGAACCTGCACCACATGCTAATTTCCCGACTCCTTCTCCTGTCTGAGGGCAAAAAGGGAGAGAAGATATGGAATATTTTGCACCCATTTATGCTCCCTTACAGAAGCTGAGCTGATTTGGGAACCTGGAGCTTAGTTCTAGTCCAGTTTTCTTATCTTGAGGTAAAGCCAAAGTTTGCCTTTCCTTTGAGAAGATAAGTGCATCCACTCTGTTCACCCCCATCCTTGATAGCAGAAACTCTGTTTTCAACCCAGGCTGCATAGTCAGAGTGGAAGTGCAGTGGATGCTCCTTCTCCGTGGAAACTACAGGTCAAAGTGATTTTTGAGACATATTTTGACTGTGGCCAAGCGTTCTAAAGCATTACACAGTCTGTGAATTTGCTTTTCCTGCACTGTGGGTTAATGAATAATCCACTGTGTACCTTTATTTTGCAAAGTGTGCTGTTTAATTGTTGGTTGCAGCAGGTGGGAAGCAACTAATTATTACTGATTTTTTTTTAAGTGGTATCTGAGATCAGTAAACAAAACGTTGTGAGTTAAATCATAGGGCTTAGCTATCTAACAGCTCACCATTGTCAAATGGGGAGACCCTGCTCCCTTTACCCCATCCTCTTGCCCAGGGACAGTCTCATCTTCAACCTTCCACCAGTTCTCACACTTGCTCGATCTTTCACTGAGCTGATCAAATCTGCTAACCCAGCAGGTTAAAGGGAAAAGCTTCTGTGGGGTTAATGACTGGTCTTACCTAATTTCACGCTTAAGCAAAATGACTGTGCAAGCACTGGGACATGTGAGCTACAGGGACCACACAGGATCTGGTCACAGATAACCATTTGTGATTGCTGCCTTTCTGTTCAGTTATGAACATCTAGGCCAAGAGACCTCCCGTGTAAGCCTGGGTTACCACCAACCAAAGTGATGAGTCAAGACTCTGCAACAGCTCATATCCTCTGTGGCTCACCAGAGAGACCTCTAACACCAAAAGAGTCCAACTGCATGACAGTGGGTTCAATTCCCATTTTCCCATCTAATTGTTTGACTTCTTAACAACAATAGGCTGCAAAAAAAAGCCTGACAAACCAATCTTTTGAGTATTGCTTCCTGTTTTCTGAAGCTGAATCCAGAACAACAGTTTGTGTAACGATGATGAGCTGTTAAATAAAATTGTCTTTTTCCCTATGGACTTTGTAATAAAAATTGTAAAAACTATTTTGCATATTTTGCAAATAAAGCTGCAGGCCTATGGGCTCTCACTCCCAGATGGCATGAATTAGTGGGGGAAGGCTTGTCGTGCTTCCTTTCCGCAGCCGACCACCCCTCCCTGGGTTTTGGATGTGCTAGCCTTGGACGGGGATGACTCAGCTGCTGGTGAATCACCTGCTGAAGGGCTAGAAGCGATAGCTTGGCTCCATTTCCTTAAGCAACAGTGAGCTGTCAAGGCAGACTAGCAAGAAAATTGTCTTCTGCGGCTGGGCGAATTTTCCTGCTTGCACATCTAGATTTGCTGCAATTGGAGGTGGTTGCACATATTTTACTGTGACTTCAACAATCCCTGTTGAGATCTTGTTTAATAAAAGCTTCCTTGGGCATCTGCTTGTTCATGATAGGGCATTGCTGTAAAGCTTTCTTTAGCAGAAAACCAATCGGTGAATAGCTGATGTACAATGGAACTGGAGAAATACTGGTTAGGGATGTTTTACTGCTTTCCAGTTGTCAGCATGGTAAGTAATGGAATATTTCCAATGAGAGAGTGTTCCTGGAAAGAGATGAGATCTAGAAAAGCCTTCTGAAATTTTGCTGTTTCAAATTACTGCTTTCTGGATTGGTGATGGTGGAGAAAGACAGGAGAAAAACTAAAAATCCCATGGAAAACTTTGCTGGGCTCTACATTTCCATGGGACTGCACATGTCCAACAAGCTGCTAGGGAGAAAAAACATGGAGAACCTATTGTCACTACGTGGTGAGTCTAAATGTTCTTTACAAACAGAGGCTGTTTGAAGGATACAAACCAATGCTAGTTTACCACAATAATTTTTAACTAATGCAATCAATAGGCCTTTTTGACTATTTCTTTCAGTACTGGTACCTTCTTCCCCTTTAATAGTCAAAGAAGAGTAGTGTATAAGCCAGCTGCCTGTTCTCAGTGACAGTAGTACCAACCACCCCTGCTGACGAGCAAGCAGACATTGTGAGAAGATCATCTCCAAGTCTCTGTTGTGAACCTTGGCAAGAACCTTTTTGTTCTTCACCTGCTGTGGTACAGATTAGTACTATTTAATCTAACCAGAAATAGTTCCTTGAATGTCTGAATTTTGAAGAAAATATAATCACAGCTAGTTATGTTGGTTGCCCACTGTGATGGGTTGACCCTGGCTCCAGGTGTCCACCAAAGCCGTTCTATCACTCCCTCTCCTTTGCTGGACAGGGGAGAGAAAAATATAACAAAGGGCTTGTGGGTTCAGATAAGGACAGGAGAGATCATTCACTAATCACCGTCATGGGCAAAACAGACTCAGCTTGGGGAAAATTAACTCAATCTATTACAAATCAGACAGAGTAGGGTAATAAGAAGTAAAACCAAATCTTAAAACACCTTCCCTCCACCCCTCCCTCCTTCCCAGGCACAACTTCACTCCAGGCTTCTCTACCTACCCCCCCAGCAGCACAGGGGGACGGGGAATGGGAGTTGGGGTCAGTTCATCCCATGTTGTCTCTGCTGCTTCATCCTCCTCAGGGGCAGGACTCCTCACACTCTTCCCCTGCTCCAGCGTGGGGTCCCTCCCACGGGACACAGTCCTCCGTGAACTTCTCCAGCGTGGGTCCCTTCCCTGGGCTGCCGTCCTTCAGGCACAG
>JANZLQ010000029.1:11962896-11978277 GCA_026212715.1 Elanus axillaris
ACGTAGATGCTCACATACCCAAGAGTCGGGCCACAGAAGAACATCAAAATAATCAACAGGTGGATCAGGCTGCCCCAAGATTGAAGTGGCTCAGGTGGACCTGGACTGGCAACATAGGGGTGAGCTGTTTATGGCTCGGTGGGCCCACAATACCTCAGGCCATCAGGGAAGAGATGCAACATATAGATGGGCTGGTGATCAAGGGGTGGACTTGACCATGGACACTATTGCACAGGTTATCCAGGAATGTGAAACATACTGCAATAAAGCAAGCCAAGTGGTTAAAACCCCTGTGGTATGGAGCGTGATGGCTGTAATATAAATATGGGGAAGCCTGGCAGATTGACTAATCACACTCCCACAAACTCGCCAAGGCAAGCGCTATGTGCTTACAATGGTGGAAGCAACCACTGGATGGCTGGAAACATATCCCATGGCCCATGCCACTGCCCGGAACACTATCCTGGGCCTTGAAAAGCAGGTCTTGTGGCGACACGGCACCCCAGAAAGGATTGAGTCAGACAATGGGACTCCTTTCCAAAACAACCTCATAGACACCCGGGCCAAAGAGCCTGGCATTGAGTAGGTGTATCACATCCCCTATCATGCACCAGCCTCTGGGAAAATCAAATGATACGATGGACTGTTAAAGAGCACAATGGGGGGTGGGAGCTTCAAACATTGGGATACACATTTAGCAAAAGTTGCCTGGTTAGTAAACACCAGAGGATCTGCCAATTGGGGTGGCCCTGCCCAGTCTGAATTTTTATGTTTTCTAGAAGGAGGTGAAGTCCCTGTAGCGCACATAAAAAAATATGTTAGGGAAGACAGTCTGGGTTACTCCTGCCTCAGGCAAAGGCAAACCCATTCGTGGGATTGCTTTTGCTCAAGGACCTGGGTGCACTTGGTGGGTGATATGAAAGGATGGGGAAGTCTAATGTGTGCCTCAAGGGGATTTGATTTTAGGTGAGAATAGCCAATGAATTAAATTGTATGATGTTACTTGCTATATAACCCTGCCACTGTATGTCATCGTTAGTATAATTGTTATATGCTCCATCAATGGTATTACAGTAAGAATCACTTAGATCAAGCAAGAGTGAACTTTGACAAAACTGAGTGAAGCGCAGTGGTAATGGGAACCAGGACTGCCTTCAGCATGCGACAATCCAACATTACGCACCATCCTCCTGCTGTGCCCAGTGTCACCCGTGCACCACACCGCACCAAAGCCCCATCCTGTTCTGCTAACTGAGTGCACTTCGCACCATTCCTTCTGCTCAGACAGACTGTTATGACAGATGGAGCCCAAAGTTGTGGACTAAATGAACTCAACAGACATTTTATAGGGATGGCCCATAGACTAAGGGAATGATATCTCTGTGTGTGTATATATATATCGAAGGACAGGAAAGGTGACGGTGATTAGTTGGGATGTATTGGAAAGTATGGGACCTGAGCATGACCTAAACGGTACAGTACATGTACCAGGTGGATACTGTCCTGGTTTTGGCTGGGATAGAGTTAATTTCCTTTCTAGTAGCTGGTACAGTGCTGTGTTTTGGGTTCAGTAGGAGAAGAATGTTGATAGCACTCTGATGTTTTCAGTTGCTGCTAAGTCGTGTTTAGTCTAAAGTCAAGGACTTTTCAGCTTCCCATGCCCAGCCAGCGAGAAGGCTGGAGGGGCACAAGAAGTTGGGAGGGGACACAGCCAGGGCAGTGATCCAAACTGGCCAAAGGGCTATTCCAGACCATGGGACGTCATGGCCAGTAAGGAAACTGGGGGACTAGGGGTGTGGATTGCTGCTTAGGAACTAACTGGGCATCACTCATCAAGTGGTGAGCAATTGCATTGCTTGGTTTGTATATTCCGATTATTTTATTATTATTATTATTATTGTTATTTTATTATTATCATTATGATTTTCTTCCTTTCTGTCCTATTAAAGTGTCTTTATCTCAACCCATGAGTTTTAATTTTTTTCCCATTCTGTCTCCCCCATCCCACTGGCTGGGTGGAAAGTGAGTGAGCGGCTGTGTGGTGCTTAGCTGGTGGCTGGGGTTAAACCACAATAATTTGGAAGTCTTCCTGTCTGCCTCGGGAAGTGTGCATGTTGCTCCTTTGCTCACAACAGCTCTGATCTACCTCTTTTTATCTCTGTACAGGCAGAGCCATAACAAAACTTCAATATTATACTTTATATAATTGAAGTGTATATATGTATGTATGTGTATATATATATAGACACACACATCCCTCTCCTATCCTATATTCTGCTTTTCCAAAGTGCCTAACCCTCTGCTTATCCTCTTTACAAAACACCTAGTTTGAGACTTTAAGACACAACACTAACCTACCCCTTTTTTGGCTCAGAAAATTCTCTAAAATAGTAGAAACAGGTCCAGCCTTCAGGGATCCTGTGGACCAAAAGGATGTCTTCTGATAGCTCCCATAAGGAGGCAATGTACCAACTAATTACTCACCAACAATATTACCTTTCCCTCTTTTCTTGCATCCCTCCACATATTTAGGGGGACTCCCATTTGAACTGGTGAATTAAACTTCCTCACTACTTTTATCCTCCAGCATTCCTCTCTAATGTGGTTTTCCACTTTGGAAACTGTAGCTCTCTCCCATCAAACCTAGCTGCCTCTCTCCAAATCTAGGAAGAAGCAGATGACAGGACGTTATTCCTTGAACGTGAAGTGATTGTTTAAGCACTCCCTCCCCTTCGAAGGAAATCTGAAAACCTGACCCATTTTAGATGGGCAGAGTTACAATCACACACAAATAAAAGCAAAGTCACTTTGGGTTTTTAATTATCTGAATGCCAAGGACCAATCCACAATCTTTAAAGTGTTAGTATAGATATTATTTCAGATAAAATTATCTGTAACTAAAAGCATGAGTGAAGACAGTCAGCCATTTCATTGACAGTGTAAAAAAAAAAAAACCAACCATTGGAGAAACTAGCTTCATAGCTGTCTTCCAAGTCCTTGGAAAAGATTTGGGTTTATTTCTTATTACCCTGCTCTAACTTGATTGGTAACAAATTAAATTGCTTTTGTTTTTTTTCCCCCCAAGTCAAGTCTATTTTGGCTGTGCCCAGAAGTGGTGAGTGATCCCTCCCAGTCCTCATCTGGACCCACAAGCCTTTTACTGTATTTTTCTCCTCCCCATCCCACTGGGGTGGAGATTGAGCGAGTGGCTTTGTGGTGCTTTGTTGCTGGCAGGGCTTAAACCATGACAGTACTACAGAACCACGGTTTCCTTAGATAGATGTAGTTATTCACCGCCTTGGATAAGGGTGACATCTCTCATCACAGCTATACCATTAATCAAGGTTTGTTTTGATTAAGCCGTAACTACCCAGCAGACCCAACATGGCAAGGCACCTTAGCATATAGCCTATGCCTTTGTCATATGCTTTTCATGTACATCTGCGTCCCGATCACGAGTACACTATTATTACTACTGTGAATATTTCTGAGGGCACAGGAAGGTGTGAAGGGTTTTTTTCACCCCTCTTCCCTAGACAAAGCTATGTTTTCCTCAGGCGTATGCTATCTGCATAGCTTCAGGCTGTAAGCTTGGTGGCTTTGGCAAGCAGAGAAAAGAGTCATCAAGCTGGAGACACCTAGGACTACAAACAAAGCGTGTTATACACTGAGCGGACAAAAGCCACTGCCCGTAACGCTTCCCCACCTACTGAAGCATCAATGACCCTGCTAAGACACAAGGGAGAGACAGTATTTCTGCATTCTCCTAGCATAGCTGATAGCCCTGTGTCTCCTGGCACAGCAAAGAAAAGCTCAGTCAGAGGAGCTGTTTTGGGGTTGTGTGGCAGGTTTTTGGTAGCAGGGGAGGGGTAGCTCCTGTGAGAAGCTGCTGGAAGCTTCCCCAGCTCCAAGATGGAAGCCACTTCTGGCCAAGGCTGAGCCCATCAGCAATGGCGGTAGTGCCTCTGGGAGAACAGAGTTAAGAAGGGAAAACATGCAGTGGAGAGGGGAGTGGAATGTGAGAGAAACTCCTCTGCAGAAACCGAGGTCGGTGAGGAAGGAGGGGAGGAGGAGTGCCGGAGGAGGGGAGGCCCCTGCAGCCCGTGGGGAGGCAACAGGCCGTGTCCCCCCAGCCTGTGGAGGGGAGCGGGGGAGGACCCCACGCTGGAGCAGTTGGGTGCCCCCAAAGACGGCCGTGACTCCATGGGAAAGCCCGCACTGGAGCAGTCTGTGCCTGAAGGACTGCAGCCCATTGAAGGGACCCACGCTGGAGCAGTTCGTGAAGAACTGCAGCCCGTGGGAAGGACCCACGCTGGAGAAGTTCATGGAGGACTGTCTCCCGTGGGAGGGACCCCACACTGGAGCAGGGAAGAGTGTGAGGAGTCCTGCCCCTGAGGAGGAAGGAGCAGCAGAGACAACATGGGATGAACTGATCCCAACCCCCATTCCCCGTCCCCCTGCGCTGCTGGGGGGGTAGGTAGAGAAAACCAGGAGTGGAGTTGAGCCTGGGAAGAAGGGAGGGGTGGGAGGAAGGTGTTCTAAGGTTTGGGTTTTTTTTCTCATTATCTTTGTTTTGATTTGTAGTAAATTAAATTAATTTTGTTTCTGCCCCAAGTTGAGTCTGTCTTTTGCCTGTGACCATAAGTGGTGAGTGACCCGTCCTTGTCTTCACCCAGGAGCTTTTCTTTGTATTTTCTCCTCATCCCTCTGGGGCTGGTAGCAGGAGGAGTGAGCAAGTGGCTTTGTGGTGCTTTGTTACCAGCTAGGCTGAAACCACGACAGGAGCTAATTTATTTTGTTAATAGACTTATTTTACAAAGCCTATGGTTTTGGACAGCTGCCTAGCAAAGCACACAGTCCACACAGGTGTCTTCAGATCAACTGCCCCTAGGAAAGTTACCAGAAAAAAGGTATCTGCTTGCTACCTTACTGAAATTAGATCAGACCACCACAAAGACCAGCTTCCACACAGCTGCATGTCACTCTTGGGTATGATTTCCAAATTCATAAAATAAATAAAAATAGAGCCTGTATCTCAACTGCTATTTTTTATTGTTGTTTTCCTCCTCAGTCTTGTTCAGAGGATCAAGTTAGTGCCAAGAAAAATTATGTTCTCCGTGCTTTGAAGCATTAGAGGATAGTAAGATTTTCTGCTACCACAGGAATATGAACTCATACGGAAAAGACACATGATAGGCAACAAAATAGCATGCTGTGGACTGTCTTTGAATCACTTGACAATCTGTGATTGTCAAGCCAATGCAGCCATCCCAGTCACATTTGGGACCCAGTCATTTTGTTAGAGACTATTTAAAGTTTCTAGCAATGGTCATGAAAGTAAGAATTCCTTTGTGGGAGCTGCCTGTTGTAGTTCAGAAAGCAGTCCCCTGCTGTTGTCAGACATGATGCTGTCACAACTGAGATGCTCTTCCATTTCATGTTCTATCTTCTTGTCTGGGTCTCACAGCAATCCTTCCGTGAGAAGCTTTCTTGCTGAGAGCAGGAGGAAAGAGTCCTTCTCGGCATCAGGAAAGTAATCAATCAAGATCATTGTTATGCTGGAAGTAAGCCATCTTTTATCTCAAGAAGTTCATATGCCACTTGAAGATGCAAACACTGACTCCATACCACCTCCTGAACACAGGTGAAGGATTTGTGCTGCTTGACCTCCAAGATACAACCCTACACATCTGTCATGCCATCTCAGGAGATGTGGGAGATCAAAACCACCAACAGGATAGGCTATTATCTTCCAGTCGCATGAAGTAATTTGACAGTGACCATAATATTCAAAGTGGTAGCAGCACACTTGCATAAAAGCAGTATTTGTGTACTTCTTCCAGGACAGCCAGCTAGCATAGATTTTTCTAGTGAAGCTCGGTATGACAGATTATGCATGCTCAACCTACTACAGAATTTGGTCTCCAAAAGATATGAACATACTGGAGGGAGTCCAGTGAAGGGCTGCAAAGGCAGTTAAGGTACTAGAGCACCTGTCATACAAGGGGAGGTTGAGAGAGCTGGGACTGCTCAGTCTAGAGAATAAAAGGCTCAGGCTCAATGTGCGTAAGTACCTGATGGGAAGGTGTAAAACACAGAGCCAGACTGTTAGTGGTATCCACTGAAAGGACAAGAGGTAATGGGCACAAACTGGAAAAAAGTACATTCAGTTTAAACATAATGTTCATTTTTTTGTTTTTAAACTGAGTGTGAACAAACACTGGAACAGGTTTCCCAGAGAGGTTGTAGAATCTTGGAGATACTCAACAGTTAACTAGACATAGTACTGAGCAACCTGCTCTAATTGACCTTGCTCTGAGTAGAGGTCATTTCCAAGCTCAGTAATTCAGTGAAGTAGCAAAATCACTATGGAGGTGTACTTCTCTGGCACAGATTATCAGGTAAGATCCTCCTAGTGGTGAGACAAACCTGAACCTGCCCACAATCCACAAATCCCACAGCCAGAATCACTTGCTTTCATTTCTCTCAGCAAAACATGTTTGCAGAGACACTAAGAATGAAAAGCTACTTGCTCTCACAAGAGCTGGAGTTTGATACATACTGCTCATATGTATAATCCACCTCTCTCCTCCTTTGCTCCAGAATCCTGCACACCTAGTATTTCCTAGTCAGGAGGAAAACCATGCTCTGCTAGCATAAAAAGGTGAGGAGTCCACAAGACACAGAAACACCACACAGTTATTAGTGGTTGACTTTGTGAACAGTGCAATGTACATTTGGGCAATATCTGTTTTTTAATTAGTAACTTTCATTTCCTGAAGCATACCATAAAATGAGCAGAATTTGAGGCAGAAAAAGCTGCAGATCTGAAAGGACATTACAGCAAATCTTTTCTTCATCAGTCTGAATTCTAACTTGCATCATTCCATCATAAAAGTAAGGCTATTTTTAACATGCTTGTTTTACTCAGTGTTTCTTGCTCATAAGTAGTAAAGTAGTTCTATGTAAACCTTTCTCCACTGATAAACCTCACCAATCATATAGACAGGGGAAATGAAGGTAGTTTCTAGGCCATCATGGGGAAAAAAACCCACCATTAAAAAAAAATCAACTTTTCCTCCATACCGTCCTTCAACTAATTACATGCTAATGCATTTTAGTCTTAGTTTGCAGGTGTTACCAATTGCCAGTAGAGTACTGTGACATGAGGTGGACTTAGCCAGCATGTGCATAAATGACATACATTTAAGGTATAATCTTCCTTATTCTTGTTTTGGATTTACCAAAAGTCCAGGGGGCTTTCAGTTTTCCAAGTGGCCGTTGTCACAAAGGGCAAGGCCTCCTCAGCATATGTCCAAAATAAATGGGTATTCCTAAGAATAAAGGGAAAAGTAAACCAAGTCTCTGTAGAAGCAAGGCAACCTGCCACTCAAGTCAGAGAAGCAAAACATAATGCTGTTACTCAAGCTATGGCCGTAATGATCCCATTCTCACCAGTTCTATCAGCATCAATCCTTTCTGAAATAAACCCAAGAGAAGCCGTGATTATACAATGTAATACCTTTGCTTTTAATACCTCATTGTCTTACTTGGCAAGATGTTTGATAGCCCACCTAGCCTGGCTGTCTTATGCTTTGGAACTACAAGTTTATTCTGCTTACGAGATGAAAAATTAAAGTTGTTCTTAAAATATTGCACTTAGAAGATACAAAGAATTCTATTATAAAGTTGCAGTCATAGTATTAGCTTTTAAAATAAATTAGACAGAAAGTAGATTAGCAGCACAAATACGTATTTTACATCCTTCCCCCTCCCTGCCCCGACCGACATCTATAGTCATCTGTGAGTCCTGAAATCACCACCTCTGAAAATTAATATATTTCATCGGTTTTGCACATATTTTCATTTCACAAAACTTCAATTTGTTTAAATTTGAATCTGTTGTTTCAGGAAATGCTAATTCCTCATCTTACCGGGGAACGGTAATGGCACCAGCAGTACAGCTCTCCTTATGGTTCAGTGAATGGCAGTAAGAAGTCAGGTACACTAGGGGCTTTCCTGGCTCCCTGCCAAATACATGTGGTTTTTTTGGCCTCTTCTCCCCTCAGAACTACTAATTATTAGTTCGTGATGCAGGGTCATACTTAAGGTATTATAACAGACATAACCAAAAGAACTAATTTCAATTAATGTATTTCCATAATGAGATGAAGAAAAAACAGTTCACTGGATTAAAAAAATAGTTTGAGTGAAAGCTGTTGATTAAAAAGCAATATACCTAAACATTGTTACTAATGAGAAGTGAGGCACCTTAAGTTCACAGCTGTTAGAGAAGCAGACTTTTCGCACCACCACCTTTTAATAAGGTCCACTTTAGAGTTGCTGGTTTCTGAGTTTTGTGCTTTTTCAGTCCTTCTTTGCTTGACCTTTGAAGGTATCCATGACATCGAGGACTCCAAAATAGTCCGCAAGGACAACAGCTACCTTCACTGGTAGGACACTGTAAGGTAGGGGAGTTGAAGAAAAAAAAAAGAGAAAAAACCCACCAGACATCAGGAGAGTTGTGCAGTTTTATCACAGAATTAGTTTTACCTGGCTAATACTGGCAAAGGCAGTATACTCTCTAGAATATAGTACCACTGGTCCTCTCAAAATATCCATTACACTCATTTGGCAGCCTGAGTTATTAGACAGATTTGTTTCCCAACCTGGCTTGCAACAGACTCATAACTGCCCTAATGCTGGAGCAAGACACCAGATAGGCAGTTACGGAGGAGCAGGCCCAGTCTCTACATCCCACAGTAAAACTGCACCCCAACAGAGGTCACAATTCACAGCCAGACATTTCTGTCATTGTTCTGTGGTCCAAGGGTAGACTGACCCCTAAAAAACCAGAAAGCTCCAGAAATGTACAGAGCTTAATGAAAATTCACACCAACAAGTAGAAGCCTGGTTTGCACTTTCAGTCAAAAACAGAGCTGAAACATCCCTGGACAGAAAAGAGAAAAGGAAAACAAGGAAAGGCATAACTTACTATTTCAAAGTCATCAAAAAATAAATAATGTTTGGTAGCAGCAATATTTCTAGGTCCTGCCGAACAGCAGTGACTACCTTCTCAGCCACATACTCTGGCTCCAGAGATGGAAGCAGATTTGGCCATCTGGAAGAAAAGAAATTTCTTACTATATTATATATATATATATATATATATATATAAATTGCTTTGGATTCACGTTTTACTCAAAGTAAGTCTCCATTTTGCAGTTATTCAACTAAAAGAAGAAATAAATACCACAAATCCTATGAACAAGATCATTATGTTAGAGAGCGAGTAGCCATTGTTATTTTCCCTTTTTATGATCTCTTATAAGACAAATCCACATAGTTCTCATATTAAGACACACTAGGCTTTTACACAGCTTCTAAATTTTGTCGTTATATATGCATAGTGAGCAAAGCTATGCCACTGATTTCAGGCAGTGAATGGGGGTTTAGAAACCAGAATGAACAACTGGAGCATTTGGCTTCTGCTGAGGAAGGGACATCAATTACGTTTCATGTTTCAGCTTTCTGAAACTATTTTCTTACTATTCATTTAATAGTAAAGTACTGAGGGCTTTTCCATTTTGGTTGCCCAGTCACTGGATAGCACTGTTAACACCCATCTGAGGTCCTAAAAATACCACAAGCAGAGAAAAGCCTAGCTCATGATTTTCATAAAGGAAATAGGAGTACCTAGCATGCTAAACATGCAAGTTGCATAAAAACCTCACAGGAGTTTACTCACTTGAACTTACAGCCATCAAACATTCCTGTGTTTACTATGTAAGGACACACAACTGTGGTTTTAATACCAGTCTTTCCCAGATGTCTCATCTCAAAATCAACTGACTCTGCAAAACCAACTGCTGCAAATTTACTTGCACAGTAATCTGTAGAATAAATAAAACATTAATTGCAGTTAAACATTTTAATTTATTAAACTTTACTAAACAGGTTCAGTGAGTCCTACCACTGAACACATACACAGGAGCATTAACAGTTTTTGACAGAGAACAGGGACAAAACTATGCTCTAGTAAGTAAAATAACTAGCCAAAGTTTGTTGGGTTTTTTTGTTGGCTTTTTTGTTGGCTTTTTTTATTTTGACAGTATACAACAGCAGCACTATGGTATAAGAAAATTATATACACAGTACCTGCAGGAAATTACTGTCCAATAAAAAAATGCTTTACAATAGAGGAGGAACTGTGTTCAGGATTAGGTTACTGATAAAATTTGCCTTTGATGTGATTCACTTCTTTACTTTCTCTCTCCTAAGTTAATTGTTCTTCTAGATTGGCAGACAGAGGGTTTCTCATTGCAGCCCTGCTATCACCTTTCCACTCTCTACTGAACAATAGCAAATGAAATTACCTTTTCATACCAGACCTTATCTTTGAATCTATGCACTAGCTTCTTATGCATCAAACTCAAGCTTTCAAGACTCTAATATGGTTTCAACTTGAAACTCAATTTGTCTTCATTATCACTGCCTTGAAGCTAGATTTCTTTTACTGCCATGTCACCTGTCCTGGTTTTGGCTGGGATAGAGTTAATTTTCTTTCTAGAAGCTGGTATAGTATTATGTCTTGGATTCAGAAGAAAGTTGATAACACACTGATGTTTTCAGTTGCTGCTAAGTAGTGTTTAGACTAAGTCCAGGATTTTTCAGCTTCCCATGCCCAGCCAGTGAGAAGGTTGGAGGGGCACAAGGAGCTGGCACAGGACACAGCCAGGGCAGTGACCCAAACTGGCCAAAGGGGTATTCCAGACCATGGGATGTCATGTCCAGTATAGAAACTGGGGGGAGTGGGGCTGGGAGGATTGCCGCTCGGGAACTAACTGGGCATCAGTCGGCAGGTGGTGAGCAACTGTGTTGTGCATCGCTTGTTTTGTATATTCCAAAACTTTTATTATTATTATTGTCATTTTATTATTATCATTGTTATTATTGTGATAATTATTTTCTTCCTTTCTGTTCTATTAAACCGTTCTTATCTCAACCCACAAGTTTTACTTTTTTTCCCCCCGATTCTCTCCCCATCCCACTGGGTGGGGGGTGGAAGGTGAGTGAGCGGCTGCATGGTACTTAGTTGCTGGCTGAGGTTAAACCACAACATCACCTTATTTCATTTTCCTCCCCCTTTGCATACATTTACCAGAAATGCCTTCTGAGTTTGCTATAATCTCAACACTTTTTCCATCACTGTACAGGTCCTCTTGAATGAATAGCTGAGACAGAGAATGCAGAATGAGATATTGCACCACTGCCTCTGTACCACATCTGGATTTTAGTAGTTCTTTTGAGTTAGGGAAGCCTGTACAGGACTCTGCTTTGCTTGAGAACATGCTTGCCAAAAAAAAAAAACCCCAAACCCAAAAGTGGCCTCTTCCACACCAAATACCTGTAGGTTAACTTTAATAACATTGAAATTCTTAGTTTGTAAAGTTCTATATGGCTCCTAGATTGTCTAACTGCCTTGGCAGAAAAACCTATTTCACAGCACTGCTGAGCATCTGGAAAACTCTTTTGAAAGAAATGGTCTGTTTAAGGTCAGCTAGTTTGAAAGTACAACCGTTTGCTTTACCTATACGCAAAGACCCAGAAACTCGAAATTATAATTTTTTTTCATGGGTATTGATTGCAGAGTTTAAATCAAACTAATTGTCTAAATGAACATTAGTTTTAATACACTACCTGAAAGGCAACTGACTCCCAGCAGTCCCGCTAAGCTTGCAATACTAACCAAGTGTCCATGGTTAGAGGCCATCATCGCTGGGAGGAAGGCTTTGTAAGTCTGCAATGTAAGTCGGAGTTGCAAAGAAACATTTTACTAAGCAAGCTACATGCTATAATATCTTGAAGGTGTTGTTTTTAAAGAAAATCTCCCTACAGTTTAAGTAAGCTTCCCGCCTTCCATTATGGAAGGGGCGGGGTGGAGGAAGGGTTTGTTGTTTGAACTCTAGCCTCCAACTTCTAAGCTGGGACTTTCCAGGGCCCACCAGTACCATTTCCTCCACAATGCCAAAGACAGATGGTAACTTGCTAGTTAAGTTTCTTTTAGCCTAAAGCTCAGCACTGCAATGTTTCAAATCGTTGCAAATTTTATAAAATAGCAAAAATTTTAATTTCATGTCTTCCTTCATTTAATCTTTGTGATTAAATTTATTTATGAAGAAACTGAAACATCTTCTAATGGCCTCTTTGCAATTCTTTATGATAAGAACACCATATAGATGACCTGCCTTCCCTGGAAGGAAGAAAAGGCACATTTAGTTACTTATTTTGGAGAAAAGCCCCACTTATTATTAAGAGCATTGTCTGAACATGTGGTATTTCTTACTGAAACTAACATAACCACAAAGCAACTAGAACACTAACAGAATTGAACACTTCTCTGTTACTAGAGCAGCAACTTTTAGGCTGGACCTGCTTCATGTCAATTAATATTGAGGGATTATAACATATGACTAGCTTCAGAATTTAGCAGATGGTAAACTTTAGTTCTTAAGAACATTTCTAAATATGAAGCAGCTTTTCTTCCATCTACCTACCACAGAAGTTCTCAAAGGATCCATTCTTCCACCCTTTTTTTATTTCACAGACTCCCAGGCATAGGAAGTACTTTCTTGTACCATCTCTGACTGAACTTACACGGAGCTATACATCCTCGCATATTTTCCTCTGTTCCAAAAGGCAAAATTAACACTGAAAACACGTTGAAAGGATGTTTTAGCAGGTATATGCAAAGAACAAGTATTACCCAGAAGTGTGCCATTACGTTCACTTGCATGGTTTTTTCCACAAGTGAATCTGGAGAATCAGTAAACCTCTTCCGAGTTACGATACCAGCGTTGTTGACTAGGATGCTAACGTCGCCAACTTCTTTTTTAACCTAAAACAAAAAGCCCCAAGATATCATGTAATAAATACAAAACATACTTTCCAAGTTTCATATATGAAAGTGTAAGAAATAGAAATATTGCACATTTCAACTAAGTTGACCTTATTATGCTTGTTACGGATCCAAACACCTCAAGGTTCTTGCACCTTTTAGGAGGCCTTTTTAGAGCTGAGCTTGCAACTGGATTCCTTTGGAGGTGTGGAGCCCAACAGCTCCACACAGACTTCTGCTTTCAGCACCTCTGGTTCTTGCTGCCTCTGTTCCAGATAAGTCGCTATTGCAGAGAGCTCAACTAACACAACAAGTATTTTGCTACAGTAAATCCATCTTAAAACCAATAAGCAATTGTTTGTAGGGCCATTTCTATACCATGCAGTGAGGCACAGTACATAAACCTTCAGGCGAGTTCCCCAGCATCAGGTACATCAAATCTACATGAGGGCTGCAATACCTAAACTTTCACTTGTGAGGTTCTTTGCATTATACTCAAATGCTCTAGTGTTCTCCACTGAGCAACTTGAGCACAGAAGCAATGCTGCCATACGACTTGAAGGCTGAAGCCAGCTTGCACAGTACTTGAGTCTTTTGATGAGCAGAAGGAAAACTGGATTCCCTGTTGGTAGTGTTAATAGCCTACATCCCCAACAGTCCAGGGATTCATCTCTCCCACTGCATGGGGCAGAAGCTATTAGTAGCATCTTAATATTTCAGATATTTCAAGATTCTTCATGCTGTTTTCCACCTGCTCCACTTCTCCTGACTGCAATTGTTAGAACACTAACATGTATTACATTGTAGTTTTTCCACCAGTGTTAACTTCACTTGCATTCCACAGCACACACATTACACCAGACTTCCCTACAGCTTTCTCGGGGAGCAGATGCATTTGTCTGCCCTCAATGTGTTGGGCAAATGGTCACTTTTGATAAAAAGTATTCCTCATATGCACAGGCAGCAAGAAAGACCACCTGTAAAATTAAATTCCTCTTTACAACCTTTTTATTTATTTAAGTATCTTGACTACTTCAAGCAACTTTACAGGTCAGGAACTTAAAAGCTTATCTTCCCAAACAAAAAAAAGGTTTGTTTTTTTTAAAGTTTATTTCTTGTGAAGACAACGTGAAAGAACACCACGTCTGCATTCACATTGGCTCTCAGGACAACACAAGAAATGAGAAAACTGTAGGAAGGGTAGTTGTTCATTATGAAAATAAACAAAAGCTGTAAGGTTCTAATTAAAGGAAGATTTTAGGACGCATGCATTCACAGAGCTTCTGGGGCTCATAGTACATAAGCTTGTTTCTAGTGTATCTGCCTCAATTCTAACACTGTACCAGAATCCTTATAAGACGGTTCCCAGAAAATAAGTTGGCTAAAGAGTAGTATCTACACATTTAGCTCAGTAAGAGAAAGTATAGTTCTCATTTTAGCTCCAGACTGAGAACTTTCCTGAACGGATTCACTTGAAAGAACAACTATAGGCCAGCTGATATCAAGATATTGAGCCAGCTCTCAAAAGGAGAATGAAAATATTTAATGCAGTATTTGAAGTACAGTTCATTAATCTGAGCTATCTGGAAAAAAGCAAATAAGTACTCTATATGTTGTTTAAATTGTGATTTCCAGATCAAGTGCTAAATGTGCCGATCAGTAGTTTTGGGAAACCATGTTGGTTTTATGCCATCTTGCCATACAGTTGCAGATCACAGAACGTCATTTCTCAAGGGTGTTTCCTTTGCTAGGTGCCTACACTGACTGAAGAAAGCACAAACAGACCTGGTAGGCTAGCCTGTATAACAGTAAAGAATTAAAGGATAATTTACCACCTATCCTTTATTCTAGCTTAAATTCCTCAACCTCCTTAAACTTGTTCCAATCCTGTCCATGTTTGTTAACTAAGGGTTTAAAAAACAGAAAGCAGCCTTGGCAGGATTATACAGAACAGCTTTTATAATAAATTCATCAGCCAGACCCCCCTCTCCACCTAGGTCATTGCTCACACAGTCTTGTCTGTCTATTCCCCTTACAAAATGTTGTCATGTAACAGTATAAATATTTCTGGAGCAGTGCCACATGATCTCCACAGGCAGCCTTAGACAAGTTGTTCTAGTCACCAACCTGAGTATGTGCCCCTAATCACAAGTTTAAAATAGTAAGAAGAGACATAAATGTAGTAATTAGTAAATGATGCTTTAATACTGCCTTGTATCAGATGATCTAGCAATTCTGGAAGGCTGGACCACTACCTCAAATCCACCCTTTGGGGCAAATAAATAAATACCTGAATAAGTGGTCATGCTTCTTTTGTGCAAACAAAAGATGGACAGAAGTGGGGGATGTGGTACATACAGCTTTATAACTCGGTGATTGGGGGTGCTGGCTGACAGCCAGCTGAGTATGAGCCAGCGGTGTGCCCAGGTGGCCAAGAAGGCCAACGGCATCCCGGCCTGTGTCAGAAATTCGGTGGCCAGCAG
>JANZLQ010000029.1:11985617-11998699 GCA_026212715.1 Elanus axillaris
GGGGGGGGTTGGTACTGGGGGAGAGGAGGGCACCGGTTTTGGCTTCCAAGGACGTTTGGGGAAACCTGTTGGGCTTAGGGACCTGTAGGATTTAGGGAAGGCCATAAAGAAGTCGCTATCCTTGAGTCGGTCCATGTGAAGAGAGCTGCTCCTGGGGGTACGCTTGGGTGCAAAGAGATTACCTGGGGCCTGTAGGGCTAAACCTGCGTGGAAGGGGTTTTACCGGGGTGAACATGGCCCTTCCAGGGTGATGGCGTTTCAAGGGAACGAGCAAGACTTGAGATCGCAAAAATGTGTTCTAGCTGTAGTCACAAGCTTACTAATTCAGTGAACCGCTTTGTATTTGCTGCTATAGATACTTTTGTTCCTTAGAGCAGCTTTGTTTTGCAGGGTTTTATTAACCTTACACTCAGGCAGCAGAACTTTGATACTGTAAGGCACTGAATATTCACAACTTAAAGTCCATATGAGGAGGGCGTGCTTAGTACCACCAGAAAAAATACGACTGAAGGTATTTTCTTGGCACTGAGATCACTCATATGTCTCCTTTGCAGATTGGTGTGTTTGTGCTGCTGTCACACTGCTGTAGAAGTATGGGAACACAACTTCCTGAATGTTGTTTTCATCTAATGAAATAAGCAAGCGCTTCTGAAACACTAGATTTAACGTGCTGCGTAATAAAGAATATGAAACAGCAATTCATAATGTAAGATTCTGTAGGCAGCTTTAAAAAATCTGCCATTTGATCCAGTAGTCTCCAAAGAACTCCCTGTGCACAAACACTTTCAAGGACCAAGGATGGAGAGCACACCTGGCAATATATACTGGTGAGGGAGCAGGTTGCTTTATTTGCTGGCTTGCCTTGGAACAAATGGCTTCCCACAGTCAAAAAGAGCAGTGGTTTGAAAGGTGCTGTGCTGTTTAAATAAATACTTTTCTTGCTTCCCCGGCACATTCTATGTAAAGTATTGTTGAAAGAGGTCAAAAGGTCTTTTCTTTCAGGTATGCAGTTTTGGGTCAGAGTCTAGGCTCTCGACTATAGACTCTGCTGCACCCTCAAAGTGTTATTCACACAAGAGAAATTAACTGCTGGATTCGAATATTTTAGTGGGAGTTAATGTACTATTGCATTAATACAGTAAATTTGGGAGGCTAATGTTAGCCAGACAGTGACATTGATGAAATTTGGGGTTGGCCGCTGCTTTCTTTTTGGGTATTGTATGGTTTACAGTGGCTCGCTTAAAACAAGGAACTGTAAAAAACCAAACCCGTTCATTAAATTTTCAAAAGTTTTAAATAAAATATGTGCTTTGTAGTAATACTTGGAAATTAGTTTAACATTGAGGCTGACCTTATGATCGGAGTTGGAGGCTAGAAGGTGGGAGACCTGGCTCTTTTCCCCAGCTTGTACAAAGACTTCCTGTGAGTAATAAACTCACTGAATAAAACTTGCTGAAATAAAACTCACCAAATATCTTGGGTTTACTAGTTTGTATGATGAAAGGCTAAAATTACCTTTAAGGTAAAGAAACCCTTTTTTTAAGACTGTCAAATTAGCGTCTTCCACAGTCTGGGGTCAGAGGAGACCCACGTGGAATTATTACTCTTGATTGAAGTCCAGAAATGAAACTACCCTAATTTGTATTAGATGAGGATGTCTCCCTCTTGTCACACATTATTTTTGGGCCAATTTGTGAGTGCTGGCAAAGTCCCAGGAGTGAAGAACTAGGACTGGCGTTGTTCGTGCATTTTGCATAACATCGCGCTGGGTGTTTTCAAAGGAACCCGAGGTCATTCAAATCATAAGAAGTTTGAGGAACTTTGTAAGTGCTCTCACTTTGGGCTGTCTGTAGTATGTGTGCTACGTAAGTGTAGCACGCTAGTCCGTAGCCATTTTTTACCGAGGGCTGTGCTGTATTTTGGCCTACCTTAACTTCCAGAAAGCTCTTGGCATTTGTCGTCTGGTGGAACAGTGTAACCAGTAGCACACTAAAGTGCTGTTTATGGTTCATGTGAATCTGTGGTAGATTGTTATTGCATTGACCTGATTCACAACCATTGAATCTTGATCATGAATGTGTCACAAGAAAGGAGGCTAAAGCAAATAGAGACTAAGGGTTGGTCTACGCTGGATAAAGGTAATTGCATGGTGACTAGGATACTCATCCTCACTTTAGAATAGTAAAAAACAACAGCCTGGTGTGCTGTCAGAGCCATATTTTCTTAAAAGCTCTCTCTTTTTTTTTTTTAAATTTCTATCAGAGCACTCAAAACGTGATAAATATTTTTATATTGAAGCTTTTAATTATCCCTTACCTACCTCAGCTGTTGAAATGGAATAGCGTAATATGCTTGTAAACAGTATGATCTTTCTCCTTTCTTTTAACTGGCAAGAAGTAGGAAAGGAAGTACAGGCAATACCACTGGTGCCTATATACTATGATTCATTCTATATGTCTACTGTGAAACTTGTAGAATCCTAGTAAGTTCCCAGTGGCAGTGTCAGCTGCTTTAGCAATTGCAGGTACATCATTGCAATTGCAGCCTACACAGTCTTGTCCTTAGTCACCTATTGCAACTGCCCAGGGAGGAGCGGGTCTTAGTTTAAAAACTAGTGTCTTGCTAATCGAAGTCAAATGTCTCCCATGTTGCCTATGAAGGAAGTAAGGCAAACGCCTCTTAGCCAGAATTCTTCAAAATTTACTTTTTCTTCTTATTCCAGCAGCAGAAAAACAGCTGGGGCAAAGGAGATTCCAGTCAAAAGGAAGGATCATCATCCTGAACAGAGAAGACTGAGTTGCATTCTGAATTTTCATTACCATATGTGTTTTGTTTGAGTCATATTTACCCTCTAACAGGAGTTTATTGAATTCTAGTTCCCTCGGTCAGCAGGTTGAAAATACAGGAATTGTAGAAGTGACAAACTGTTGCTCAGTGGTGCCCCATTTGCTATGTCTGGCAAGAGTGCCAGGTCCTGTTCAGTGAGGGTGATGGGGTGGGATGTGCTGCACTAGCATCTGTTCAAGGTATTTACTAACTACACAGCAAACATAACCAGCAGCCTGGTGCACTGAATAGCATGCTTCTGTCCCTTGCAAATCAAGTTAAGAAAGGGACCAATCCTCATCGGAAGAGGGACACACCAGCACTAAGTGTCATCGTGACTCAGCCCTTGGATGCTCCAATCCCAGAGTTCGCAGCCTGTTAAGCTGTGTTTACAGTATGATGGTTGATGTCAGGACCTAACACTTTGTCTTTCATTCCCTGAGCATTTTATACTGTAGTGTGGTGAACCTCGTCAGAACTGATGAGTAAAACCCTGCCAGAAAATATTTGGCGTTTGCTTTTTCATCTGGGCCAGCTCTGTGGTCATATTTACCATATGCGCACACAGCACAGATGACTCTGTGAGGAGTGAAAGCCTGTGAAACAAGACTAACTTAATCGGAGCTCCCATGGGACATGAAAGTGTGGCATGGGCAGAAGCCTCTAACCTTGGCAACACGTAGCGTTTTAGACAGGAGCGTGTCTGAAATGATGCTCTTTACCCAGACAGAAATGCCTGTTACATTGGTCCTCTAATGCCAAAGTCCAGTTATTCCTTGTGGATGTAGGTGACTACCTCAGCTGTTACGAGTAACTGGTGTTTGCTGATGGCAGAAGTGGTGTATAACCCTCAGTCAGGGAGATGTGTGCCAGTCTCTGTTACAGTAGGGTGATGACGATGATGGTGTAAAGGACCTAAACCCACATTTTCCACCTCCCAGGAGGACATGTCAAATACCTGGTTATAATTTCTTTATCAGATCTGCAGAGCTTTGAGCCATGCTACACAAGTGGGTACAGCATAGGTATCTGGCCTTGCCGATACCCGCCCTCGCCCAGCGGTATAAAAGTGGATGGCAGCAGCATCATCACCTCTTTGAAGCCATCCTTGCCAAGGGTGCTGAACTTTATTGAACTATCTGCCATGGGGATGGAATTGGTACACTCAGATCCCCTCTGGGTGCAGAAGTGTTCAGTCTATTGATCTCAAACGTGCTTTGGCACGAACTAGCTGGGAGTGGCAGCTGGGGGCTCGCCCAGGTAAGCAGGCAGAATTGGCTGAGCTCTCCTCTGCCTCCAGAGCTGACCCACTTCATTCAGCACAGCGAGACAAATGAAAGAAAAAATGCAAGTAATTCTAGTGTGATACAGAAGAACGAAAGCATATGTTCAAATATTAAGTATGTGTCCAAGTGGTGTTATAAATCAGGGCCTTGTCTAGCAGTGTCATGTTTTCCGATCCCTCGCTAGGATTTTATTTGCAAAGGCACAAGCTATAACTTTGATGCACAACGAACACAGATAATCACTAGCCTGCCACAGTCAGCTGCAAAGAGACTGCTGCTATGTAGCTCTTTCTTTGCTCGCTGTTTTTGCATGCTGCCCTATGTGCCTGTGGTATATATTCCTCATAGTATCTTTACTGTTAAGAGAACCTGCCTGTACTGCAGGAGGAAGTGGCCCACAAGAGATTTATCTCCTTTCTCTGTGAGAAAAATATATTTGTGAGTGATTACTTGGGGAGTTTGGGCTAAAACATCATTTACAATAGAGATGTGTACAGGCTGTCAGGATGGATTTAAAGGGAGAGTTTGGGGGTGGGGTGGGGGGAAGGTAATTCATAGTAACACAATCCTCACTGAATAGTAAGCAAAGTGAGGGAGCTTCCTACCATTTGGGACTTGGAAAAAATTCTTCCTAATAAAGAGTAATGCAAGGTTTCTGACATGGACAAATTAGAGACACAGCAGGGAAGCAAAACTTGCAAAAGAGATCTGAGGTTTGTAGTGATGCTTGGGAAATGAGGCAGCAAGGCTGATAGCCAACTAACAGAAAGAAAAGTTACCGAGGTTTTAATTAATTGAATGTACATGAAAGCAGTGGGTGGGAGAGTGTGTTCTAATACAGGAATAAGCAGGGATCGGAGGAGAACATGGGACGGAAACAGCAGGGTATAACAAACCAAAGAACTAATTTAAACCTCCATGCACTGGAGGGAAGACTCCAGGTGAGGCCGTGATGAACATCTCATCTGGGCTTGCAGATCTGTGCCCTGATGCAAAGTCAGGGCAGCCCTGCAGGTAGGTAGGGGCAGTAGGTGGAGATAAACGATAGGGGGGAGAAGAAAACAAAGAAATAACGATTCTGTGCCAGACCTAATCTTGATTCCCCTGCTTTTCCTTCTTTTCAGACTCTTGCTTTTTCTTCTTCTTTTAGATGGTAGATAGCCTGGAGGCACAGAACTTTTAGCGTACTTTAATGCACTCTGTAACATGAGGCCACTAATTCTCTGAGTGTTCAGCCTCATTCCATACTTGTATCACTGTAAGCTACCGTAAAAAAAAAAGAAACTTGTCCTTTGCTCCCCTGTCCCTTCATTACTTTGTGTTTTATAGGCCTCAAAGAGATGGGGAATTTCCAGCTCTGCACCGTGCTTTCTAGGATCTCAGCTGATGTGAGTATTAAGCATCAGGTTTTTTTGGCTATTCTGAAGTAAGTGCCACTCAACAAGAAGAAAAATACCCTGTGTCCCTCAATGAAAACATACTTGCATGTCTTGTGATGGTCAATTTTGGCTTGTGGTGTATTTCTCAGAACTTGAGATAATGCTAGAAATGGCTGTGAGAGGAGTAAAAGCTGCTACATTTCTCTGGACTAATTGTTGATCTGTAAATTGAAGAAAGGTGCTCTGAAGGGAAAAACTGCTGATATTTTTATATTAACTTTTATATCCATGATATCATACTTAGTTACCAGCTGCAATGGCATCAACCCTTGAGTCTCTGCTATTTGCAGAATCCCAATATTGGTGCTTTTGGATTTTAACTTGCCTTTTTATCTATCATTTCTAAATTATTAGGGTCTTCAGCTGCACAGAAAATCCACACATAAAAATTTTGGTGAAACCATTTTGTCAGAGAACATGTGAATTCATGAACATTGATTGTGAAGTACTTACAGGAGTGTACTGACTTGGACAAGGTTTCACTGTATTCCCCTGGTTACTTAGGAGAGCCCCAAACCTGCTGCTTTCCAAGTGATCCAGCTGGTATCTGAGGAACCAGAGATTAAATCGCATTTGCTTTGCCAGGTTTGGTTCAAACTTAAATGTCACTCTTCCAGTTCTACAGATTTGGATTTCTATGGTCCACTTAACAGTTTATTTAAGTTGAACAGCTCCCCAAAAGAAGGTAAGGGTGTACAGGCTTGATCTCCACCAGGTGGTTCTGGTGTGTGGTATACACACGATACTACATGCAGTGCAAGTTTCACGCTGTTTTCATGATGTAAAATTCTGATCTAAACCAGGGAGATGATTTGTATTCCGGGCTTTGAGGTCTATTGGTCTATTTGAGGTCTATATTGGCCTATGTAGTGTTCTGTGATTTAGAAAGTTAGAGAGTATAAGGGAAAACACATTTAACATATAAAAGCAGGGGGGAAAAAATCCCATCCAGCTCTTTTAGACATATTTCCCAACCCTTTTGTAAGTTGTACTACATTTTGGTGTATATTACTTACTATATTTACACTGATGATTTTGTTACATCAATCTGCCTACTTTTACTTGAAATGCATCCACTGCATTTGTTAATAGATTTTTTCCTACAATAAAACTGTTGTATCTTTGTGTGTTATATATATAAGATCCATATTTTTAAAAGTCACTGTTGTCACACTTCAGCTCTGATTTTAATGCCTATACCTGGCTTTTGATGTGTGAAATTGAGCATCATGTTGTTAGGTGACAAAGGGCTGATGCACATGATACCACAGCAACACAAAGTGGTATGAATAAAAACCTCAGCGAAGTCTGTGAAGAAAGGAAACCTGTCCAGGAGATCTTTAGTCTCAGCTAACCCTAAGGAAAAAGCTTTTTGCTGCTTTTGTGGCCCTTTATCTTTCACTTTATTTTATAGCAGAAAACCTAGAAAAACAGTGCTCAGTTAAATTTTTTTTCCACAGCTGACTTTGAATAGCCACAGGAGATTTTGACCTTTGTGATGTTTGGGTTTTTTTTCAGACATCACCTAGCTAAGTGTGAAACCTCACCCACAGAGAATCCTATGGAATCAGCTCAATAGTACAGAGGCAGGTATTTTTTCCCCCCTTTTTTTTTTGATTACTTTTGAATGCAGGATATGATCTTAGCACTCGCTGTGGCATTTCTCATCTATCTGAATATGAAGTATGTTCCTTATATTTTCTGAAATGTCTGTATTTCCTATTGCTTGTTTAATTTCTGAAATATTTTTCTGTACTAGACTTGAAATCTATAATGTGTTAATTCCATAGCTCAAAGCCAAACAAAACCATTTTTAAAAAGCTTCACTGTTGCCCATTTAACTTCCTGTAGTTGAAGGATAGTTCCACTAATGTTACTTTCCTCAGCCTCCTTCCCATTCCCTGAAAATTATGCTTAGACAAAACACTAACACTGAACCTGGTTTTAGACTGTACTTGGTTTCAAAATCTGTCAGGCTGACAATCGCTTGCTGTTTAAACCCAAAATGATTGTCTCTGAATTAGGGAAAGAGCTCTGGGAGCATTGGGGAAAACGCCAGAGTAACACGTGAAGTAATAGTTTTTCAGGGAAGAAATAGGTAAGAAAATAGAAAGCAATAATCATAGCATGACTTAAATCCATAGCGCACCCACATCTTCAGCACTGAGTAAAGACTAATTCCCCTGCTTCTTTCCCCCATCTCAGAAAGGATTTAGTAGAACATGAAAGGTATGCAGAAGAGTGATAAGGCTGGTTACAGTATGCAATAGCTTTTGCTTAAGAGACATTTCAACAGCTTGGAAGACAGTTGAGAGAGGAGGGGTGTAATAGAGCAATATAAACTCTCTAATGGTGTGCATAAAGCGAATGATTTTTCAGCTTCTCGCAATAAAGAAGTAGGTGATAACAAGTGAACGTCATCCTCAAGTTATAAATGGAAGAAAAGAAATTGCCCTTTCCCTCAGCACCCTTAGTCCTGGAAATCAGACTGATTTTCCTGCTGCAAATTGTAACCCTTCTACGAAGGTTGTTTATAAAACAAATACATACCCATGAAAGTGTACTTATTAACCAATGTTCCTAGTAATCGCCTGCTAGAAGCCCCTTTTCAGAGATTCAGCAGTCAGCTAAGTTATGTATGAATACTGGACACTTTATAAGGTGATTGTGGAGAATGTTCTTATTGTTCAGAGCAGCAGTTTAAAGAAAGAAGTGTTTCATTTCAGAAAGCTAAATTACATGGCTGATCCGACACGACTGATTCATGTACCTATACACTACTGGCTGTAAAATAGTTCTTTACAGAAGAACAGCCACACTGTGTTAGACAAAACATCTATTTAACCTAGTATTTTACTTCTCAGGTAACCAGCAGCAGCATGTACTTATGAAAATGGTGTAAGAACAGGGAAAGCATACAAGTGCTATTTCCCTAGAGCGTACAGACACATTCAGTTCAGGGACTTCTGAAGCCATAGAAAATAGTTTTGTGTTTAATGGTCCCGATGGATAAATGGAGCAAATGCAGTTGATGTGCTCACAGGTTACAGCAGCTTCTGAATAAGCATGGAAATGTTGCTTTTCTGCCTTTTGAGCTCTGGTTAATGTGTTAGTTTCCCCCCAAAAGACCTTTTGTACCTAAAGTGCATGTTTTCAGTTTGTCCGTATTAGTATGTCACCCATGTACAGATAAAGTCTCAGGTGTTTATCTGACTTACCTGCCTTTGTAGACATTACAGTGTAGGCACATAATATTTATACCCTGCAACCAGGGAAACTGATTAATTATTGAAGATACCACTGAACTGGAAAACAATGTGGATTAGCCTATCTATCTGTTGCACCTTAAACTGTGATTCACGGATTGTGTCATCTGTGGAGCATGCATAACATAACGACAAAGGTAACTAAAAAAGTAAACCTCTTCTCACTGGGCTTAAATTTGCCATATGGGGACATGTAGCTCCATTGGAAAATTTCTAGGCATCTGCGAAGTGAGATGGAAAAATATATTAAGAAGGGAAGATCAGCAAGGAAGGTGGGGCAAAGCTTCCCATCATGTTCAACAGAGACCGCTCTATCCTTTTTTTTCTCCTTTTTTTTTTTTTTTTTTGACAGGCCACCCAAACTTGGGGAAGAAAAACAGTCATCTAGTAACTTTCTGAGCAAGGCAAACCCACAGGCCGGCTATTGCAGTGTTGTCCCAAAGGTTTTCAGTTAGAAGCAACCAAAACCAAACCTCAGCTTTGAAGATTTGGTTCCTGTTTTCCTGTTGTCCTCCTTTATTTGCCCTCCCAAATACTTGTGGGTACAGTTTTGTTTCACTTGTTTACAGCGATGTGATAGACTGCCTTTTTATGTTTGACACAACGTTGGGTGAGGAAACAGTGGTCGGGAAGGTATCGCCAAAGAGATAGCCCAGCTACCAGCCTCGTGTTCCTGGTCTTTCCTTAGGAAAGACAAAAAGCCATGAGAAACGAAAAGACGTGTGACATATCTGCTCATCTCAGGTTATGCAAGAGGTGGGCGAGGGTCTGCTCCACGTCCCTGTAGAGTGGTGCGCAGCCATAGCGTCTGCCTCCCGCGGCCTCAACTTCGGAACAAACGCCCACGGACGCAGCCACAGCCCGTAGGCACGGCAATCCTCTAACAGCCGTTCCTCTCCAGGATGTCTGTGAAGTGATCACACAGATCGTAAATTTAACAAATGATTTTTAAAATCGATCTCTGAGGTACCACAGCCCTCAAAAGGAAGGAGCTGCTTCCCCTGTATAAACCACCTGGGAGCCAGCTGAAAACCTCCTCCGTGCTGACTGGCACTACCGTTACTGGTCCCAGCAGGAATGGGGACTGAGTAAGCAGCCTTGCTTTTTTTTAGGCCGTTGGGCTTTCCCCTTTAGGTTTGCACCTACCAAAAGAAAAAAAAAAACAAAACAACAAAACCCAAACCAAGACACAAACCCCCTCCTTCCTTCCTATGGTGCACCAAGCCGTTGATGCTCCGGAAAACCAGGGAGGCAGGAGAACGGGGCTGAACCCCTCTCGCATCCTGCTCGTTTTACCGGCAGCCGCAGGTGCCGACTGCCACCGGTTAAGGCAAACCGTGCCGCCCCGAACGCGGGGCGAGCCGGGCGCTCCCCGCCTCCCGCTCCCCCACACGGGCGGCCCTTCCCGCCCGCCACCCGCTCCCCCTCACGGGCGGCCCTTCCCGCCCGCCCCGCGAACGGCGCTCCCAGCAGCCCCCGCGGCGGCCATGGCGCCGTTCCCCCGCCCGGGGCTGCTGGGAGATGGAGTGCCGGCGGGGCGGCCCTGGGGAGGCGGGACGAGGGTGGTTTCGTCGGGTGTCGGCGAGGCCGAGGGCCGGCGCGGGCATGGCGGCCGCCGCTGTCCCTCGCTCGCAGCCCTCTCGGCAGGCTGGGCAGCGCCGGGAGGCTCGGCAGTGCCGCGGGGTGTGTGTGTGTGGAGGAGGGGGGGGTGTGTGCTCAGCGAAGGCCGGCTGAGGCGTTCGGGACTTTCGTGTCACAAAATGGCACCTGCTGGTTGAGCCGGAGGGAGCGGGCAGCCTTGGCGGCGGCTCGGGTCTGAGCACAGAGCCCAGTCACGTCCCTGCGGGGGCATGAACAACTTCCATGCGTCCGTGGTGGCAGTTGAACAATGACACCTGATAAAGCAGTAGACAGCTGATACAGTGACGGGGGTCCTGAAATGTTTTTGCTGAGCCTGGACCTTAGGTGTGCCCCTACGATGGTGTTTCCATGAGTGGGAGAAGCACCTGGATGCTTACGCCTGAGCAGGTTTCCACCCCTGAATTTCACAGTGCCGGCATTCAGTGTCACAGGCCATGTCACAACCAGACCTGCTTCTCCATGTTGCCAGGGCTGGTATCTCTTTTTTCCTCACGTGTGATATTTAGAGCTTTAATCATCTGCAATTCCTGGCTGGCCTTGTGTTCCCCACAGCCTATCTTTGGTGGTGGTGGTGTGCTTTCCTCAGCTCTTCTGGTATCAGAAGGAGACCACAGTCCTTTAGGAGAATGCTGTCATATTTCCAGTGAAACAGTTTGGAGATCCGCAGCCAACCCATATTTACTATGTGTTCTAATTGCAGTAGTCTCCCAAGCATCACCTCATCAACATTTGGCTGTATCTCACACACACCTTTTTAAGGACAGATTCTCAGCACCTCTCACCACTGCCTTTTCACGCATTACTACCCTCAGCACTCCCCAAACTCAGCAGTCCTTCCTACTCAGCAAGCTGACCACTGTTTTATTCTTTTTCCCCTTATTATCCTCTTAAACTTTTTTTTACTTCACCTCTTTAAATCTTAAATGGTTATCTGTGTCTCAGTCATTCCCCACTGACCTCAGAAATCTAAGGAAAGGCTTTCCACAGAGCAGGTTGCCCAGACGCTTGAATATCAGGACAATGAAATGTGTAGGAGATTGTGAGAGGCTGGTGATAGATCAGTTCCCAATATGGGAAAGCCAGAGAACCTCTTAAGCATCAAGAATATAAGAATGGAGAATGCATTGTTAATGACCCATAGTTATCGGCTTCTTTCTTGATTCCTTCTGTTACGTCCAGAAAACTGGGACAGGAGGACCTCTGATGCACATGCCTGCTGCCCCCTCAGATAAGCCTCTGCAAGGAGAGGAAATGACAGTAGTCAAAACTAGGATAATAAAGTACATAGGAACATGCTGGGAAAATAAAATACATAGGAACGTGGTTTGCCAGCCTGACATACGCAGGTCAGAACTGCAGTATAAGAGAGCCTTCAGCTGCATGGGCCTAAACAGGAGCTAGTGGGGAGGAGAAGAGGGGTAGCAGCAGCATTTTACTGGCACTAGTCCTCCTTGACTTCTTTTCCTTGGCACTTGGAGGGTACTGGCCTGAATGATGCCAACCATTAAGTTACCCATTGTAACTCACTAAAAGGTTACTGTAAAATGCAGAGCTCCTCTAACAAGAAAATATGGGAGTACCTTGGCCACAGGCAGAATTCTTTCCAAACCCATACAAATAGTGGGTGACTTACCTACTCTTCCTACATCTTGCTGAACATTCAAATATTTAGGTCTGTCTCCACAATTTGCTAATGCTTGGTCTCCACAATTTACTAATGTTTGTTGTCCACCGCTTTACTGGCTCTCTTTCTGTTGTATCTTGCTTTCATATGGCTGTTTCTGCCTGTAATGAAACATGAATGAAATTGGGCAGGAGGCAAAGAGCTCAAGAACAATTCACCCAGTGGGTTGGTTGCTTTGTTTGTTGTTGGGTTTTGGTTTGGTTTTTTTTTGTTTTGTTGTGGTTTTTTGTTGCTTTTTTTTAGAGAAACACACAGGTGTTTCTTCATCTGCCAGATATTTATCGTACCATCACAGTGTTCAGATGTGATAGGAAAGGAAACCCACTGTGTTTTATTTCATGTACTTCCTTGTGTACCTTCATGATTGGCAAACTTGCTTTGCCATGTGGAAAACTGAACCGTAAACACTTTGAAACTAGCCCGTCTTTTTAACTTTTCCTCTGAAGATTTAACATGTTCCCTAGCAAAGTTTATAATATTGAAGATTATTTCCTGATGGCCCTATAATTAAAAAAAAAAACAACAAAAAAAGCTTTCTGAGTGCCCTAACTCAGATATAGTGGCTGTTTGAAGAGGTGGTGATCATTAAGTGTTGCTGGAAATTACATATGCCTATCTTTAAACAGCATACACTGAGTGGAGCCACAGAAAGTCACAAATGAATCACATTTCATGCAAAAGAGCAACATTTCAATGTTTCACCTCTGCGAGTGTGGTGAAACACTGGAACAGGCTTCCTAGAGAGGTAGTCGATGCCCCAAGCCTGGCGGTGTTTAAGAGGTGTTTGGACTTAATAATTTGCTTTAACTTTTGGTCAGCCCTGAAGTGGTCAGGCAGTTGGACTGGATGATCTTTGTATGTCTCTTCCAACTGAAGTATTCTATTCTATTCTATTCTATTCTATTCTATTCTATTCTATTCTATTCTATTCTATTCTATT
>JANZLQ010000029.1:12007281-12023676 GCA_026212715.1 Elanus axillaris
TTTTTAATTAGCAGATAAAATGGTATAAAAAATAGAAGAGTCAGTTGGCAAGAGTCAAAAAAAAAATAAGAAAACTATCTTGCTATTAAAAAAAACCCCGAAACCCCAACCCCCCCAAATCAACAACAAAAACCAACCCCAAAAACCCCGAGAAAAAAAAAGATATAAAATCTATGTTCTGGAAACTCGGATTTTTAAACTCTTTTAAGAATAGTTCCAGAGAAAGGACTTGTTATGGGGCTTCATTGTTTTTTGTGTGGCTATCAGTCCTCCGAAGGGATATTATAATTTTTTCTAATAACACTGTCCCTTGTGCTTTAATATAAGTGACATGGCTGAGCTGGTGCTCAGAGTAATGCAAGTCCTTGGATCTGGATTCTGCTATCCTAGCTGGAAAGCCTATCTTCATCTTCCTCCTTTGTAAAATCAGAGTAGTTTGTCCTAAAAAAATCTCAAAGACAACTTTAAAATGACTAATTCTGATGCTTTAAACTAGTCCTTTTCAAACCAAATAATATATGGTAGGAAAAGTGCATTTTTATCTCTTGAAGTGTGGTCAAGATATTAGAAATGATGACTAATTATATATCTGAGTGCTTCCTTTTAGCTTATTCATTAAAGAGAATTTAGTATCTGAGTTTGCTAATGGCAATTTAAGGCAAAGTTGCTCTGAGAAGAACATAGCAGTTCAGTTTATTTTTCAAATTGGCAACTTTAGTGTATATTCCTCAGCTTTGAAGTACAACTGTTCCTGAGCAAATTCATCAGTCCAGGAAAGTCTTTGGACCTTATAAATGTCAGTGCAGAGTCAGGGGCGTAAGACTGAGTGTAACACACTTTCAGTACCATCTTGAGGAGAACTTCGTGTAAGCGTAGCCAGACTGTAAACCAGAAAGATTTACATGAGCTGAATGTTCTCGATGTCTGATCTCTTCTACCACTTGACTTGCAAAAACCTGTCTAAGTAGTAGAGTATTTTGGGAGGATGGAATGCCATCACCAGAAGATACCTGACTTTTAGGCACTTCTCCATTCCTTTTCCTTTCCACATCCCTTCCCTCTGTTGGTATGGAAAAATGCAAATGACTAAAGAATGTGTAGAAATTTGGCCACTGATTTCAGTGCAAAATTCACAGTGAAACATAATCTAAACAGAAAACTCTTATTCTACCACCTGTATCAATACAATCTATAGCAATGAATTATCATAAATGTCTTACAGTAACACCAGATTTTAAAGGAATCAGGAGCAAAATATCAAGGATTTGGCAGAGGAAGATTCTCCGTTCTTTCAGTGTGGAAAGTGGCATTAAGCTAATTTAGACACTAATGTGTTGTGCGTAGCGCTATAGGCTGCAGATGGAAGCAGGCTCCACACAAGGTCCAGCTAATGGTCCCCCACTGGTGGCAAGAGCAATGCTGTGGCCCCAGTCCTTGTTCTACGAGCCCCAGTGAGGCTGGTTGGTAGGACGAGGACTTTGCATGCCATAGGAGGTCATGGCATAGGAAAGATACTGTGGTGCTCTGTTGAAAATGCATGAGAGATGGGCTTTGGCGTGTCAGAGGGTAAAGCAGGAGCAGGCAATGGTGGGTGGGGTTTGGCCCATCTGAGAGAAACAGGTTTGAGTGGGATGAGAAGAAAGTTAGCTTCCAGGGTGGCCCTCTTAGGGACTGTAGGAAGAACTCTGATTTAGTCATTGCTGGATGTATTAAAAAGTGGGCTATGAAATTTAGAGAAGAAATAGAACTGAACTGAGTGGAAAAGAAGAAATTTCAGCCTTCCTGATGGATGGCTGAGGCCTACTGCTGCGATTGCCCCAGGTAACGGCGTTGGAGAGAGCCCAGTGCACGTCCTCCTTTCAGCCTGTATGCGCAGTTCAGTCAGACTCTGACAAACTCAATTCAGCAGGAGAGCTTTCCACCCAGTAGGACAGGGCAAGAGACCACCTGGTTATCCAGGGAAAAACTTGGACAGTTTTGGCCTCAGTTGCCATGATTTCTGCTTCTGGTTGTTTTGTAACTAAATAGAAGTGGAGAACACAGAGCTCAAGAGCTTATTCCACAATTAAAAATGAACATGTTGTAGACTCAGATATAGTGATGGGGAGAAGTCTGAGTGAAACCCATGATGTCTGGACCGATGATGGGGGAGAGGCACCATTTTTCACTCAGGGCGTCTGAGCAGTGCCCTGTGCTTGCTGGTGCTGAAACATCAGAAGCGGGGAAAGCCCTGGCAGGGCTGAAAGTCTGCAGTGTGGTTTTCCAGGCATTTCATTGAAGATTTATAGTCAGTAAAATTGGCTTCTGAATTATAGGGATGTACTGAATTTTTTTTGCTGGCTTCGTTCTGTTGCTGATCTGCATACAATCTTTTCTTCAGAAAAGTTTCCAGTTCCTAGGGAATGGATCATAGATTTAAGTTCTGTTTTCTTCACTGCTGAAAATAGTATGATGGTCTTCAAGTGGTCTGCAAGAGCAAGTCTAGCTTTCAACGTATGTGCTACTTGGTATTTACTGAAAACAACTATCAAAGTGATTACATAGTCACAGCCTCATACAGTGTAACCAAATATACTCACAATCTCAATGAAAGTCTTTTATCATTCCAAATCAGGGAAAGAACAGATTGTAATGGCAGTGAACAACTATCTGATACCTTGTCATGAGACTGGCAATTTGTACAGTGCTTGAGCACTGGAGAATACCCCACTTCACACATTTTATGTGGTAAATCCATTCGCTGTTTAAAAACACGGTAGTATAGCGGGATGAATATATTTGACTTGTTAGGAACCTTATTGTCCAAAAGCCATTTTTTTTTGCACAGGACATGTTAAGAAAACAGAATTACGCTTCTTATTCTGAGCCATTTTCTGTGCAGTTGCCAGCTGAATGCAAGGACAGATGAGGTCCAAAATAAGTCATCACATTTTGGGTTCCTGATGCATGGCCTGACTAAACAAAATCATAATTGCTGACCCATTGGTTAATTCACGTTCCTGTCATCGGAACTTTGTCATTAACTGTGTCACAAAAGGGCTGAATCCCATTCAGTGTTTGAATATGTGGTGGAAAAAGCAACCTGTCCATTTTTATGGATGCAAAGACATGCTCCTCTATCAGCAGACGGATACTTACTTACAGGCTGAGTAGCAGCCCCTGATGGAAAAGACCTGGGTGTTACAGGGGATGATAAATAGGAGTCAAATTTGAGCCAAGACTGTGTTCTGGCAGACAGTAAGGTAAACTGCATAGTGGGCTACACTGGGAGGAACGTGGCCAGCAGGTTGCGCAAAGTTATTGTCCTCATCTAATCATCTAGTAACAAGGTGTAGTAACCACAGACTGTGGCCTGGGATGTTCAGGATGGACATTAGGAAAAACTTCTTTATTGGACTGATAGTGCAGCACTAGAGAGTGAGTCCAGGGAGATGGAGGAATCTCCTTCCAATTTTCAAGGCTTTGATAGCCAAAGCCCTGGCTGACCATGTTGTGTTGAGTGGGAAGCTGGGTTAGAAACCTCCAGAGATACCTCCCAGTCAGCATGTCTATGATTCTGTGGTAAGTCCTGGGAAAGAGAAAAGATAATTCTGCCTGCCTGAAATGAAAGCTGGCAAAGTTCAGCTGCACTTACTACAGCCTGTGAGTATTTTTCATGTGATTTAGGAATTATTCCAAACACAGTGACATCATTCACACAGCTCTGGACTGTACAATGGTTACAAAGTATGACTGACTGCTAGAATTCTTTGGCTGTCGATAGATGTCTATATGGCACAAATTTAAAACAGAACTATCTATGAAGCCCCTGCAGTCCTCATCCCAGGTTACTTGCAGATATGTGTTCCATAAACAAGAATAGAAAGTACCTCTGCACTCTGAGTTTCTTAAATGGTTCTACAGCAAGTGGCCCATGAATCACAAGAAGGAAGTGATCAGCCACCATAGTCCTCCCTGGGTCCATCGGGACTGTGTGAAGATGCATCATACCCTTGGTTTTCCTCCTCATCTATCAGTGTCTGCATCTGTAGTAGTAAAGAAAACAGCATCAGAGCCTGAGCACTCTCCCATGGTCATCTATACCATGGCATTATTAGTGATTTTTGTCCTTACCAGTCAGCACTCTCCCAAACAAAGTGTGGTCATGGTTTTGAGGACAGTACAGGCTAGGGATGTTTCCCTGAGGCCACTGCATTTTTGAGAGGAAGAGAATTTAAGTTTGTAGACCTCAGTGACTTGACATCCTACTTATTATTCGCATGCTTGTTGCAACACAAAAAGCTCCAAAGTTGTACGTATCTGCAAGGAGTCAAGTAGGGATGTGGTTTCTCAGGTGACTCACTAGACATAAAGAAGATTCAGGTAGTGGCAAACATTGAAGTGTTGCTGGTAGATTTAAGTACCATAAAACCTGATCATCTAGTGTCCAAGATTACTTAAGAGCTTGCAGCTGTCCTTCTGATGAAAAAGAAGCTGTAATGGTACACGTATTTGTATCTACAGTGCATTTTGTTGCTATTATCATTTGATGTCTCCCAGATGTTTCAGAACAGATTCTCTATTCACCTTCTTCATGCCACCATTGATTTCTAGACCTCTTATCATATACCCAGCTGTCTTCTCACCAGGTTTAGTAATCCTAATCTATTCTACCTCTTCTTTATGCAAAGGCTACCCTGTGGTTCAAAATGATCCTTGCTAGGTTCCTCTCTACTTTTTCATTTCTGCTATGCCCTTTCAGTCATGCTCTTGATATTCATAATACACATAATTGAGTTTACCCAGTGGCATAATGACATTTTTTGTCTTGGTCAGTATTCATTTCCTAGTAATTCTTAGCATTTCCTTTATTTTTTTTTTTAAAATCATTTTTCAACACTGATTATTCAACTAATATTGGATGTTTGAGTTGATATTTTCATGTAACTACCTATTATGTCTTTAAAATCTCACTCCCTAGTAGTAATAGCCAATGTGGGGCCATCATTAGATTTGTATGCAAAGTTAGGATTGTGTTTTCATATATCATTTTACATTTGTTTACATAAATGTTATTTCCTCTGCTATTTTCATACTTACTGACTAAACCTCCTGAGGTTCTTCTGCAGTTCATTTTCAGCCCTCATTCTTACATGTATAACAGCATCAGCAGTCCACCATGTCTCTTTGTGAGTCACACCTTTTTCTGGTCATTTCAGGTATGATGAACACTTTGGATCTGAGCACAGGTCCTAGAGATGCTCTGTGTAGTTTGTGACAGTTGGCATTTACTCCTATGTCTCCTGTTTTTTTGAACAGTTGTAATGACACAAGGGCTTTTCCTGCGAGCCCTTGTCAGTGTATTTTTTTTTCAATCCTGTCAAATGTAATTTTTGAATCTGTATAGACTATGTTAACTTTTTCTCCCTTGTCTGTAGGCTTCTTGGTTCCCTCAGAGAAGAGCAATAGATCTGTGAGGCAATGTAGCAGCTTCCCTAAAGCAAATGAAATTCTATCTTTATTCTGTATTGCTGGTGTCGGTCATTTACAGGAAACAGATATTGCCTCTGCTTAGCATAGGTAGAGATATATTGAATGAAACAAATGGAAATGGACACCTGAAACCACACAGAAAAAAATATTTCTGGAATATATATAATTTGTTCATTTTGTTTGCACTGCTTTAATAATCTTCTGACAGAATTGCAACAGTGTATACATTACACATTTACCATTCACAGTTTCCTCAGTCAAGAAATATTGCTGATGCAAGTTATATTTTCCCATCGAAAAATTCCTGAATAGTTATGTAGAGGCAACTACCTGCTTAGTAAATAGATATTACTACTTTTTCCTATTCCGTTGCAATGAAGATGTGCAAAATATAAAGCAATGCTACAGAATATCTGTTTTGACCAAACACTAGTTTGTTCTGTGCTGCAAATAAAAAAGTAAAGGACTCTCATGGCTGAAAAAGAATTGGAAAAGTAGTCCTGACAGGCTCATTGTATTTAATTGTTCCAGTCACTAAATCTTCAGTCTTCATTATGATCAATTAAATGAAGAAAATGAAATGGCAGATGTTACAGAGCTCAGGTGTGGACCACATTGCACCCCTGTGGGTTCCAACAAGCAAGCACTTACTCTACAGAAGAAAGATTTACTTGACCTCAGGCCTGGCCATTGACCTACAGAGCCATTTAGCTTGAGTGGCTAAAAGTCACTAACATTAATAGAAATGACCACTTATGGAGAACTAGCACATTCACACCCTCCCATATCATCCTGCAGCACTTGAGACGGTCAGCCATGAAAATAAGTTGTTTCCTCTGAAAGGGGAGAATGCTGGAGAATATAATAAGTTGTTCTGAGTCCTTCCTGCAGGCTTGCAGTGATGAATGATTGCTAGATACTATGGGAATCCTCACATGTGGAGTTCAAGAACAGTCGCTCTTGGATCATTTTTATTATCAAGCTAAACTGATTAGGTGGCATAAAGTCAAGTACTAGAGAAAGGTAGATGATACCCTGCTCTATTACTTGCTCTGTACAACCATGCTGCTGATTCTGTCTTGTTGGCTCTGTACTTGGATAAAGTTAGCCCAAGGATGAAAACCAGCTGTGTGAAACAGAACCCATGCAAGAATCATGATGTGAGGAAAGCCTTTCTGAGGAGTGCAAAATGCAGTCTACTTTGGAGTTAGTTGATCCACATCTGTAATTGATCAACTGAATCTATAATTTAGAAGTCCTTTTGCATTCCTTGATTGTGCATTCCTTGATTGTGCTAAGTTCGGACATAGCTTTACCCATGAGTAATGCTTTCTACGAGCTTTGATTGGCTAGAAGACCCCATCCCATGCTGGCAGACAGTGACACGTTACTCAGTTATTCATGCTTCACTTGCTTCCTGGCTGGACTACAAGAGTCTGATGTATTTGGTCACCAGGCTTTTCAGCACTTAGAACAATTCACCTAGCATAAAAAGCCCTCAGCCATGCTGTTTATTTTGACTGTATCATCAGACCTGTTCTCAGCTGTCTACAATCTCTTCCTGCAAAGAAGTCAAAAGCAAGATTTGGTCCTTCTCATCACAGCGGGGTTTCCCACAATGGCCAAAAAGCATCTACAGCTTAGTGTTGACAACTGCACTCATCTGTCCCTGCAAACCATTCCCTTTGCTCCATATCGCCATCTCAGTAGGGGTGTATGCTATCATAAAAGTTGTCTGTCCAGGAGACAGAATGTTCTTGGAGACCATTCTGAGATTGTGAAATAAATATCCTGGGATATAAAGACAGTCACAAACCTGACCTTCCATTCGAAGTACGAGACACATTTATTTGACCTTCTCTAGCAAAAACACTGAGGCACCATATGTATTTATAATAAAACCATCTCTACCAAAAGATGACACTTCACTGCCCAAGCATCTTCCCTTGGGAAGAAGAGGAGAGAACAAACAACAGGCAACAAGCAAGAAGTCATGCTGCTTAATGTATTTTGGAATGACTCTCCAATGCCATGCTAGTGAGCAACTCTTGCAAAGCTGAGCAGAAAGTTGCCTAGTTCCCATGCTGTAAGCTGGTCCTGATGCAACCTTGATACCAGCTTCTGTGAACAACATGTAAATGGAGTTGAGAAAGTAAATGCACCCCTTCCTTCAAACACATTTACTTCTGCCATTTGAACATTTGCAATAATGCCATAGGGTGTGACATACAAACTGTAAATAGTCAACGTTCTTCTCTTGTAGAGAGAACAAGGGGCCTAAACCCTGCAAAAAACCCCCTAGTTTTCTTCTGTGCTCAGCCCCAAACTCCTTACCCTATGAATTCCAGCCTTCACTCCCTCTACCAGATGCTATTTTTTTTGTCAAGCTTACAGCTTCCGTATCCAAGACAAGAGCTCTTAGGCAGACTTGGCAAACACGTGAACACACAAATGAAAAAAGTGATTGTCATACTGATAGGAAAGCGCAAACCTGAATACTAATAAAGCAATAAAACTAAATTAAGATAGTGCCTGTATTTTTATCTACTGCCTTTTATAAGAATTCATCTTCCTTCATCTTCTACCTGTTGAGAATTCAGCAGAAACTTTAAAAAAACCCACTTAATTTATACGGCATTTTAGTGATAGAGTTGTGTGCACTTAAAAGAAAAATGTGCAGTAGAACCAACATCTTGGAAACCCGGTGACAGAGATTCCTGTCAAAATTTCATGAAGGACCTATGAGAGTAAGTGAATTTTCATGCCTCATTTTCAGAAATAAATAAGTATGAACTCTGTACTGGAACACCTTTTTTTCTGGTCATTGGTCATTTTGACCTTTGCAGACAGTGCCATTCGAACACAAGTTATAATTGACATATACCGCCTTTTTTCTACAATAATGTAATTTTGTAGCACTCCTCGCCAAAACATTCCCAGTTCAACTGATAGCTTCACTGCTTAATTCACAGTTACTTAACTCATATGGCGATTTACTGAACACTAAAGACCAGGCTGGAGTTCACACTTCTGGAACCTTAGATAATAAAGAAGGTAGGTATCAAGTCTCGCCACTGTTAGTTGAAGCTTATTTTCTTTTAGACTCTAAGTATAAATTCCAGAGTCACCATAGAATCTTTCCTGGCACTTTTCTTATTCTTTATATGTTCTTACCCTTTCCCAGCAGGTCTCGGTATGAAGCCTGCAGGAGCTATTATCCCATACTGACCCACTCTACCATGTTTGCATGCCGTCTTGATTTTCCAGCTTCTTTAGATGTGAGACAGAGTTCGGGATGGTGGAGCCGAGAGGTATGTTGGCAGAAGGCAGGTGCAGCTGATCAGGTGCCTGCTGCCCTTCCCAGAGGCAAGATCTTGCTTTTGCAGGAAGCTTTTTCTCCAGGCATCCTCTGCTACAGTCTTCAGAGATAAATAAAAGACTGAGACACAGCAAATTCATTTCAGAACTTGGCCAGGATACTGGTTCTCTATTCTGAGGTGAAATATGAATTGGGATTGTCTTTAGTTACTTTTATGCATCTGGAATACTCTGGGACAGGAGCTAACATTCTCTGTATTTCAGTGTGAAATTAGTGAGCATGTTATTTGACCCTGTGCATAACTGTGTGCATATCTATGCCCGCTGAAATGGAATTTGCAGCTGAATGCCACAACATGAAGAATTCTTTTTGTGATTTCTTTCTATAGCATTCTAATTTGAGAAATTACAAGTAACTAGAAAACAAAGAAATTTTTAGAATACTCAAAAAGATAAATCTGGTTAATGAAGGGAAAATTCAAGGCAATCGTTTATTTTTGAGGATGTGCTTTTTTCTGTGTTTTATACTTAAATCAGTTGAGAAAATGAGTTTCTAGAGAGGAAAGAAATTATGCTCACTCCGTAATAGGGTATTCCTTCTTTCTTATTTGATTATTTAATTAAATGCTTGTTTGCACTCAAATATTTTCATGGCCTGTTATTTGAAGACACTTATCTAACACCCTCCAGAGCCTGCTACATCATCAAACAGAAGGCAAGAAATTACAAACAGGAGAAATTCTCAACTAATTACTGACAGAGTACACAGTTTACAGAGCTGTGGTGGGTTGACCCTGCCTGGGTGCTGGGTGCCAGGTGACTACCAGTGCTGCTCTGTCGCTCCCCTCCAGCTGGAAAGAAGAGAGAAAATATAACAAAGGGCTCATGGCTCGAGATAAGGACAGGGAGAGATCACTCAACCAATGACCATCACAGGCAAAACAGACTCCACTTGGGGAAAATTAACTTAATTTATTGCCAATCAAACAAGAGTAGGGTAATGACCCCACGGGGTCCCAGCCTCCTTCAGGCACCCCCCTGCTCCGGCGTGGGGTCCTCCCCGGGCTGCAGGTGGAGATCTGCTCCCCCATGGACCTCCCTGGGCTGCAGGGGCACAGCCTGCCTCACCGTGGTCTTCATCCCCACGGGCTGCCGGGGAATCTCTGCTCCGGCGCCTGGAGCATCTCCTCCTCCTTCTGCACTGACCTGGGGGGCTGCGGGGCTGGGGCTCTCGCATCTTCTCACTCCTCCCTCCAGCTGCTGTTTCCGTGTCACGGCAACTTTGTTTTTTCTTCTTAAATACATTATCCCAGTGATGCTACCACTGTTACTGATGGGCTTGGTCTTGGCCAGCGGCGGGTCCGTCTTGGAGCTGACTGGCCTTGGCTCTGTCGGACAATGGGGGGAAGCTTCCAGCAGCCTCTCACAGAAGCTGCCCCTGTAGCCCCCCCTCTATGAAACCTTGCCATGGAAACCCAATACAAGAGTTTATACAGAAATTAGTTAAAAACAACCTTGTGTGAAAGTAATTCTTTTACTGTTTTATAGGTAGTGTGTAAATGTATATTAAAAGAACTTGTTTTCTTTTACTGTTTTGTGAGGAAGGTCTAAAAGTCCAGCTAGATTTAGTGTGAGACTCAATGTGAGGTATGTGCTTTAAAAAAATTAATGAATAGAACTGCATTTGTGAAAGAATAAAGAGCAATAAATTTTCACCAGCATCATTTTGTTTAACAGATATTAAGAATAACTTCCTGAAAGATCTTCATTATCATACAGCAAATACTAACTAAACAAGGACTAAACTGGAATAACTCAATAATTCTGCTAATGACTAGACAAGTTTATATTAGCAGTACCAATGTTTTAAAACTATCTAGTTCCAGTCCTTTGTTTTCTGAACAAGGATGTTATTGAAGTGGTTGAAAATCCCAAAGTAATTAAAAATGAGCATTATTGTTTTCCTTGGTCCAAAACTGAGATGGCAAATACAGAATTTCTGTTAGCCCATAAAACTGTAGAGGTTACCTTCTCCTTCCTCATCCCCAGTAATCCAATCTAAAATCTGAGTGGTTAAGTCATGCTTCTGTGTCTCTGCATTTCATTTTTGTTTTGTTTGCAGCATTGCACAGGAGGCAACAAAAGTAGATGAATCCATATAACCGAGAACACAGGGTAGGCGCAATCACAGAAATTGCTAAATTTCTGGCATTTAAGATCTTCAGAGCCATTTGCTTTTAGTCATTTCTCTTGCATTGAGTGAATCTTTAAAAAACTGAGTAATTTCACTCAATGAAGGATTGCAAGTTAAATCAAAGATATTAACATCACTTTTGAAGGTGCCAAACTGAGGAGATATTTTTAGTTAGCCCTGAAAATACTGCATGTTCCCCCCTGTCAACCCAGAGTGGACAGACCAGGGAGTCATGTTTAATTCAAAATTCCCTCAGGCTAAATTAAGGTGAACCGACACCAAACGATCAGTTAAAGATTTGATTCATGACAGAAGCAAACTGAAGTGGGGAGGTGTGGTAGTAGGCAACGGAGTTTCTCACAACAGGAATTGGCATGGGACTACTTCTGTAAACTGTGTAGCCTGTGGTAACCATATACATGGATTCAGGGAGTAAGGAGAGCCGTCCCGTTGAGTCCCGAGGTTCAGAGCGGACCCCTTTGCTTTCCAGACTCCTCCTCAGAGAAGGGCCCAGGGTTGGCGGCTGGATCCAGTCTTAGTCCCAGACTTGGTCAACAGTTTCCTGTCTTAAAGGGATGAGGTGTAGGGACTGTGGAAAAGGAAAGGGAGAAGTAGACAGAGATGGAAAAAGGAAGAGAAAGATTTCACCGGTCCTGGGTCCAGCATTGGTTCAGTCAACCGAGGGGTCTGGTTCTGGTGGGCTTGTGCCCATGGGGCTTCAGTTTGTGTCCCTTCATCATCCTTGCCCCTCCTTCGGGTGGGCACCCAAACTCCAGGTTAATGAGCAGTTTGTGAGCCTTTGGGATGGGGGTCGTTTCTGGAGTGACTTCTCCTTCCCTGCAGACGTGGCCATTGTTTGATCTTTGTATCAGACCAGCTTCTCAGAGCAGGGAGCTGCGCGCCCTCCCGCAGGCCCTCCCTGTCCTCCTGGTGCTGATGTCTGAGCTGATGGGCTTTTCACCTTGGTTCCTTGCTGGGCAGGGTTTGTCTTTAAGCAGAACTTGCCCCACCTCAATATTTGAGACATTAATTCTTTCAGTCTCTCACACCCTCACTAATGATATCTGGAAACCCCTTAATTGTATCTAACCCCCCCCCCTGTTAAATTCACATTATCTATATTAACATATAGTTATTGCAATATGCTATTTAGATATTATAATAATACTATCTTCTTTAGTAAAAAAATTTTATGATCTTGCATTTATGTTTCTGACACTGTTCTTCATGATCTATCTGACCTTCTCAGGTTGCAGATGAAGAAGGACCCTGACTTCAGTCAAGCCCTGTAGTTGAGAGAACAGTCAGTAACAGAGGCTTCAGAAACTGGGAATTGTCGATTCCTCCCTCGGAGGGTATTTTGCCAGAGAATTCTGCTTGAGATTCATGGAAATTCTTGGTCTAAATATATTCATGTATGGGACTGGAAAAATACATACGAAGCATGTGTTTCTATAGGAATCCTATTCACCTAAAGCATAACAAGATTTGAAAACACTTTTCCTTTGTGATTCAGATTGAAAATGACCGTGAGCTTGGCAGTCTATTTTATTGCAAATTTTTACCAGGTTTGTAGGAATCGATATTTGCTAATCAATATTTGGCAGAGAGAAGAAAGAGACCACGAAAAGGAAAGACACATTCTTAAGTGCTTAAGTAAGAGTGTGCTTGTGTTTTTCCACTTGAACTTCAAGTGTGATCTTTCTGACGGCATAGTCCACATCTAAAGTAGAAAATGAAAATGTGCACCTGATAAAATAAGAAACGGGGATTTCAAAAAAGTGTAAAGTTTCACATTCAAGTTTCCTTATTTTAAAGCAAATTATTTCAGTATCGATTCTCCAGTCTCATAGAATTCCCTCTCGCTAAAATCTGTAAGAACAGCTGCAGACGTTGAGAGATTTTAACAATGAACAAATAACACTTCTTCCAGAGCCTGGTGAAATTTATAGGACTTTTTCCCACAGTAACTGACTTGTTCAAATGTTTACTAACTCATCCTATGTATAAATATTCAGGGTTCTACTTCTGTAAATGCATGCCTAATCTGGGCCAACTGAAGGCTACTCTCCGTGTTCAGCTTCCTGCAGTGATACAGACGCTTTTCTGGGAAGGCAGACTTGATTCACACACACTCATACACAAAGAGGGCTCAAAATATCAGCGGTGCTTCACACTAGTTACCTGCCTTCAGCCTCCTTTTCTTTGGTCTTTTCAATGGCTGCGTGAGGAATGCATGCCTGCAGTTATGATTGACAGTTCTCAGGAAATTCATTAAATACAGCGTGTTAAAAGCTGAAGCTCATGGCTCACGAGCAGTACCGCTGGGACGGCCTGATGACACCTGGACCATATCAGCATTAGCTGGGATATTGTCTGTCTAGGTAACTAAAAAAGATGCCAGAGGTCCTGGGAAAGCCCTTTTTCTTGTGCTACGTTACACATCAGGAGCTATAACACACTGCAAAATGCTTGTGCCTTCCAATGGCAATTGAAGTAAAAGCATGAAGAATTGCAGTGTCATTTGATGGAGTGTTCAAACTGAATCTGAACATGTTTGGGAGAAAGCATTTCTTCTTCAAGACTGAAGCATATAGGGAGTGTACAAAGATTTTATTACAAATGTACGTAACCATGCAATCAGTGGGTGTCTCTGCCCCAGAGAGCTACACATTAGTTCCAGGTTGTCCGCACGGTCTCTCCAGTTTGGATATGCCAGTAAAATATATACACGTGCTGTGCAGGCTTTGCAGAGCCAGCGAGTGACAGGCCCTGCGGATGTCTGCATCTGTCTCACAGCGTCTGGCCCCCTCAGGCGGGTGCACAAAAGCACCTATGGTTTTTACACTGCATGTATGCGCAAGGACATTTTTTTTTTTCATTTGTTTCTGAGGATATTTGGTGAGTAGCTGTTCTCCACAGCTACTTCATCTGCTTCATGAGAAGGAAGAACTGAGCCTTCCTGAGTGCTAGACCTGGACCATAGAGACATCAGTATTTTTTGATGCTCCTGTACATCCTGGATGTCGTTGTGCTTACAGCAGGTCAAAAACTCCATTCAGGACATCTCAGCTATGTAATGCCAAAGGAAACCGGCACTGGAATGAGAACGACAGGAACTATCTCCTGCAGTGGACCCTAAATACATGACATTTCAGTGTAAATTGGACCGGTGATTTATTTGCCTCATTATCATGCCCTGGAGAACACTGTTTCTGTTATGTGCTCGTAACTATCTTCATCAGACTTAGCATAGCTGATGCGCAAGGAGCTGTGACTCTCCATCCCCAACTCTTCTGCATTTTTCTGTGTTCATTCTTCTCTTCCCCCTATAAAGACTGGGCAACCTCACTGGCTTCTGTTATCTCATGTTACCAAGTGTTGCCAAATTTGGCTCTGTCCCATGTCTAATCTTCTGGATCCAGCAGTCTTCTGGGCACCTCTTTTTAAATATCTTACACACTTTGATAACAATTTGCCCTCCCAATTTCATGCTTGTGCCCAGTCTTTTCTTATTGCCAGGCTTGCAATTAATTAAGGTATTATTAAGACCGTTGTCAAAAACCTTAAAGAAGGAATACAAGAAGTGTCCCAGGGATATGAATGACTCCAGGATGCTTTAGAAGGTGTACATGATTTTTCTGATACACAGGACCTTTTTCTAAAAAAGCGAAAAGGTACGTTCAGCTCAAAAGCATGACAATTTCACTTAAACTTTGAAATATGAAAATTCTATGATTCTATGATCCTATATTCATGAAGAGGTATTGCTTTCAATATACAGATGTTGTTATTCAGTAGAGGGCACTCCCTTGTGCACAGTGCTTGTATGGCACGGTATAGCCAGGCAAGATCTTAAAAGTATCAGCTGGATTTAGGATCTTACAGTTTTATAACAGCGTTACGTGAATCTGTTTCCTTTAAATTGCTTTCTTGCTGTACAACTATTGTGCCACTGAAAGGTGAACTCCTCATTTTGGGGGCTTGTGAAGGCAGAGGATTGAAGAAGGGAGTGAAAAGAGGACGGACCCCTCGGTCTCTTCCAGTGGCTTTTGCCATAAAAATGCATGCCTCAGTTTGAACAGGAAATATAAATCACCAGCAACTGGAAAAAACCTAAAAACTAAAGAACAAGCCTGCCTTTTGCCTTTTCTCTACAGGATTTGAGGAGCGAGCGAAGAGGCTGTGAAATCACCTCTTACAACTGAACGCATGGCAGGGGCTGCCGGTGGGCCTGCCTCTCCCAGCCGGGGTCTCCTCTCCGGGACCGGGACCGCGGGTGCTTCCCAGCCCTACTCCTGCCTGCCTGGCCGACCCCGGAGCGCAGGAGAGACCCCTCGCTGGTCCGGTGTTGGGGTGTTTGGGCTGGCTCGGGGCTCCAGGCGTGCAGAACCATCCCCGTTAGGAACTGGGGGAGCGTGCGGTTCCCTAGGGGCCAGGGAACTGGTTTAGGGCAGGGCTGTGGTCTCTCCTGCCCTCTGTGGTTTTGGGAGCAGCTGGTGAGCTGGAGGAAGATCCAGTAACACGGTACCGTACGGCAAATGGGACAGTGTGTGGGACTGAAACTGGGGCACCGGGCTGCAAACAGGTGAGAGGACACCCGTGGTGTACAGCGGTATGTGGGATGCGGGGTTACTGCCAAGGCCACTGTGCCAGAGCACGCTCTGAAGTTTAGTGTATGGGCACCTACCCGTAGGTATGTGACCTGGTCTCAGCTGGGATGGAGTTAATTGTCCTCCTAGTAGCTGGTCCGGTGCTGTGTTTTGGGTCCAGTAGGAGAAGAATGTTGAGAACACTCTGATGTTTTCAGTTGCTGCTAAGTCACATTTAGTCTAAAGTCAAGGACTTTTCAGCTTCCCGTGCCCAGCCAGCGAGAAGGCTGGAGGGGCACAAGGAGTCGGGAGGGGACACAGCCGGGGCAGTGACCCAAACTGGCCAAAGGGACATTCCAGACCGTGGGACGTCATGGCCAGTGTGGAAACTGGGGGCAGTGGGGGTGTGGATTGCTGCTTAGGAACTAACTGGGCATCTCGATGAGTGGTGAGCAATTGCATTGTGTATCACTGTATTGGGTTTCCATGGCAAGGTTTTCGTAGTGGGGGGGGCTATAGGGATGGCTTCTGCAGAAGCTGCCAGAAGCTTCCCCTGTGTCCAACAGAGCCAATACCAGCCGGCTCCGAGACAGTCCCGCCGATGGCCAAGCCCAAGCCCATCAGTAACAGTGGTAGCATCGCTGGGATAATGTATTTAAGAAGAAAAAACAAAGTTGCCATGACACAGAAACAGCAGCTGGAGGGAGGAGTGAGAAGATGCGAGAGCCCCAGCCCCACAGCCCCCCAGGTCAGTGCAGAAGGAGGAGGAGATGCTCCAGGCGCCGGAGCAGAGATTCCCCGGCAGCCCGTGGTGATGAA
>JANZLQ010000029.1:12028503-12040544 GCA_026212715.1 Elanus axillaris
CCAGCAGCTTCTCACAGAAGCCACCCCTGTAACCCCCCCACTACCAAAACCTTGCCACAGAAACCCAATACACGTACGTTACAGGTATCTTTTCTAATACCTGGGGAATTCTGAGCAATTTCACCTGCTGTAACGTAAAGGAGGGAAGCGTGGCTGTGTGTCGGCATTTGTGAACGGTGACAGAAAATACTCCTGCCGGCGCGAGGCAGAAGGAGTTCCCTGGCCAGCCTCCAGCTCTCCAGCAGCCTCCGCTGTCCTCTCAGTCTCAGCATACTTCAGGAGCGGCCGGAATCCTCTGAACCTATGCAGAGGTTTTTTTTTTTTTGCGGGGGAGAAAAGAAGTATAAAGAGTTAGGTGTCTTTTTTGTAGCTTTCCATGCCTTTCCTTCCTTAGATACCTGTCTGTAATCTAGAGCTAGTAATTTATTCTGCCGACATCCACTCAGGATAAATCCCCTTCTGCCAAATTCTTAGCGCTTTCTACCAAAATCGCGACACAAGACTGTAACGGCTTGCTTTCCTTTGCTTAAAGGCGTATCTCAGGGAAACAAACAAAAATGTTCTCCCATACCTGAGAGTTGTGCATTGATCTGGCACAGGTGATAAAAAGATTTTTTCCATGTAGCTTTCTATTTTGTTGCTTTTCCTTGCTCTTGTTGCGGCTTACGGTTTTAGGAAAACCGGTTAGTTCTTTCTGACTCTGAGAGGCTGAAATAAATATATCTGGAAGCAAGTGTTCCTTATAAGAAAGAGCCTTTGAAGTTTTTGCCTCTAGTAAGTGGGCTTCATTTAATAGCCAGAAGAGTTTGAGAATGGGTCTTCCCATGTTCGCAATCCGTGGAATGTTATTTTCCTGTTATATTTTAGCAACATTCAGGTCACAGCCAGCAAAGCTGAGGGAAAGTGGAGCTGAAGAGCCAGGCGGAGGCAGACTGTGCTGTGTCCTTGTGCTGTAGCGGTGGTGAACACCACACGCAGAGATTTGCCCCCGCTGTCCCACCCAGGCACAAGGCATCAGCTGGACTGAGACACTAATTCCATCCTTGTTCCTAGTCACATCCCTGAAACCACAGTCTTACCAGGCACTGCTGCTAATACACATTTGACTAAACATAAGGGACAAAAGCAGAAGTAAGTTTCCTGCTTTTTATTCTTTCTTGGTACCCTTTGAAAACTTTAAGTCTCAGACAGCCAAAGGGAAAAACTTCAATTTTTACACCTAATTTTGATTTTTGACCAAAGCATCTAATCTGTTTTATGGGAAAGCTTGAGGTGAAGCAGTTTCCAAGGCACACTGGACTATGTATTACAGACACAGTTTACGTGTTGTTTACAACTTCCTTGTTAAATTAGAAAAAGATGATAGTCCTGCTTATTTAATCCCCTTTTCCAAATGTCACGGTTTAATAAAACATAATCTTGGCAGATTTGCTCTTCTAAGGAATAACAACACATAAGCCAGAAATCCTCTCTTACCTGTGTGGCTCTCCTCCCTACTCCTGTAGCTGTGCCACAGGCAAATATTCTTTATGCCTCATTTTCTCCAGTTTACCTGAGTCCCTCTTTTTAATTTCTCTGTCAGTGACCTAGAGCACTAGGGTAGCTCCAACTATACCACAGTTTAAGGCAAGCTGCCTTTCAATCCCATCTGAAGCTCTGCTTCTTCAGCAGTGCTTTTTCTGTCTGGAGGAAATATGGATGATACAGAAGCCTCAAAGATGAGTCCTGGGGATTGAAGAGTCTCCGAGGTAATTTCACATGAGAAACACAAAGGATAATTCTCTAATAAGAAACCGAACAAACCAGAAGCGAGAACATTGCATTGAAACATAAATACTGGGACAAAAATAGGGGCTTCTGCACTTCAGAGCTAACTATCTCCCACCTCTGTTTTCTGTGCAATGCTAGTTAATGCTAAATGCTTCTTCCTCGTGTTTTCCCAGAAGAATGACGTTTCCTATTAATAGTACAAAAGAAACACAATACTGCAAGTGCAGTATTCCCAAATTCTCCTAATATTAATCTTCTACACTTTCCACTTAGATATGTTAACTGGTTATGTGAATAAGTACCTGAATGCATCTACGTTGCAATAATAATAAAGGAGCTATTTTAAAGGCATTTTGCATTTGGTGGAGTACAAATGACTAAAACTAATAAATCAGCATTGGCATCATTAGATATGATGCTGTCTCCAAGCTGGAAACCTACCTTTCATTTAGAAAGTGCGTGTGATGAGAATTTAGCCCAACAATGCATCACTTGCAGTTACGTGTGGTTTAAGTCACCTAAGTTTTACATTGTGAGAAAGGTACTATGATTCACAAATATTGTAGGTTGTTCCTTATGTAGGAGTTCTGTCTGTTGCTTCTGCTGATATATAGCAAACTTGTTTCTTTCCCTTCCTGATTTTTACTTTAGTTATTGCAGTGTCTTCTGACTCATGTAAAAGTATGTGCCTCCTTCGGAAAGGAAATTGTAAAAAATGAAAATTGAAGAAAATCATTAATTAGAAAGCTATGTAAAGTCTTTACATAGCAAGCACTCAGCTGTCATGAAATTATATATATTAAGGAATTATACATGTTAAAGAAACACCATCAGTTTACTAGGTGGTAAGCATATCTGTATAAGGAAAGCACGGTCCTAGGTAACATGGCTTAAAAATGGAAGGGAAAAATTTTTCTTCCCATTTCCACTCCCACATGAGCCTACAGTGTGGGCGCTCACCTCCTGCATTCAAAGGCATGGTTAGAATCACGGCTTTTCTCTTGACAACTGTTAATTTATGTGGGGACTCTACGATTTACCAGTTTAGCAGTTAAGGGACTGCTATTCCTTCAGCTTGCAGGGAGAGGTGAGCTACAGATAAGGAAGGACTTTAGATAACAAGGCAGACATCAGGTCTAGCCTGCTTTCCTACTTCAAGCTTGTTTGCTGTCAGACTCTAAAGTAGCTTTCAAAGACCTTTTCAGGACTATCACACTCTCTGGCTTCTTTCAAACTCTTTTCCTGTTCTGGAAGAGTATCTATCTTATTCCTTATTTCCTATTACCTCCCAGCATATCATCCCAGGCAGACAGGCAACATTGCTGACTCCTGAGCCAACCCTACTTAGCCCATTCTCTTGCAGGAAAGAAAATATCTTTATGCATATAAATGTAAGAGAAGAATATATATGCTTGCATCTGTATGACATGTGTATTTCATTTAACTATGGGAAACAAAAAAAAAGTGAGAAAAGAAGCATTAACTAATGTTTTAAAAAGATGATTTTAGCATCCTTCTTAAAGGTTAGTATGTGTGACTCAGCTAGAGAAATTTCAAGGAATTTAAATGTTTTGGGGAAGCTATTTTCCAATACACATAGACTAGCAGCTATAACCAAATCATTTGTATTTATCGCCCTCTTTCATATATATGTACTCTGCTTTAATTATATATGCGCTCTTCTTTGACACTAGACCTTTGTATCATTCTTTGTAGGACAGTTGAATCTTGTGTACATTCTGTAATGTCCAAAACTCAAGAAGCACATCAAAGCATATTATGATTGAGCTGAAAATTGTATTAGGCCTTTCCCACTAAAATGAAAGGGATTTAGAACTGAGTTCGTACCATCCATTTTATGTATACTCATCTGGTGATAAAGCGCCCTGAAAGCCTAGCCTTAGCAAGGCACGTGCAACTTGGCTGCCTATACAGTCAAAAGGAAGAGTAAAATTAAAAAAAAATAAATTGCAATATAGGGAGATGCCTAGAACTAACCCATGGGCAACATTGATAGCATCTGAAGAGCTACAGAGCTGTTAGTGTCTTAGAACATGGAAGTATTTCACAAGTCTTGCGTAGTTCTTAATTACCAGGTCAGATGGGTTAGATATGGAAGATATTTGGATTTTATTCCTGGATATTTTGTCTGTTAGCGTGTCAACATCTCTGTTGTTTGTACTGGGCTTATCATTGCTGCTACTTACAAATGGTTTTTCTAGAAGGAGCTGAATTTGGTAAAAAGTAAATAATTTAATAGTGTAAGATATTTATTGAGTAATTTCTTCATATGGAACTGATGATTTGCCTGTACTTCAAAAAATTTATTTGTAAGACTATAAATATGTAATTTAAAATGCTAATAATTTAAAAATGCTAACAGTGAAAAGATAATTTTCAATAATGATTTTTTAACATTTGTGGGTCTTTTGACTGAGCAATTGAGAAATGGAGGAATAAAGCAACAGTTTCTGTCCTAACATCATCTTTTTGTCTCTCATGAGTGACAAATAGAAACAATACACGTATGTTATGTCATACTATTTTTTTGTGCTTCCTAGATTACAAATGCAGATATCAGAAGGGCAAATGTGTTGATGAAGAAGTACCTTTAATCATCCTCCCGTGGCCTGGGGGATGATAAGGAACGTTTCAGGTGAAGAACTGCAACAACAATGTAGAGAAAAAACACACCATTTGAGATTTCTGAGTCTTCCTTCCCTCCATCAGATAGGAGGGCTGCCCTGCTGTCTGGGGAATTCAGTTGACCCAAAGTAGACATCTGCATCGCACACACCTGTAGACACAAGCATTCCAGTCTCCAATGCAACAGGGAAGGCATTTCTGGGTATGATTCATCTCATCCTAACCCAGACCGCAATAAGGAATCAGGTGAATGGTGACTTAAAAGGCACCCAAAATGCATACTGGAAATCCTAATGTATTCATTTGTTAACCACATTTCTGAGAAAGGAGAAATGGAGTAAGTGACAGAGCAACCACTGGAATGCCACTTTCACCGACACGATCTATTTGATCAATGAACACCCGGGAAGCATGGGGTTTATGAAAGCATCGAGCAATTCCTCATGACTATTTAAATCACTGCTACCTCCGGCAATGCTGCCAGCTGAGATTAGTTAATGAAATGGATGGCCACCTGATCAGTTATGTGGCTTCAGCAGCAGTTCTGTGCAATGTTAAATGGCAATTAGATCTGTATTCATTATTTTTAAAATTAAACCAGTCATTCTTTATTAGCAGTCTGTGGCATGCTGAAGCATCTGAACTATTGAACAGAGGCATTGGACTGACTGAAGAAAGAAGCTAGAAAAATCCATAATAGTAATCAACGATGAATTTTGATCTGTTAGTAACTGTGCTCTTTGGATTGATTTAAGCCTTTCTACCTCATGAAAAGATATGAAGTATTGAAAAACATGAGGTCATATAGAAAGTAATAATGTTATTCTAGATGTAAAAGTAAAGAGATGAAGAATCTATTTCTAGTTAGCCTGCAAAATTGTATGAGCATGAAGCCTCCTTGTCAACAACTTTGTAATAGTGAAAAAGAGGGGCAGTACGTTTATACATACTTTACGCCACTTTCATTATTTTTTCTGTTTCCCAGGGTACAAATAAGGATATTGGAAGAGCTGGATTAAACCTTTCGGTCAAAGACAAAGTAGTAGTGACGGAAGAACAGGGAGTTTGCTGACTTCTATCTCCAGGTCTATTCCTCCACACTTGTCCCATTACTTGTGAGAACTGTGAACTAAACAACTTTCCACATAGAAGCTAAGAAGAAGTTACAAGTTACTCGTGAACAAGCCTTCAAATACTGCAAGATTTGAAAATATGCTTTTCACTGTGAGTTAGTATATAAAACTAGCCTCAAATTAGCTTTGAGTATCATAGAGCGTCTTTTTATAAAAGCTGTCCTACTAAAATAATTTCCTTTATTTCTCCTACCCCAGGTAATCTTGCAATAGATTCCCCAATTTCAGAATTACTGCTCAATAAAGTAGGAGGATAAAGTGACACTGGGAACTCCTAGTATCTAGTAAGCAAAATGCCTGTAGCATGTGTTTCAACAGTAAATGAAATTAGTGGGAATTTTCCCCGCAGGGAGTAGCATATTCAAATACTTAGTTAGGTGTGCTGCTCTGTGGTCTGTGTGCAAATGCATCTGTAGCCTTTGTGCAGGCTGGGAGCATCTGATGGAAACCAATTGTCCTCATCTGGTATCCCGAGACCTTCGGCTGGGTTTTCTGCAAGCACCGGTGTCTCGGTGGCATGCAAGAGAACCCTTGCACACAAAGGTCTTCAGGCTGGCCCCTGTGTTATGCCGTCTTTTCCCGTTTGTTTCCTTTGGTCTTCTCTTTGACTGTGCTAGTCATTTACTCTCTCAGATTGGTTTCACTCTTCAAAACAAACCCATTAGATAACTTAAAATAATGAGTTTGCCAGGCTGGCATTTATGGAAGGTGATTGGGCCTTTGGAAGGCCTGAGGTTGGTCTGGGGTTGTTTTATAATTTAATGGGATAATGCCAATTCAGGTGATCAAACAGAATAAGCTATCAGAATTTCTGGGAAAGTCCAGTTGTTTCTACAAAGTGCTGCAAGTTACGCCTCAGTGTCTCTAAGCTGTTACATGCTTAAATATAGAAACGAAGAATTTGAGCATATAGGAGAAACTGCAGTGGTGACTTAGAGGGAATATAAAATGAATTGGATTGGATGGAAACATTTCCCTCTCGAGCAAAAGATGAACTAAAAAATGTGGGAGGATGTATGTAATATATCTTCACCTCCATGCAATGGCTGTCTTCACTAGAGCTGTGTATTTCAGACGGTGATCCTGATTTGGCTGTGACAGTGCGTTATACGCCCAGAAAGAACCGCGGACATTTTGGGTCTGAGCTGAGAAGGCTACTGCATAATGATGTCTACGGTATAGTGTATCGTACGTTTGTGTCATACATAGTGCAAAATTCTCTGCTTTCTGCAGATGCTTTAAAAACACTCTTCCTCCAGAAGGAACTTTGATGCGGGGCAGGAGCTAAGGTGCACGGAGCCAGCCAGCCTGTGGACTTGATGGGACAAGGTGCTGCAGTGACCCTCGCTCTCTTCTTCGGGCTCCGGAGAGGAGTAGTCTCCGGGTGCTGTGTACCGCCAAAACCGCCTGAGCCCTCGCTTAGGTGCTCAGGGAGGGTCACGGAGTGTCACCGAAATATCCAAGAGGTGACGGAAATTGCTGAGAAATTAAAGTTGCATGTGGTTGCCACTGAGATTTCTGTAAAGATTTTTGTTAGATTACAAGGTGACCTAGCATCACTTAAATGTTTCTTTCCTCAAAATGCTTATAATTTGAATATGATTAATGTTCTTTGTGAGGTACCCCGTTCTACAACTTCCTCTATAAGCAAAATATACTCTGAAAAGGTATGTTGTACTAATGGGTATAAAACAAGAGCAAGAAACTGTATTTTATCTGACATCACAGATTATCTCTCTATTGATGCAACAACACAGGTAGATTCAGCCCATGGCTAATCTGCCTACTCCGCCTGTCTCTTCGTCATCAGTTTTGCAGAGAACCAGGAGTGCTCCCAAAGGAGAAAAAATGAAGATAAACTGCCTTCCAGTCCCATTTGCAGCTTCAGTAGTAACTGAATTTCTCCTGCAATGCTGTTTTTGTGTGGAGGAATTACGAAGAAGATGAAAGCCTCAAAGAAGGAAAGCACACATTTCTCAGAAGTTGTTAGTAACTCTGAGGTACTTCTTTAGTGGCACATTGTATTTCAAACCAGAAAAGATAATTTTAAATGAAAAACCTCGATCTGATTGCATCTTCTGAACTTCAATAGGAAGGTCTTGGTTTACAGTTTTAGCGTTGTGTTACAGGATCCATCACACTTCTTTTCTGTAGAAATAAAAAATGAAATATTTTCCTGGTATTTTCATAGAAAAAAAGGACTTACTGATTTCTAGGGCTGATAAGAAGATCTAACAGATCACTGTGAGACTTAGAAAGTATAAGCTTTACAAAACCCTTCTTGAGACAAGCAGATTAGCCAGAAAAAACGGAGCCAAAGAGTGCCCTTGGCTGAGATCGCAGCAATACAGAATAAGGCTCTGCAGGGTGGCTAGGCAGAGTAGGTGAAATATGCCTTAGAAAATAAAGCATTGTTTCCTTTATATTGTTCTTAATCTTCTCATGTCCTGCCTGTATAGATGGTAAACTTACAACGGCAAATGTTGGTGGTAAGGTTGACATATTCTAGTTAAAGAAACTGAAAAAAAAAGGTACTGACAGGAAGGAGAGCTCTTACAACGTGTTCTTTGGCTGCAAATGTTTTATCCTGCCATACTAGATTTTTAATGATGGCTAATCCACCAGATCTTAATGTCACTAACCAGTAACTACTTCAGATGAGACCCTCATTTTAAAAAGTATTTTATAACATATGTCTCTTGCCTCATGAGCCCTGTTCATAAGCTCTGCAGCACAAACAATGAAATTATGTAGTAAGCAGATTGAGGTCCACAAATATAATGTCATGCCAGTTTGTATAGTCTCTTGTAACCATACTTAAAGACAATCAATCGTAGATCTAGAGCCAAACTGCAACATTCATGTTGAATAAGGGAATCCCAATATTCGACATATTTGCTTGCAGTTGAGAAAAGGATCATTATTTGCAGGCAACAATTTAGACTTTGTTCCTGTTTCATTAGTAGGAAGAAAAGCATGTTTGAATTGCTGATCACCTAGAGAGTTTTTCAAAATATAAATCGATAAACCTTGCTTTCCAAAGAGCCAGACTTCAGATAGCTCTCTCCTTCTCTCAGCTAAAATTCTCCCCATAATATCTACAGGGTACATGAAAGAATTTACTGGATGTATGTGTACTTTGAAAACACTGGGATTTCAAAAAAATAAGTTTTTAACTGGAGTGTGCTGGAAGGGAGCTTGTAAGTATGGGGTTAGTTGAGTACAATAGAAATATGGTGACAAATGTGGGCAAGAGATGACTGTTCAAGGTTCTCTTTAATTCTTTACAGTGGAGTTTTATAAACGATGCTTTCTAGATTCCCTATGCTGGTCTGCAGTTTATTAATTTATTTTTAAATTAAGCAGATTATGAAGGTTTTATGTTGGCATTTTCTGAAAATTTGCATGAGGATTGACTTTCATCAATTAAGTAGCTGCACGTACTTTCACTTAACTAATCTTTGAACTTTTGCTCTTGGGGAGTTTTTCCATTTAGGACCCTTAGGTTGTAGGATCATTTAAAGACAGTTGAGGGACATGGGTGTGACTTTGCTACTGAGATAAGAAGAGATTTTGCCCAAGAGCCAGGCCATAATTGTCCAAGAATACATGAGGTATTCCTCCTGTCTACATTCCTTTTCCCACGATATACAGCAGAGTTATGTTTCACACCAACAAACAGGCTACCTCATTGAAGTTTCAGTCTCTGAAAGCAATACAGTCCATGCAAAGTTGTTTCTTGGTCACTTAACTTAATACCCATGTAATTTGAAATTTTAATGATTTTTCAAAAATTACTCAGAAAATTGCCAAAAATTTCTTGCACAGATTTCTCACAATATTCAACAATTTTCTAAGTAATTTTACTAAGGTCACTGAAACTAAAAAGAACTGTGTGGGCTAGTTTGCAGGTCCAGATTCAGCTGCTGACTTCAGGGACCTAACCTGGGACACAACACCTTGAAGCAAGGTGCTTCAAAGCCACATAGGAGCCTGTAGGGCCAGAGAAGGGAGTCAGGTGCCTATGGGCTTCACCAGTCTTCAACACGCAGCTGCCTACAGCAGATGCTCACCCTAGAGCCTATGTTTATAAACCGTGACTCTTCCATTGTAGTAACATTTTATGAAATTTGCAGAGGCAATTAATTACCACGTAAGTAATTTCTAGCATGGATTTTTTTCCTGATTTTTATGGTTTGATGAATGTATGGAACTCCACCCTTGGAGATAATCAAGATTTGCCCTCACAAGGCCCTGTGCAACCTAATCTAAGTTGGGTCTGCTTTTATTTGGGGGTATGGACCAAAAGACCTGCAGAGATTCCTTCCAACCCCGGTTATTCTACAATTTGCAACTGTAAGAACCTTATTTTCATATAGGAATTTACATGTGGTTTCCTAAGGCTTTTTCAAATGTGTGTGAAAATAGGTTTTAGATACAATGAAATCCAGTTTTGCTAAAAGTGTAACGCCAAAACTGTCATCAGAGTTTGTTATTCTTCAGGGATTCACCCATATCGGAACCATACAACCTAAAAATGCATAGCTAAGGTGTAAAAAAGTTATAGTGCATGGATGGGCAGGTCCACTCGCACAAGCCTTACAGTTAAATGATGAAAGCTGGATGTTACCTATCATCAATACCAAATCTGACCCAGTGATAACAGGTGGCAACTAAACACTACAGTAATACCATCAATCAGCAGAAGAAAAAAGAGATACTTATTAACCTGAAGTTCACATTCTCATAGGGTGACCTACGAGATGTGATCAGGATGTCAGAGAGGCTTGAGGAGAGACTGGGCAGCAGACCCAGGCAGATGAACTAGTCAGAACTGTAGCAGACAGCTCACCTGAGGGGAACATCTGAGAATATGGAGCTGTTAAATTGCCTAACCCACAATTAATTCAAATTAATTTTAATGAAAATTCTGCCAAAATGCCTTCTTGACCTGAAAACCACTTTCCAACTAAATGTATAATTCCAGGTATAACCCATGTATGTCTCAGGACTCTGAATGTTCATCTGCAGAAAACCTAGCACGAGAAAGTGTTAGACAACCCATATGCAGGGCTCCCTTCCACTGCACATGTACGAGCTGTATTGCCCTTCTTCTGTGGCGATAAGACAGGCTGCAGTCAGACAGTAAATCCGCAGTGAGCTCCCCGTGCCACTCAGGCAACATGCCACCACCATCCTCTTCAATGTACCACCACCCTTCCTATCTGCAGGCTCTTCCTGAGTGTTCAGTATGTCGGTATAAACTGCTTGTATGAGATCTCTAAGAGAAGTTATTGGGACGTAGGTCTAATTTGTAATGGCACTTGACGACGCTAAGAGTGACATTCTGTAGGCTCCCGACAATCCTGCTGCACTGGTTGTGCTAACCAGGTCTCCACGTTACAGGTCATCATGGCTGGAAGGAAGGCCTTGCAAGTCTAAGAGACATATTAAGAAAACCCCTTTATAACTAGCCATCCCCAAAATGTTGCATTCCAAATTAGGCTTTACAGCCCAGTTTGCTTTCTGGGGCTCCGATGTACAAGAGGCCCAACTGAACTTCTATCTCTGTAAGGATTTATAGATGAGAGACAGCATTTCCTTGAACAACTGCCCTCTATCTGAAGATCCGTCAGCATTAAAATCGTCTTATTAAAAGCAGCAAAGTTTGTATTTTTCTCTGCCTCCTGGTTCCTCACGGTTTGAGTCTATTTGAGGCTATTACCAAAGATTTGATACACAAGAGGGAGCTCGAAGCCAACACATCAAGGGATGCTCAGCTGTCCTGTTTATTACAAACCGAGCTGCCTGACAACTCCAGCAGGCCAGGCCACCACTCTGGGTGATACTAATGATCCAAGGAGGACTCTAGTATTTTATGAGGGGGAAGAAAAAAGACAAGAGCAGTAACAAATTTTTTTTTCAATAGCTGTGATGTTGCTGCAACGTCTAGTCGGCTCCAGATGTGCGTGCCTACGACATGTTTTTTGATCGAGGGCCCGTGCTCACTGTGCTCCTGCCCTATGTCTCTTCATACCTGATATAGGGAACTAACTGTCTGATTTGTGATTTCTAAATATTGTTTGCCTTGAATGTTCTTTCAATCAAAAACTGGGGCCTGTCAAGGATTAATCCTTGACTTGGCTTATCAGGGTCTGGGATTCGTCAAGGATTAATATGTCAAACACAGGGAGTGATATTCTATCTGCAATGATTTTCCATTGTGAAATGCCATTTAGCGAGAGAGTTGCAATGCTACATTTTTTCCTGATGCAGGCTGCTCACTCAGGCGTATAAACAACAAATCCAAGAGGGGGCAAGAGCAACATTCTGTGCTGGTTTTGGCTGGGACAGAGTTAATTTTCTCCACAGTAGCTGGTACGGGGCTGTGTTTTGGATTTGTGCTGGAAACAGGGTGGATAACCCAGGGATGTTCCGTCCCTGCTGAGCAGGGCTCACCCAGAGCCAAGGGCTGTTCTGCTTCTCCCCCCA
>JANZLQ010000029.1:12049072-12064109 GCA_026212715.1 Elanus axillaris
TGGGGTTGCTGGGACCCAAGGGCAGGACCCGGCACTTGGCCTGGTTGAACCTCGTGCAATCGGCCTCGGCCCATCGATCCAGCCTGTCCAGATCCCTCTGCAGAGCCTTCCTACCCTCAAGCAAATCAACCCTGCCTCCCAGCTTGGTGTGATCTGCAAACTTGCTGAGGGTGCAATCGATCCCCTCATCCAGATCATTGATAAAGATATTAAAGAAGACCAGCCCCAACACCGAGCCCTGGGGAAGACCACTTGTGACCGGCCGCCAACTGGATTTAACTCCATTCACCACAGCCCTCTGGGTTCGTCCATCCATCCAGTTATTCACCCAGCATAGAGTACTTTTGTCTAAGCCGTGAGATGCCTGCTTCTCAAGGAGTGTGCCATGAGAGACAGTGTCAAAGGCCTTGCTGATGTCGAGGTAGATAACATCCACAGCCTTTCCCTCATCCACAAGGCAGGTCACCTGGTCATAGAAGGAGATCAGGTTGGTCAAGCAGGACCTGCCCTTCGTAAACCCATGCTGACTGGGCCTGATCCCCTGTTTGTCCTGGACTTGCCATGTGAGTGCTCTCGAGACTAGCTGTTCCATAATCTTCCCTGGTACTGAGGTCAGGCTGACAGGCCTGTAGTTTCCCGGATCCTCCCTCTAACCCTTCTTGTAAATGGGCGTCACATTGACAAGCTTCCAGTTGCCTGGGACCTCTCCTGTTGACCAGGATTGCTGATAGATGATGGAGAGTGGCGTGGCAAGCACCTCTGCCAGTGCCCTCAGTACTTTTGGGTGGATCCCATCTGGTCCCATGGACTTGTGAGTGTCTAGACGGCATAGTAGGCCACTGTTTCCTCCTGGATTAAGGGGGGTATATGCTGCTCTTCATCCTCGCCTTCCAGAAGGCTCAGGGAGCGGATTATGCTGAGGATAACTGGTCTCCCTATGAAAGACTGAGGCAAAGAAGGCATTAAGTACCTCAGCCTTTTCATCAGCTCTGGTGGCGACATTCCCTTCTGTATCCATTAAAGGATATATATTCTCCTTGGGTTTCTTTTTACTGTTAATATATTTGTAAAAACTTTTTTTGTTGTCCCTTACAATAGTAGCCAAATTAAGTTCTAGCTGAGCTTTTGCCTTTCTAATTTCCTTTCTGCGTGACCTAACAAGGTGTCCTGAGTTGCCTGCCCCTTCCTCCAGAGATGATAAACTCTCCTTTTTTTCCTGACTCCTAGCAAAAGCTCCCTGTTTAGCCAGGCTGGCTGTCTTCCTCGGCAGTTCGACTTGCGGCACAGGGAAATAGCCTGGTCCTGAGCCATTAAGATTTCCTTCTTAAAGAATGTCCATCTCTCCTGGACCCCTTTACCCTCCAGGACTGACTCCCATGGGACCCTCTCAACCAGTGCCTTGAAGAGGCCAAAGTTCACCCTGCGGAAGTCCATAGTGGTGGTTCTGCTGACCACCTTCTTTGCCTCACCGAGAATTGAGAATTCTATCATTTCATGGTTGCTAAGCCCAAGACGGCCTCCGACCATCACACCTCCCACCAGTCCTTCGCCGTTTGTAAGCAGTAGATCCAGCAAGGCCCCTCCCCTGGTTGGCTCTCCTCCCAGCTGTCTCAGGGACTTTTCTTCCACACACTTCAGGAACCTCCCAGACTGCTTACTCTCTGCCGTGTTGTATTTCCAGCAGATGTCTGGGAAGTTGAAGTCCCCCACGAGAACAAGGGCACACGATTCTGAGAAGCAGCTTGTAAAATGATTCATCCATCTCTTCAACCTGGTTGGGTGGTCTGTTACAGACTCCCAGCACGATAGATTAGGGTTAGAGAATTGCCTCTTGTTCTCAAGCCAGCTGGACCTTTCAAATATTTTTTTGTGTGGATTACACATTGACCAACATCTCTGGTTACTGAGAAAGAAGCTTACTCGCAAGGCGCTGAGGCGAATGACTGAAATGCCTCTTGACCTCTGAGCTGCAATATATACTTTAAATATACGTTATTAATTACTGGTAATTATTATATTTCACAGCTTTTCATAAATGCTTATTACATATGTATCAATATATGGGTTTAGTAGAACAAGATTACTTTATTAAAGCGCTTGATGAATAGTTATTTTACTGGGCAGCTGTACGGCTTGTGTTTGTCCTTTATAAAACTTAATATAAGCAATGCACATGCTGCAGAGATGTGCCAAACAAATATTTTGATAAATACAAATTAAGTGATACTTTAATATTTTCTGACAAAACTTATTTCTGCAGGCTCAAATAGTGCTTTAGATCTTTGCTGAGTTTGCGGAGGAATTTTATTTCAGGCATTCGAAAGTAATTTGATATTGTATCAGTGCTAACAGTTAATGTTGCTGTGCAGATCATGTGGTAAAGTAATTTGTATTCATATATTTGGAGAAACCAAAAAAATCCAAATATGCCTAATTCCTCAAAAGGTGAACTGTTTAGCACTGGTAAGGGCGGGTGAGGAAAAGCAGGTCTCTGCAGGTCACTAGTATTCAGTGATGTTAGTGAACTGATATTATTAAAAGAAAATGTCGAGGTTTTTAAGGGCCTGGACAAGAAGTTTATAGCATCTGGCTGTGATACTGAATTTAGTCGTGTGATTGACTTTTAACAGCAGTCCAACATGGGACGCAAGATGGAATGTGGGAATCCCTTATTACACAGGATATGCGACAACCTTAACTCGCCAGCCCTTCTTTAATAATTTTAACTTTCAGAAGGGCAGGGAAAGCTCAAATTGTCTCCTAAATGTCTGTGTCGAAACATACTTTTGATCCATAGGGTCAAAGGTGTCAGTCTGAAATCTCAGCAGATACCTAAGACTTAAGCTAAACAAAATCAAAGTAGTGGTTCTATTAATTCATCAGACGGAAATTAAACCCTCAGCACAAAATGGATCCCTTGGATCTGTGCGTATTATTTCTAACAGCTTTGATCAAAACTCAGGACTACAACAGAGCACCCAGGACAGACTACACTCTGCAGTGAACCTGTCATTCTACCTCAAGATGAAGTTGATCAGGGATATGAGGGAAGTGGCTGTACACCCTATCAATGAAGAGGAAAAGGAGTTCAGGCTCACAAAACTTGCATCTTGTATCTTGAAACAAAGCTTGAGTTGCTTTCTTTCCAAGGAATAGTAGGGAGCAGAGAAGACCTCCTTTCGTCCTTCTCTTGTCTTCTAATTGGTTCAATATACTTCATCGCACAGTCAGCCAAATTTTATTTCCAGTCCAAGAGTTGAAAATTATGAGTTGCTGTATCAGATGGCTGTTGCAATACTCCTGGGGCACGATCCGGGAGATAACCATAGGCTACTGCAGCTATGGGAGGGTTTGTATTTCTCACAGGCATTTAAGAAAGCCTTAACACTGTAAAGAAAATCTTCAACTATTGAATTTAAGCCATCCTACAGGGAGCCTCCTACAGAGGTGTTGCCGCTCAGATCTCTCTAGCTATGCAGGGATCCCTCGGCAGGCCTCTGCATGCCATATCCATCTCGGAAGCTGTTGCTCATCTGCCTCTGCATCTAGTCCTGCAAGTGCTTAATGTTCCGCCTGTTGGTAATTACAGTGTCGGTCAAGGGGCAACACCATCCCATGACTGAGAAGGTGCTTGGAGCATACGCCTAGCCAACACCAGGTTTGTACTCCCTGTGATCTGGCGGTATCCAGACGTGGTATCTATGGAAGTACAGGCATACCTGGCGTAAGATTTGCAGGGCACCAATGCTTGTCTACTGCTTCTCTCCAAGGAAAAGACACAGCTGGTGGTACCGTTCCTGAGGAATAGGGCACAAAGCACAGAGCTTGGCGTTATTGTGCCACTTAAGACACTTAAGGGTTTAAGCTGCAGAACCTCAAATCCCTAGAAATGTGTGTCATTTGGGAAAAGCTACTATTGACTGTGCTTTTCACAAGAAAAAGCCAGACATCTTGGAGAGGCGGTTAGGCAAATGAGCAGAGGACAAAGTTCTAAAGTTTTCACTTGTATGTAGGCAGGTCAAAACCAAAAACTGGCTTTGCTTCCCAGGGTGAAATGTCCGTATTCCCCAGAAGAAGCTGGGGAGGAGAATGATGTCTTCTGTAAGTTAGTCAGACATACAAAGCCTTTTCTTATGTAGTGCGACCAGTTCTTTCTGTCAAACGGTATTCCCTGTCTCCCAAATAATTGAAAAGACTGAAATTATTTTTGACTCTGGAACTATAAATTCTTTTCTCTCTTTAAACCCTTTCAGCTTGAATGATAAGCAATTGGGCTATTTCACTAGGATGAGTTGTTTAGTTGCATGTGGGTATAATGGCACTTGAAAGTACTCTTAAATAATTTGCCTTTCTTCTTGTATACTGGAAAAATGAGGTCTTATATTAGTGACAGTAGTGCTGAGGACTACAGAGGTGGGTTGTCTCATCTCTTTGAGCCTGTCTAAACAGTACCCAGGGTCACTGTGCCACTGTAGAGCCTAAGAGTGATGGGTAAGGGGAAAGAAACATGGTATTCCTGCTCAGAAAGGGTCTTTTTTTCTGCTATCAGGGATTCTGAGATGGACTCGAGGACTCTGAACTCCAACAGCAGTGAGACAGTACAGAGCAGAAGGCAAAGGGGATACGCTGATGGATTGTCTGGGCACTTAGGCAGACAAACTGCTGTGTTTTGTAGTAGTTGGAAGCTTCTCAAGGCGTGACTCAATGCATCCAATGAACTCGAATAATCAAATAGTCTGAAAATCACCAAACTGAGAATAACGATGACAGGAAGAAGTGCAACCAGAAGACCAGAACAGCTGGAGTGTACTAACAGTGCCAGTGAACACAGAAGATCTCAAAGCTGTGCAGCAATTGGAGGCGCAGGTGTCTTCATTAGTGAGGGATATTATTCAGAAAATTATTTCCTCTAAGCATTTCTCTTTACCTACTGCTGTGCCTATTTATTTTGCCTCAGGTTAAGGTTAGTTAGTGATTTAATTGCTCTTTTCATCAAGACATTGAGAAAACCGAATGATGATGGTATTCACATTTCCATGAAGAAGGCAGAGTAGATGTGTCGGCATGCTGCCGTCTCTTTTGGCCAGGCCTCACCAGTGACTTTAGCCTTTGGAGGGCCCACAAGGGTTGGTGCTGGGACAGTGAAGGTTGGTATGTTTAAAAGACTTTTGCAGGTGCTGTGTGTTGTGAATGGTCACGATGCTGTGAACAGATTTGTTTTATGCAGTGATGGTGAAACTCCTTGAGTTTAAGGCATCTCTGAAGAATTCAGAGGGAGAAGCTATTACTTCTGAACCTCATAATCCAGCCCGAGAACCCTGTTTAAGCAATTTTTGTCTCAGTTACTACAGAGAAACTCAGTATGATGGATCCCTGGGAGCGAAACACCTCCCTCTGCTGATCCGCAGCTCGGTAAGCAAAGTTTAAGCATGCACGGGCTCCCATGGAAGTTCTTTGCTTTGACTAGTTTCCACTGCTTCTGTTCAGATGGAAGCTGACAGCTTTTTTTCTGGCTGATGGGCAAAGAATGAGTTAATCACTTTCTGAGAATGACTTTGTCACATTAACTGTGTCATTAGCTGTCACAGCGTGACAGCTGTGCCGTATTAACAAAAAATAAAATAAGAAAGATATTCTTCTACAGAATATTTTTCTAGATGGAGAAATGTGGTGCGATTGAAATTTCAGCCCCATTTCCTACCCTTGTCAGCTAGTTGTTTGCAGAGATGAAGATGGAAATGTAGAGAAATGTGAAAGTCCCACTGTAAAACCCATTTATACTGCAGGTCGTGGTTGAAAAATGCTGGTGTATATGTTCTAAGAAAGGCTTAAGCTGTTTATCTGCCTTAACTGCTTTTATGAGAGAAAGTCACCTGTTATTTATACTGCTGCTGCCATTGTTTTCTGGTCATGAGAGAAAGAAAAAGCATTACCTGCATAAGTGTTTTAGAATATCTTCCAGAGGCATTGTCTAAGAGTTAAGATGCAGTTTCTCATAGGAGAGTAGGAAGTTTTCATAACTCAGTGTCCTGTAATTTTGTGTCATTGGAATCAAGACGAGCTCCGATCAGAGGTCTGCACGCAGATCTCACAGCACTTGGAGTGCAAGTCAATGCATACATTTAAACTGAGTGGGAAGATCCAGGGTTGGCAGGATCTTTTGCAGTCACTGTTGGGCCGGAGAAGATTGTGCTGAGAAAGGGAGCAATGGCAGAAAGGCAAGAGGCAAAGGTCACGTATGCCCCTCTATACCTACAGACACGAATAGCTATGGGAAGGTTTGGCACTCATGATCTGTCTACGAGGACGTGCCAGCCTTCTCCTTGAGGAACCAGTGCAGTGCAGTGCTTTTAACAAACCATTTAGCAGAGTGATGCGCTTTTGTGATGACTGTTTAACCTTGAGAGATTTCATTCCATGGTTTCAGCAAGGATTACAGTAAATGCTCAATTTAGGTAAAGTCACAATCTAATTAAACAAATTCAGTCTAAATCCCTGCTGGGCCAGTAAAGATTTGTCTGTCAAATAGCTCTAAGCATTTTCGTTTTCTATAGCAACAGTTAATTGGATATGCAACTGTCAGTTTAAATGCTTTCAATGAGGCTGATGGGATTAGTAATTGAATGCTCGGATTAATGATTTACGGCTGGTTTTGCTACCCTGTTCATTGGGTACAGCTATGTTCATGATAGCTCCCTACCCTTATCAGGTGGGTGGACCAGTGGTTTGTAACTGCAATAAAGCTATGGTATCATGAAATACAGTTATGATACAGATTTGACGTAATCAGTGCATTCCTGGTGATACGTATAACTATTTTTAATACTTTGGGCAACAAAGGATTCTGACCAAGAAATTAAAAGCCGAAAATCTAAAAATAGCCACCTAACCTCCACAGTTAGGACTTGGAACTGGAGGTCTTGGTCATTCTCCAGTTAAATGTATACAATTGTCTTTTATTGTTTGAGTCAGAAAGCAAACCTCGCTGTTGTGGGTAGTAAAATCATACCCAAGGCTGTGAGCGGAGCCTGCCAAAGTGATTTCTATGAGAGGTGGTAGGACTGCGAGGGAAGCAGAAGAGATGAAGTCTGTGCACTGCCAAAGTGGCTGCTCATGGCGAGAGACACCAGACTGCAAAGCTGTGTCAGGCAGAGGGATCTCTTTGGTGATGCCTGAATCACCCATCTGGGAGGGAACTGAAGAGAAGTGTGAAATTTTTAAGACTCTGATAGGGAAGTGCTTAAACTGTTCTCTGTGTGACTTTTTTGATCCCACTTCAGTGCTTTGAAATATGGTACGCTCCTTGGGGTTGTCCCAGAACGTCACTGGAAATAAAATGGGTTTCGTCACTGGAAATAAAATGGGTTTCGAGGCCAGCTAACCCCTACCAGGAATTTCTTCATCCTCCAAGCAACCCAGGGTCAGGGAACTTAACTGTTCAACTGCCTTTTAAGTTGCAAATTCTCCGGTTGGCATAAGAAAGAATCTTGTTGTTTGTGTCCAGCTGAGCTCTGTAGTGCTTGAGGGAGAAGGCTGTAAAGCAAACTTTCTGCGGCACTGGGACGTATACATAGAGTTGTGCTATGAATTTGTCATTTTGCCTTATATATAGGCCTCTATCCCCATCCTTAATGACAGAGAGGCCTTTATACACCACACACTGAAAACTTTGGTTCTTGTTAATTAAGTTCCCTTCAGAATTAAAATGAGCCAGTGCACATTTAGAGTCTCCGCTGAACACAGTTTAATAGTACTTGTTTCAATATATTGAACTAGAATATGTTTCTGTTCTTATAAAGATTCTATCTTGGGAAACGTTATCTGAAACAGCTAACAACATTGATGTTATAATTACTTGTACTTATGGTATAGTTATAAACAATTATAAAGTAAATGATTATAATTATTAAGACATAATTACAAAATAATTATAGTAACAACAATTTTGTAGTTATTTATATTTATTGTATATCACAATACGTATTCATTTACCAGAAAAAACCCCCGGGATATTCGAAGTTATGCTCTGCGTATATCAGCTCATAGAACGTGCCAAGTTCATCTGAGATGTGGGAATAGCTCTATGACCTTTCCTGATTATCCCAAGATTTAAGCTTAGGTTTTCTGGCAGAACTCCAGCTGCACGCAGTTTGGTATTCAGAAATCATTGGTTATATTCATCTGCTTCTCTCTCCCTCATGATCTGTTTCTGTATGTGAACTCCATTTGGTTCAGGAAATCCCCCCCTTTTTTTTTTCTTCCTTCCTCTAATTAGTTCCTATTAAAAAGACCATCTCATCCTTGCCTAACCTCAGCTAGACTAGCCTTTTCTTCCTTTTGTTCCTAATGCAGAGGCATTAATCTCTTTGACTGGTCTAGACACTTCCAGCATTCATTGTTGATACTCGGTTTTTGTTATACTTAGTATTCAGACCAATGATACTCTATTTGATCGTATTCTGGAATATTGAGTGCTGTGTAAAAATGCCAAGCCAATGATAAAAGCCAGGGAAAGGAAATGCAGCATTTGGGTTTTGGTCTCAGGATGACATTTCTTCCTTCAGAATACCCTTGCAATTAATTTTCTTTCCAGACAGCAGGCTTTCTCTCATTTCTGCTTTTATTTAGATAATACAATACAGATGTTTCAATAATCTTCTGATGAAGTGGCAGTTCTAGGAATGTATTGTAAGAGGGAAATTAGGGGACCGTTTCAGAACTTGAACCAAGAGCGAGATGCCCTTTTTCATCTCCCAGCCCAGTAGACCCTATCTTCAGCCTTAGTGTTGATTTGTGATTTAGTAAAGTGGACTTCAGGAAACCTTGCTTAATTCACTGGCAGATTTTGAGCAGATTTAATCTGAAATCTTAATTACTGAGAACGTTAGAACACTTTAGGGTTAGAGAGCCCCTGAGTGATGGCGTAACTGAAGTCACAAGATAAGAAATTCCACGTCAACGGAAGACATTAGATCTTATTCTAAATTCACAGCTTTTAAACTGTAATTATTAAAGCAAGAAAGTGTCTGACTGGAGACGTTTTCAGTTACAATGGAAGGCATGAGGACTATTCAGCTTTGCTTTTTCATTCAGAGAATCAAAGTCACATCCCCCTTCCACGTACATTGCCACCTGCCCGTTGAACCTTGGCCCTCACCCCTGTTTTGGGTCGCACGCATATAACCCAGTTAGATGCTTGTATCAAGCACTTCTTTTACTATAGAAATTGATATAAATGGAAAGGTTTAGTAGATCTAAACACTTCATTCTTCAAGATAAATACTAGGTGTCAAGAGCTTTGGGAGTTTTTTTCCTCATTAAATCACTGATTTTCTGTTAACTGTGAAGGATGGGTGACAACCGGTAAAAGTTTTGCATCATCAAGTACAATGATTGTTTTAGGAGGTTGGCAAGGGCCTCTCTCTGACTAAATTAGAAGTAAGTAAGTTTTAGGGAAAGGAAGTGAATAAATGTTGAAGTGAAAGAGTAAGGATGCAGCTGCACTGTCATTTTAGTTCTTTCTGGAGCGTACGTTTGCAGCGAACCTATTGCCGACGCCTGCATCCCATGGGTGGATCTGTGCTGCAGAGCAGGATCCGTGTGCGCAGCCTGAGGCGCCTGGGGACAAAACCACCGGGCCATGTGTTGCAGGAGCCCGGTGATGTCCTCCAGCCACTGGTGGGCAGGTGCTCTGAGGGGAAAGAACAGGGAGAAGACTTTTCTTGTGGCTCGTGCCGTCTTGAAGAACTCTCTAGAAAGGTGATAGAGAACACAACTGAATCCTGAAAAGGCCAAGGAGCTTCTACAGGCATTTGTATTTTCTACCTTTTAAAATCTGGTGCCATCAGTTCTGTACAGCAGGAAGAGGAAAATAGGTGCCCTGCTTTGTACTGGAGGAAAAGGAACGCCTTGCGTTTTCTCAGTCCTTCAACAGGATTTTGGCCACTTCAGACCACCTATACCATCCTCTAAGGGCCAAGCCAAAAATCATCACCACCAATTGTATGTGATGAGGCTTTTCAGTGCATGTTTAAACACAGCTTAATTTTTAAAAGTCCTGACTGCCTAGAAGATCCCAATGACTTGAAGTTAAAGAAAAGTCGGACCCTTAATTTGTCCTTTGTGTCAATAGGCAGTACCGTGCAAAACTGAAATAAGTATTGAATGCAGAGCCACAGAAGGTTTTAGACACCTAGCTCCCGTAAACTATTTCAGCACTAATCAGGTATCTAAATAGCCTAACCAGGTTTTGGCCGTAGAAACTTTAAATTATTGTCAGTGCTGGTGGTCAAAGCGATTTTTAGCACGTTGCTTTAAGTGGGAAGTAACCAGTAACTAGTAGCGGTAGGTGGGGGAAAAGGGCTCACAGACTAGGAATCTGGGGGCACAGTCAGAATTTCAGAAGGAAGCACACACTGGGGTGGGAGCTGGCCTTTGCTGTAAGTGCCACCTACGTAAATGCCCGGGGATCCATAGTGCCAGTGTGGTGTTTTCTCAGATTTACTTATACTGCCGTTGTTTGAAACAGGAAAGACTGACCAGCAGTTTCCCATCTTCCAGTAGTGCCAAAGTGATTTATACCAGCTGAGGAATCAAACACAAAGCTCTTCCATGGAAAACCATTTGTCAGGTCCTCTGTAAGATTAGGATTTTGACGGGTTTTTTATGCAGTTTTGGTTCATGTTTATTTTGCACAAACTGACGTACCACTTTTGAGTTAGTGTTTATAACTTTAAAGTCAGCTGTACAATCCCACCCTGGATGGATATAAAAGGTGCCACTAATCAAATGTGGCATTGGGTTGTGCACCGGAGAAATGTTTTTAGTGCTTTAAGTCAAACACACTTAGGATTTTTCTTTTAAATGTGAATTGGCTGAACACTATGAATTATAAATTTAGGCGTTAAACATTTATTCTGTTAACTGGTTAAAATGAGAGCAGTTAGAGCAAATATAGTTATATTCACTTTCGAGCACATTTATTATTCTAGCATGCTAAGAAACTGTGAAAACTAAAGAAAAAAAAAAAAGTGTTTCAGCTGCCGTGTGTGCAGTACAAATTCTGTAATTACAGAAAAGAGGTTGGCATTGCTCTGATTGCCTAAAGAAAAATTGAGATGATGTTTGATTAAATGACTGAGAGAAAATAAATAACATTTCAGAATTTATGCAGTTAGGATGAAGAATTTATTGTATATACAGTTAAGCAACTCTACTGTAGATGTACTTCCTCTTTGAAGAAAATGAATACAGTAATCAAAATAGTTCTAGCATGGAAACTACAATACAGACTGAAACTCGACTAAACCAGAAATCAGTTATTTGACTCGAAAGAACACAGAACCTGAAACAACAAACCGCAGGTTGCATCATTAACCAAGGACAGTAAAAAACTGTACAGTACAAGCAACACATTACAATAAGTTATGACCAATAAGGCAGTCTTTCTCGTTTAGGACAAAAGAGATAAGGGGAAAGGTGTTAAAATCTCATAAATCCACCATATCTCTTTTCCATCTCTGGGACCTCTTTGGAATAAGTTTCCCCATCTTCTTCTGAAGGGAGAATGGAGTCGGCAAAGCGCTTAAGAAACCCACCGTATCGTTTCTGGTAATCCAGCCACCATTCTGGCCTGCCCACTCTTCTCATGAATCCACCGTATCTCTTTTGCAGCTCTTTGGCTTCACCTTCCAACTCGGGGCTGCGCTTTATGCTTCTCATGAAGCCTCCGTATCTTTTGCTGACGTCCCCGTCGTTTTCATTTATCTCTCGGTAATGCCCGGCTTCAGGGTTATCCCCTGTTCCTAGGAGCTCCTTCAGCAGATCAGAGGAATTAGCAAGGGCGTCGTCGTCCGAGTCCTTCTTCATAAACCCTCCATACCTCTTAGCCAGGATTTCTCCTCCATTAGCTTCATCCTCTGGTTCTACCTGGTAGAGCTCATCCATTTTCTTCATGAACCCCCCGTATCTTTTCATGAAGCCTCCGTACTTCTTTGCGAGCAAATGGTTTTCATCCAGCTCTTTCTTCTCTCCTGGCGAAACGTTGCCGTCCTCAGAAAGATCCAGCTTTGCCAGTTGCAGGAGCTCCTTGCAGGTCTCCCAGGCTTTGGCAGAAGGCAGCTTTCCTTCACATTCTAGTGTACATGCCTGAAAAATGGATGCGGTTTACTGAGAACGATTCGAGAGTAACAAGCCCCTCACTGCCCAGCTTTACTTGGTTTTAAAAGACTATGAGCGAGCCTCCCTGTGAACAGCTTGGAAGGACTGCTCTTTGTGAGCAGCTAATTTGGTACCTGGCTGTTCTCAAGTTCTTCGTATTCCTCTCTGAGGGACATAGTCGTCTCCACTCGAAGAGACAGAATACTGGACAAGGCGGATCGTGGGTCCCGTGGGTCAAGGCTGTCCCTATGTCTCGGTTTCAAAGGAAGCCACATGGACGGTTCCTGCACCTCCCTCACGCCCAGGTGTGTCCTCGTGAAATCTTTTGTGTTTGCTAATGGTAAGCTAGAAACCAATTGTGGTTTGCTTCATAATGAAAGCGTAGAAGAGGATTCAGTCTTCTTAATGAAAAGTAGCAATCAGAAATTTTAGGAAATAAATTAACTTAGAGCAAATGTCATTGATGTTGCAAAGAAACCAGCTGTGCTGTACTGCTCAGTATCTTCAACACACTGCGCAGCTCTAAAGCTGTATTTCTGTCTATTATCATTAGTTTCTCTTCACGGAACAGATCTTTCAGACATGTACCAATGCAAACGTAGAAGCACAGGCTCTCTTAGGCAGGATCAAGCCTCTGGTTTTGCTAGTTTGACATACAAAGTAGCGACCACCAGAAAGAGGGAAAAAAATCCTAAGCTGTGTTGCTTCTGGCTGTAGTGAAAAATTTTCAGGCTAAGACATAAAACCAGTTTTCACTACCTGTATGCATATCTCATAACCTGTCATGTAAAGATAATTACATATATATTAGCCATTACTATCTCTGTGGCGCCAGGGGAATTTACTTCTTGTGAAGCCACTCTTCAGTCAGAAAAAAAGTGAAGCCAGTGGTTTTTTTTCTTTGCCCACGGTTTTTATACCACGCTAATTAAAGAAGAAATCATCAATATTTTCAATAAGAGAAACACTTATTCTGCCGATAGATTTCTAAGGATCTTGATGTGCTTTAGAAGTGTGAAATTAAACCCCGGCACAGTTTTCTCTACTAGCTAACTGACCAGCTCTCTACCCCAACCTTACCCGACTCTTGCAGCCCATTTTAGCCTGAGAAATTTATGTCGCGTTTTTTATATGATCAAAAGAAAATTAAAGGGATTTATGCATTTTGCAAGAATAATTCATTTATTTTAACTGGCACTACATGCTCGTTGTTGCATGTTATAGTAATGCCGTAACGAGAACGTGATCTCAGCTTCAGTCTGACTTTGAAACTTCTCTAAATCAAAGCAAGAATAGGTCTTTCCCTTCGCTTTCCCTTCTCAATTAGTTGAAATAACCCCCTACGGCCAAATTAACGTATGCTATCTCATAGGTGTGAATGACCAGGTACAATGTGATAACTCTTGCATCTTACAGATACAACGTGATAAAATCAGTTACGATGTTACTAGATGCTAGTATCTACAAACATTTGTTTCTAAGAGCTGTTTGTATGTGTGTAAAGAATATATGGTACAGCACATCGCTTCTTTTCCCGTTTCAACTAGTAAGCATTGTTATAGCATGGGACTTTGGTTCTTTCTTGAATAATTTCTGAAGGTGCACATGAAAGAATATGAATACAGACACCCACAGCATATACTCCGAAAAGCCCGCGCCCCTCCCTCCGAAAGAGGAAACTACCACTTTTTTTCCCCAGTTGACACTGAAGTTTGATTGGAAGCTAATGTAAGCAAAACTATAGGGAACTGTTTTGCCAGCCACCCCGAGAATATTGTCCTTATGAACCTGTTGTGGCCAAGAGTGAGTCCTGACTTTTGGATCAGGCAGAAGTACTCGGTGATTCATAATTCTGTGTAAGAATAAGGTGCAGTCCTTGCTGTTGTGTGCTCCCAAATAACCGATGGCCTCTCAGGAGCGAACCTTTCCAGATCATTTAGACGTGCTGAGAGCACGATGCCTCAATACCCGTCTGTTTGAGGTCGGGAACGGGAGTTGCCACTGGAAAGGACTCTGCAGTTCCCACCTTCTCCAGGGAGAGCTGAGGGACCGCAGGCTTTCCCTGAGCCCGAGCCCTAAAATTCAAGTTGTGCCGCCTCTCTGACTATATTTTCAATAATGTCAACACCATCAAACCTACAGATTAAGACACCCTACCCCCCCCGGAGTTTTCTTGGCATAATTTGTCTTGGGAGACAAGGTCAAAGACATCTTTCCCAGGCGCTTTCCTAACGCCGCGCAGCACCCTGCAAAGAGGACGAGCAGCAGGAGCTACGGCTGCTCAAAACAGGCTTGAACCCCACTTTTGGAGAGATTTCAGGAGCAGCCATCCTGCCGGGAGGGAGCTCGTCCCACCGGCGAGCCCGCTGCCGGGGGTCGGGACCCCCCCGCCCCGTCCCGTCCCTGCCGGGGCTGAAGTGCCCTCTCCGGCCGCATTTCCCTATTTCCCTCCCCTCTCACGTTTTCCCTCGGCTTTTTCCTTGCCCCCACCCCCGGGGGCCCGCTCCCCCCCTCCCCAAACGGCTCTTCCAAGCCTCTTCTCCCACTCCTTATCTCCCTAACTTCTCCCCCTTTCCCTCCTTTCCCTCCCCCGGAGGGGCACCGGCCGGCCCGAGGGGGGTCTCCGCGGGGGCTGAAGCTGCCGGGATGCCCCGTGTGTATGTGTCCCCCCCCGTGTCGTCCCCCCGCTTACCAGGGGGTGGATGCCGGAGCGGGGAGCCAGGCGGTAGGCGCAGGCGGTGCAGTCGCGGCCGCAGTCCGCCCGCACCCTCGGCAACAGGCAAGTGCTGAGAGCCAGCAGCGAGCAGCCGAGTCTCAAGAGCAACGCCATGGGGCTGCAAAAGGGAGAAGTCAGACGGCAGCCGCCTCCCCAGACCCC
>JANZLQ010000029.1:12065282-12081057 GCA_026212715.1 Elanus axillaris
CACCGGGGGGGGGGGCACCCCGGAGCCCCTCGGCGGGCCGCCCTGCTCCCCGGGCTGGCGGGGAGGGGTTGTGTGTTTTGATGTGTATAGTTGTTTTCTTTCTTTTTTTATTTTTTTTTTCTGGTTGGGTTGGTTATTTTTTTTTGTTGGTTGTTGGTTTTTGGGGGTCACCTTTTCTCCCTGCCCCCCCAGGAGGCTGGTGCCGAGGTGTAAAGCGCTGCGCCGGGGTGGGGGGGGAAGCAGGTTGCGAGAAGGCAAGGTCTGTGGGTTGTAACTATTGGAATTTCACAAGTGTGGACCGATTTGTCTTGTTTTCACAATTTTAGTGACCAGGAAAAAGAGAAATGGGAAGGAAGGGGGTCGAGGTGACACCCCAAGGGCTTCTGCAAGGGTCTCGGCCCCAGCGGCTGGGCACTCGCTGCTCGGCTCCCGCAGAACCGGCGTAGGGCGATGCCTGGCACCTCTTGTTTGTAGAGGGCTCTGCCTCAGCCTCAACTGCCAAAGCCACCTTCTATTTCCAGCCCCAAATTATTTTTATTATTTCTTTTTTATTTGATCTTCTTTCAGCACTGTCCTTGAGTTTAAAGAGCTGTTTTCCCCTTCCTGGTGTGTTTCTGGGGTGGGATTGTTCTCCCGAGTCCTCATTTTGCTGAAGTGAACAAGCTCTGCCCTTCAGCTTTCTGTCTTGAGATGGGCCCTTTTCATGTAAATGTTCTGCTCTGCATTTGCTGTACTTGGAGTTCATCATTTCTGGGCATGAGTGATGGGAACAGTACACAGTATGTCGGTTGAAATTTCATTAGGGCATTAATGCATAATTATCTCCCCTGGAGGAGGAAGACACCTCAATTTATACCTCCCCAGATCTCATTTGCCTTTCCTAATGCTGCAGTACATCGATGTCACGCACCCGTCTGGTAACTGAGATACAGCTAGGTCTTTATCCTTCAGAACTAACACAGCATCCAGTACTATTATTGTATGGAAATTGCACTTTCTGCCACCTGTTGGTCTTTACATCCGCTCTCTGACTCAGATTGAGGACGCTCAAATGAATGTTTGGGTTTTCAGAAATAAATCCATGCAAGCCAGAGACATAGCTCTTGCCTATAACCCGTGTATGCGAGAAGAGAATCAGGCTCTCTGTTTGTGCAGCAATCAATGTCAGCCAACTTTGTAAGTGAAGCCTCTAGGGAAGAGGTAGACATTTTAAAAATCATCCCAGTGGGTATATTTATGTTAGCATGTGAGGGATCTGCGTTTGGAGCAATGAGCAAATTGCTGTGCCACTGAATCAACAGGAATGCTATACAGTTTGTTCCCAAGTTGGTTAGGGAAGCACCGACTAACTCCAGAGGCGACGCGTCCAGCGCCGCTTCTGCTGTAAAGATGCTCTCTACAAGCAGAGCTTTTTGCGATGGACATCATCAGATTAGTCCTCTGGGTCAATTACTGACCCTTGGCTCTGCCGTCCTTTATTGGCTTGCACTCCAATAGTCAGCATGGCGTGATGGGACAGGTAGCCCAGTAGCCTCCCGATTATTCCTCCTGCGGTGTACGTCCCCGGGCTGACTGACTCACGCTTTCATCGCTCTGCACACGAGCATCCATGCTCAGCCTGCCCGCTCAGCTACTCATCTGCCATGTCCTTCATTACTCCGTTTAATGTGATTTATTGTGTTTAATCTGGCCATGATGAAAACCCGGCCAGCGTCGGAATCTCACTGTGTACAGAGGTGTAGATAATCCCCGTAGATAAGATAGAGGCTCTAACAGGAAAAGATGAAGGATGGAGTAAGAGTAAAGTGTACAAAAGGACCAAATTGTAAAATCTGTCTAGAAAAGGAATAACGGGGAGGGTTATTTTACAGTGGCCGAGTCCAATGGCTGCTGGCGGGGACCAGGGAAGAGGAAACGATGGAAAGAGATCGGGTGTGAAATGCGTAGGCGCAAGGGCACCGTAAGAGAGAGGGGAGGTACCTGTGCACAGCCAGCACTGGGCAGAAGAAATCCAGCCGTGGCTGTTGGAAGTGCTACAGACGTTCAGCACTCTTTGGTTCATCTGCTTCTCCGTATGCTCGGTCATCTGAGTCTTCGGCCTCGTCCTGGTCCTCACCCTGCATCCTTAGAGAAGTTGCATGTGCGTCCCCAGGGCCTGGCAGGGTGGGGAGCGGGAAGAAGGTCTCAGCCAGACTCTTGTTTTACCCTTTTCTCACTAGCTATAGCACTGCCGGCTACACGGAGTCCTCTCCTTCCTCCTGGAAGATGTGAATATTCACAGAGAATGAGTAGTAATACGAGGAGGGAGTAATTAAGAAAATATTTCTTGAAGAAGTCACTTTTCCCAGTGTCAGCAGGTGAAAGCTCTGTAATTTCCAGTCTGAGTTCAGTTTTGTATGGGGAAAGTATTCTTTGCAGAGAGAGGATGAAAACAGGTGATAATTTGGAAAATTTTGACAAAATACTACACAGCAAAAGCTACATAAGGACAATTACTGTAGGAGTGGAGGATAATATTTCCTCAGCAACCGAGGACCGAAAAACAAAGAAATAGGGAGGCGTAAAAAGAAAGAGAACACTTTTCACAGCAGCAAAGAGGGTAACTTGTTGCTCCCTACTAACTTTATAATGAAAAAGTCCTGGTGTTGATAAAAACTTTGCTACCGGTATAATCCTGAATCACTACAGACACCGACTGCTTTTCACGTCATCAAAATACACCAGCCAAAAGAAACCTCGTTGTGTGACAGCAGTGCTTGCAGCCCCAAGGGCCCTGGTGTCCTATGGCTTGTCCAGACTCCCAGACTTAAGCTAGAACAAGGTGAAGCCAAGGTGAAAAATCATCTTCATTTTACTGATTGAGAACACAATTTGAATGACTTTACAAACTCTTGCCAAAAAGTGGGCAGCCGAGTTAGAAACTGAACAGTCTGTCTCTCTTGGATTTCACATTTTCACATCACATCACCGCAGGACCAGCTTTCCTTTCCAAACTATACTTATCGTGCTAATCGAGCTGCTACAAAATCATTAAATGAAGATGGATTTACGGAAATATGAAATAAACGAGCTGTTAGCACCCCAAGCAACCCTTCTCACAACACAGAGCCTTTGTGATAGCACTGAAATGAGGAACGGGGAATGTAAACCAGCAAGTTGATTATTTTCTTCAGCTCAGTGCAAAAGGTCACAGCATTTCTAAAGACCAAACCATTGGGTTCCGTTTAGCTCAGTCAAACGGGCTTCATTTTTAATGGGAACATATATAACTGGTATCAGAGCTGAGAAAGGCATTGCAGGTCAACTCTCCTATACCAAACTTATCATCAAAGAAATTTAGAGACATGAGTTATTAATCTGTAGATACAAGTTATGCATTGCTACTGTTAAAATATCATTGTTAAATCATGTCTAATGTAAGCAGAGAGGAACTGTAATACAGAGAGATACTCAATGTGTGGTTGGTATGGCATTGCCCAAAATGTACCTTCACAGGACAGAGATGTTCCGGTGCTTCCCGCATCTCTGTATATCCCTTACTATACATCTAGGTCTATCATTTAAGACATAAAGAAAGAAGAAAAGTATCAGTGATGGAGCCATTTCTGCTCACAGCTGCTGAAGACAATCTTGTACGAAGAACCGGAATGCTAAACTTCTCATCCCGGACGAAACTGCATCTTCTTAGTAATATTTTGGCCCTTGAACAAATGACCCCTTTTTTAGAAGGCAAAACCGTGCGCTGATGGAGTGGTGATACGGAGATGTTTCCACCGAAAGAGCAATGACAGCTACTGCCCCTGTCTCACGGCTGATGCCGTGCAGCTTTCTGAGGGGGGAGGAGGTTTCACGCTACTTTCTCCGACTGAAATAGTGTGACATGCATTGGGTATAAGCGTACAGCAAATACCATTCTCCGTGCATTTGTTTACCTGCGATTGTATCAGACAAGGTAAGATGGAAGCAGAGGAGTTTACGCCGTTCTGTGGAGGTACATGGAGATTCACGTTATCACATGCTTCTCTCTTTCTCACAGGCACACGAGTATGTGCCCTCAAAGGCTTCCGAGATCAGGCCTGAACTGCAGTAAGTAGAATGTGCTGCAGAGTAAGTAGAACAAACTGTGCAAAATCTGTATTCGTTATAAAAGCATTACGCTGCTCATTTCCACAGAGGCCATGGGAGGGGTATTTCCAATAAAATAAGAATAAAACAGGGTGCTCAGTAGCAAAATACGTTGTGATGGAATCCAGGCACAGTGATTATTATTTAAGACAATAACTACTCCACATGAGCGGAGTGATTTATCCTCATTTTTTTAATTAAGAAAACTCAACCATGAATTGCAAAGGAAGTATTAGGTTCCATCTATGAAAAGGATTGCAGTGCCTAATGCATGTGCGGAAGGATTAGCTGAAAATTGTAAATGAGAGATTTTGATCACTTCAGTTGGATTAAGAAAAACAAACAAGCAGAGTCTAAATAATGTATCTGAAGTGCAAGCTTCAACTATTTTCCCATTATTCACATTCATACAGCAGAATGTTGGAGCTTTTCCCCAGTTCCAGCCTCACATTTTCATTGCTAGTATTTTATCGCCCAGCTGGGGAGTGCTGTGTTCACACTTTAGCACAACATTCAAAAACAAGTTGTTTTCGCAGACGGGAGCTGGGAGGAGACGCGTTACGTGCAGAGAGGGTAAAGGCTGGCTGGGTGCCCTGCTGCGCTCCTCGGGGGGCTCAGCGTGGTGGTACAGGGCAGGCGGAGGTGGCTTGGAACTCCCATCGTTTGGGCAGTTCAGAAACGCAATTTAAAAGGCTGTCGGTGGTTGCTGTTGTTGCCAGCAGCCCAAGAGGGAGTGTTTTACGGCCGAACACCGAGCTCTCTTCTTCCCACTCCCACCACCGCCTGAGCACGACCTCTCCTGCACCGTCCCCGGGCCATGAAGGCGACGGCGAAGGGCCGTGTTGTGCTCACCCTCTTCTGCTCTTACACTGGAGGGATTCCCCAGAGGTGAGCCGGATAGCAACGAGGGTCACACTTCATTTTGTTGTGCCTCTTCTGGAAATTCCCTCATCCACGCTGGGAATCTGCCTTACAGCCTGCGGTGGCTGTAGCGCACAGCCTGTGAGCAAGCAGGATGGAGCCTCTCGTGCTCTTAAAACGTACCTTGGTCTAGCGGTGGGCTAAATTCCTCAGCTGCAAAGGCAACTTTATGCTCATTCATGGTAGAATTCACTCGAGATTAGCAAGAGCCACAGTTGTAATCCTTGCAGAACTGCAAATATTATACGCATGACGTTCACGCGAAAAATGGAGCGGGAAAGGTGCGTAAAGCACAGGGTTCTCACAAGCACCGTGCGAAAGGCCCACCATTTTTCTTTCAAGGTAAATGCTTTTCAGTTGCTTTACGTGAACTGGGACTTCAGTTATGTTCCGGAAAGTGTTTTCCGTAGGAAGGAAATCTGGAGGTTTAATTAATCAAGTCACCTAGCTAGGACAGAGAAGATGCTGAAACCTAAGAGCGTTTGAAAGTTAAATAAGAAACATCATCATCACATTCCTTCGTTTTACACATATTTGGCCTGTTCCACTGGCTATCGTTTGTACTTCTATTAAAAACCTGGAAACTGAACTCTGACCTTTCCCTTCTCACTTTACCGGTCTATGTTCCTTTTCTTTAAAGCTGCTTGCTTTATACTTGAAAGTCATTTCATTTCTCCTACTGCATAATTGAACACCTCAGAAACTGAAAAGCAACCTCAGCCAGCTGAGCCCTGACTGCTTTTCCTGTGCAGAACTGGTGAAAACATTTCACGAAAGGTGAAGCTGTGAATTGGACTGGGGCTCAGGTTTAACCTGAAGATTGAATTTATGCAGAAGTTGAGAAGATCCTGAATGATTTTGGAAGTGGCAGAGTTACCACGTTGAGTGAAAATGCAGGGGCAGTGATAGCGCATAGTAAAGGAAAATGACAGATGGGGCAAGATCTTTTGATTATTTTGGGACGACATACATGTGTTGGAGGAGACGGCCTTGTGGCTGACTCCTTTCCCACCTTCCAGAGATACATCTCACGTTTTGGTCGTTATATGGCCTTGCTGCCACAACACCTAGCTTCTCCTTTGTCGGGTTGAAAGCTTATACAACCAGGGTGCCAACCACTGCTACGGTGGAGGTATAATACAAGGTTTGTTTTTAATATGAAAGTGGTCGCAATGACATTGTCACACAGCTAGCCAGCGCTGTCATGTCTTTTCTAGTTCTGCCAAAAGCTTTCTGTGTCACCTTAAAGCGGTGAATTCACCGCTTCCCTCTAATGTAATGTAAATGCACTTATGCATTTGCATATGCAAAACTTATGACCTGATAATACCTGGCTTGGCGGCATTTTACGAGACAAAGCAATTGATGCTCTTTCACAGCCTTTGACTGCGTTCGTTCCAAGTATCAGGTATAGTATTTCTACCTCTAGGACAGGACTAAAATATCATATTTTAGACTTTTAACTTAGTGATTTGGACTACCTTTGGAGCGTCCCTTGTCTACGCTGGTACCCGAGGATTTAGTCAGCTGATGTGCTCAGACGCATCTAAGGGAAACAGACTGGTGTGTGCTAAGATTTCAGAAAAAAAGGCATAGAATATAAACCAATGCAAACCTCACAACACTAAAATACTAATACATTTTAAGCAGATAAGTTGTACTTCAACTTATTCAAGTGCGGCAGCATTTTGAGTATAGAGAATGAGCACTGTAAGCAAATAATTCACAGAGAAGAAGAATTGAGCCTAGGGTGGGGTAGAATGGGGCAAGTCACAGTTGTGAAGTTTTTATGAGATTAGGCTAGTTTATGTCATAAAACGTTCCGCAAGCTGGTTACCGTCCTGTGGCTTTTCGGCCGTCGCCTGGTGTGTATTCGCCGCTTCTCCGCAGGCAGCGGTGCTGGTCAGTGGCTGAGGCAGACCCTCTGCCTGCTTCCGAGAGCATCCTGACAACGGCCTTCTCACCTCATCCAGCTCTTCAGGATGAGATGGAGTTTTGTCATGAGACAGGATGACTAGAGATAGACCATTTACTGAAATGAGGACTACTCTCCAAAAATGCAGCCGCAAAGTTTCTGTGCTACAAAGTTGACTAAAGTCCTCTGCTATTTTCTTGTGGCAATAAATAAAATGACTCATTTGTCCAATTATCTAGGTTTTTTGTGACTGAGCTAAGCTGCAATTTCCAGAATATTTAGGATTGGGCTGGTGCATATTTTGTGCTAAAGCTGGATGTAATGCGTGTGCCAACAGAGTGATGCCAGAATTTGGAGGACCTTTCTTTATTGGTGTTTTTCTGCTGGTTCTTTTAATGTCAGTTTAGTTTTGAAAAGCAGTAAGCTTGTTATTTGAAAGACTGCAAAAATAAATATTAATGAGTATCTTTAAAACGATAGCAAACTAAATGATGCGGCAAAAATAATTGCCATCTGTTTTGCCTGGTCAACTGATCAAAATATGACCGCAAACCAACAGAAGGAGGTGGGAGGCTTTCAAGGAGGTCAAGGTGCTTCCAGGCAAGGGTGACGTCTATCACCTGTCCGGTGGTTCGGCTCTTGGAATCATCATTTCGGGATAGAGTAGAGAGGTGTGTTGTCACACAGCTGCTTTGCTTCTCTTTGAAGATGGGATGTATGAAGTAATGCCCATACGTAAAGGCTGACTGTCATTTTGAGCCTTAGCCCATTGGTTTTACCCCTGCTTAGGCAGCGCAGCAAGGGACGGGGTTACCTGCAGGTGCTGGAGGGCTCCCGCGTCAGGTTTCATCACTGACAGACCATGCAGGCTGGTTGCCTTCTAAATACGTCTGAGATGTCAAGTTTTTTCTCCGTGGTACCTTTCTGGTTTTGTTAGGACAACGATGGGACCTCTGACAGCACTCAGCGGTCGAGCGTCTGGTTCTTCTGCTAAGACCACGTACGAAGTCTGGAACAGCGGCAGATGGGATGCCCAACACGACGTGCATGCATGTAAACCTACTGAAAGGATGTGTGAAGTAAACTAACTATAAATCAGCAAACTATAACTACGAATCAGTAAACTGTAAGTATAAATGTAAAGCTCAAAGTTAGAGCTCATGAAGAAAAATGTCAGACAAAATACTTCATTCATTTAATTTCCAATTTTGTCAAAATGAAGTGCTTGTGGAGGTCTGCTAGGCAGATACAGTTCCAGTGATTTCTGCTTTATCTTGCCTGCAGACTTGTTGTCTTCTGGATGTTTGATGCCCTCCAGGTTCTCTGTGTCCAAGCTGGAGCTCCCTGTCTTTGTGTGTGGTGGGCCACGGACAAATGAATCTTCTCTGATTAGCTGTTGCGAAGAATAGAGCTCCAGCAGCAGAAAACAGAGACGGGAGAAAGTATAAGGCGCAGCATGTTTTTCAACATTGCCAGTTATTTTATATTATGGTGAAAATCTTCCACCCGTCATCAGGTTTAGTCTGCTATCCATGTTTGTATTACCCTTTGTCAGGGGCTATTGGAAGGTGCTTTGGAGGGCAGAAGCAGTTGCTCTCTTTTTTTCCATAGTCTGAATGTGCGCTTGAGTCCAAGCAAATAATTACCAATCCATTTTAATAAAAATGTGCTCTACAGGGAGATAACCCAGTGTTTGAAATCCAAGGCTGGGGCTTGGGACCTGGCTTGGCTGCTTAACTGTGATGAACCCCACTGACCGCTTCTGAATCTCAGTATTTTGAGTCAAAGATCGCATCTTCCTCTCTCCCATATGCTACCTGCCTTCTACGGATTATCATAGTCTGTAAGCTAATAAGGAGAAAAATGAAAACAAAAGGCAGGGCAATTCAGTGTTAATTTATTAGACATCTGTGGCTTAGGTATTATTTCTAAGAATATTTTGTAGTGCAATACACTAATTGTATTGTTGCATACCTGCTCAAAAAACAGGAACCGTAATGTGAGATGTTGCAAATACTCAGCAAAATGAGTTGAGAATAATGGAGAGAGATATAAGTTTTAATTTTGAAAAGGATGAGTACATGTTTAATTTATCAGATAAGGATTAATTAGTTTTCTTATATCAAATATTGCAATAAAAATGCAACATTAAATACAAGTAGTATGGAGCAACATGAAGTTCAAAGAAAGGTGGTGACTTTACCTCTTAATAATGTCTTCAGTTACAAGTTTAATTAAATTATGACTTGGAGCTTCCTCACACGGTTACCACTATGAATATGCAGAATCCAGCAAGGTCCACTAATGCACACACAGAGATGAGCAGTGCATCTATTTTTATAGGGTGAGAACCTTCCTGTAAGCCTTCCTCTCTGAAAGAAAACTATAATCAAACGGAATCTGGTATTTTCAAACCCATTTTTACTAACGCAGAGTTCATGTAATCCTGTAAACCCCTTCATTTAACTTTTGCAGTAGTTTATGGCTAATTTATATGTGGCTATATGATACTCAGTTCCAGGAGGCCGATTTAAAACAGAGGTTCTGTTTTAATCACGTACTCCCTCCTTGATCTTGTCAAAAGAAACCCTCTACTTTGAGTTGTGATTAGTATCTATTCTGCAGTTAGCTGAGTTACCAATTAGAACATACGAAAGTTGCGGGGGAATAGTACCTGAAGTGCAGTGATCTCAGTATTAAATAATGACTACTTTTACGGATCATTGCTTCTTGAACATTCTTGAACAAAGCAATTACAATGGGTTACAGGAAAGAATCTCGCGGTGTTAGTACCATGCTAACGTTTACTCTCCAGGTTACTCTTCCTTTTTGTTCCACCTTTTCTGAGCGGGAGGAAAGGGTTACAGGTAATTTACTGCGCTGGGTAATCTGGGCTTCGTGAGTGTCCCCCAAATACCAGCATTTAACTCTTTAATAAAATAACCCGTGAAATCATGAGAGATTTTCAGTGCTCCAACTTCGCCTGTTCAGAGCAACCTCCTTGCTTGATCTTAGTTAATCGCTACCAGAGAATTAAGATCCCCTGCCTCAGACCCACGAGGAACGATGTCAAGGCAGAGGAGTACAAAGTGTACCCTTTAGAAAGGCAGTGCCGGTATCTTGGCTGGTCCGAAGTCATGTAGCCTCAGTGATACCATATTTTGTATTCTAGATGAAGTTCAAAACTACTTTTCCTTGTCTGCGTGGCCTGTACTCGTGTTAATATTTTTCCAGTCTGCCAGTTTTTATGGCACTGATCTTTTTAGCTGCTATGCATCATTTGATTTAATTCCATTACAGACAACGATTTATAACTGCTTTATTATAAAGAAAAACAGTCAGAAAAGAAGGAGATAGATGCCTGACTGTGAGCAGACCTTAAACTGAGCTAACTTCTGATGTGCTTTTCAGGAAAACCTTTCAACGTAATGAAGAGCTTAGACCGTTCCCCAAAATTAAGCTGCATAGGAGGTAAGTGGAGGTGCCCCTACTGCTTGATTTAGTTTGAGCCGGTTGATTTAATTATGCGGTGGGGAACAGTACCTCAGTGCAGTAAGGATGTTTAGGAAAGGTCACTCCACCTCTTATTTGGATGCTTTGATGTACAATATATTTCAGTGAGAATGTACCTGTAAGCCCATAAATATCTATATACTGAAGATAAGCCTTGCAGACCTCGTTAATTCTGTTACTATTGGCAAAGCCGAACTTACCATAAAAGACTGAAGAAAAATTTGATTGCTTTTAAAACTCAGTACAATTTTGCTCAGTTGTTTTGCATCCATACACTTCCCGACAAGCATCGCAAAGCACTTGCATTGAAGAAGCTGGTGAGTCTCATTCCTGCAAGGGCAGCACTCTTTAGGTGGTCTGAGAATGAACGAGTTCATCTGTGTCATTTCTTACTGGTGCCATGTTACCTGAACTGCCTCCTTCTTAATCAACCTATCTATATTTTTTCCATATAGCATTCACTTCTTCTGCGTGTTCTTGTATGTTTTGAACATTTCTGATTTTACTTTGTCAATTTTCTGTAACTGCCTCTAAAAATATGGGGGAGGTGATCCTCACCTGAAGACTTACTTCAGATTACTAAACCTTTCAAGGGTGACCTTTGCAAAAATTTGACATTTCTTTGTTATTTCAGGTTTGTACCATAATCTGATCTCATTAGGATTATCCATTGCTTTAAGCCAAGGTTGTGCATGAGTAGTGAGGAGATCAGGACCTTGTGATTCCTATTTCCTTGTCCTCTTGAATGACATTTCCCATTTAACATTTACATTGCTGCATCTCAGGCAGCATTATGGAATAGATGACCATTTCTTTCAAAACACAGCTTATGTGACCGTATTTTTAAGGCTTGGTGTATATAGATTTCAAGGACTTCTATCGTCTCCTACACAAAATCCATGTGCTATAGATTCTGCCTGTAATTTTCATTCCGCTAAATTGCGGTTGCGTATTTATCATATAAATATGTGTATATAAACAAGTGAAACAATTCTTCATATTTAAGTAGGAATTTACATGGTTTTTAAAAGCCAGCTATAGCCGTCTGTTGCTTGAGTTTTACTCTGTCACGTGGCAGCTTTACTGGTTCTATTACAGATGGCTCCTCATGCTTCACGTTGATAGGGAAAAAACTTAGTTCAATTTCTTGAAGTTTCCAAATCAATTCTGTAAACAAGTTTTAAAAGTGAAGGTAACAGCAGCTAATGATCAGAAAATGTTAACTGCCTGTCAAAGGAACTGTTTATGAAAACAACAGAGCTGTGTCTAAGAAGCCATTGGTAGCATCATAGATTTGAAATTTTATTTCCATTGATTAGACAATGATGCCTCTTCCTATTCAAGGACAGGAGACAAAATATCAGCGTTTCATAACACAGATTTTTAAATTTTTCATTTTGGCAGAAGCAGGAGAGAGACAGCAAGATGCAAAACAGGCAAAGTAAAGAATAAATGTACGTGATTACAGATTTCAGTTAAAGCAATCAGAGCTTTGCCTTAGACATGTCTACATTTGTCAACTCCAAGACAAACTCTGTAAACTCTGATAAATAATTTGGAGCTGCAGACTGCAAGGCTCACTCAGACTAAGGTTATCTTAGCAGTAAATTATTTCTCATCCATCACTCCCTCCATCTTGGTTTATTGCAGGACAGATTTGATAAGATAGGATTACTTGCACAAAGGACAGCTTTCCTCCCTTTCAGACTGCACATCATGGTCTGTTATATGTACTCCTTAAACTGAAAAACAATTTTCTCTATAGTAAATCGGTCCGTATGGAACCAACCTTTGAAAAGTAACCTAGATTTCAAACTCAGTCAATAGCAAGATAGGCAGCACATTATCTTGGTAAGTCTTGCCTAATAATAAAAATCCCAGTGACAGAAAAAATGTTTATTATTCTTATTTTAAAGGTGACTTTCAAGGGATAAGACTCTGTTTATTCATCCTGTGTAGGTCTTTAAACAAAATGCAGTCCTGGAAGTCCGCAGCATAAGCCTGCCTGTCTCAGCTAAAGACACAAGGAAGAAAGCAGCTCCTCAGCCGTGCCGGCACGGAGCAGTGCTGGAGCAAATGGGCCACTGACAAAATTACAAAAGCCACAACTCACTCTGGCTGCTGAGTAAAACGAGTCAATAATGAGCCAACACCAAGGAACCTTCTGGCCAAGTCAGTGCTGAAAAGGCAGAGGATGCTCTAAGAAACTTCGTAGGAAGCTTAGAAGAAAACGGTGGCCAGGTGATGCTGGTCTAAGCACAGCAGCTTGCAGGCACAGGGGAAGTACAGAAAAACCAACAGATCAATGCATTTTGAATGGTCATTATTATTCTTTTGAGGAGTCCCATGGCTCAGGAGCATCTCTGCCATCTCTAATTCATGAAGATTTTAGGTTTCACCCACCCTACCTTCAGTTTTAACAGATTTTAGCACTTTATGCCAAAAATTCCAATCGAATTCTGTGTTGTCTAATGTTACAGACATCACAATTAAATGTTACAGACATCACAATTACTTCCTTCTGCCAAAATGCAGTACATGGGCGAGGTGGTGCGGCTGTGCGTGAATTCAATCTGTTGCTCTCTGTCGTATACGACTCCCTGCAGAAATACTGCATATGTCCCCGTGTTCAGCCAATGCTTTTTACCATCATTATCTTTATTCAATATACATAAAGATATTTAGCATTACTTTTATAATGAGAGAGAAAATAAAACAAGTAATAAGTACCCACATTATTTGAAGCCCATGTACCCAAGAATGGGTTCATACTAGCTGGCTTTTAAAGAGACAGAGCCTTTGCAGCTGATTGATAAACGGGGCTAAAGCCATGTTTAATAAGTCCTTATCGTTGCAAAATACCAAACAGAAATGTTAGTTTCTCTTTCAAGTCCATCCCTCTCTCTGCTGCTCTGAAAAGAAAGACGTCCTTTTTTTTTGTTGTTGTCAGATGATGAAGACTGAAAATAAGATTTCTTTAATGAGGAATAATATCAATAAATGAAGAAGAAAAACACCTAATGTCCTTTTACCACTGATATCGGGAAGGATTAATTTTAACAATAATAAAAAGGTCACATTTTTGACATTTCAAGCTACCACCAGAATAGAAAATATTCTTTTCATCATATAAATCAATGCTAAGGTCTAACAAGTATCTTCCTGAGCCAATTCCCTTTAGTAAATTCAATGAAAACAGTGCATATATAATGTGCTTTTAAAATGAAGTTGGACACAATTTCATTGAATTTTACATAAGGAGAGGAGTCTTGCTGAAGTTCAGCTGCCTTTTTATCTCTCTCTCCATTTTGCCTTAATGAACCATATTAGCACCCTGAAAAAGAGCTATGCTATTTAATATTAAAACCAAAAGCATTTAAATAGTAGGAGTTTTGTTTTGCTGATACATGTGTAAAGATGAAAACTTGTTAAGTTTGATTAATTGCTCTGCCGTATGGTTGACGCTTCACCAACAAAGCTGCTAAGAGATGCTCATTTAAATTGAAAGTGTTGGTTTCCATATTTCAGAATTTAAGATAGAGGGTTTAAATGAGGAAAGCAAAATACAACGAGAATATCTGTCATTAATTATCAAGTGTCATAAATACCAGCCTACCTTTCCAACGTTTCATTTGCCATTTCCTATCACTCTTTATTTCTCATTAAAAACCCCAAGTGTTAAATCTGGGGTTTGTGAAATGACTTTCGCTGGTGCATCTTGTCACATGTGGGCAAAACTATTTAAATTTCCTCCTTCAATTCCTGGGGTTTTAGAAAGACTCAGATTCCAGTTAAAGTACTTTTCCATTCCTGTGTGCATCATTCCATCAAGGTCCATCAGCCCAGAGGCATCAATCCATTGAAAGGACTTTATCATGCAAGTTATTTTATTTTTTTTTAATTTGTTATTCTGAAAGTAAGCTCTGCAAAATATCTGGGAACTGGTTTACATTTTCTTCAAGCACCAAGATAACCAAAGCATTTTTGCTTGCTTTCTTTCTGAGCTGTATGACTACAGCAGATTGCCCTTCAGGCTGTGTCTTTGCTGCGAAGTACTGTGGTACTCCAGTAGCAGCGCTTGCATTAGGTGAGACTAGATTCCATCAAGTCTGCACAGTAATTCTTTACCACATTTTTCAGATTTCTAAATTTTGATTCATCTTATTTTCTGCTGATTTTAAGACCAGATTTGACTATTAAGGCTGGTCTTATCCTCTTGTTATCATAGGTCATTCAACTTCATCCCGTTACCCTGCTATGAGGCCAGCTTCTTGGCTTTAGAAGCAGCAAGTTGTTCGAAGGATATCCAGAGATGGAGAATGCTCAGGTTCTTTTCATAGCTTTTCCCAGTAATTAACCTCTTTCCCCTAAATTAAGCAGTGATGCCTAATTTTTAATTTAAATTGGTTTTGCTTAGAATTCAGCTCTTGATCCTTACAATCCTCCTTCTGCAGGATTACACAACCTTTCCTATCTCATGCTTTCTTTCCAGAGCAGTATTTATGCACTGTAATGAGATCTTTTCTAAATGTACTTTTTTTCAAATGAGCTATTAAGATCTGTCTTGTCTGGTCTCTCACAGTAAAGAATTTTCTCCAACTCTCAACAATTTTTATAGTCCCTCTATTTTCCTAATACCTTTAGGAAACATTGATCCCAGCAGTGGACACATCATTCCAGCACTGATCTCTATCAAGGTTGTTATATTAAAGAAGGAAATCAGACCTTTTTGACACCACTCTTTTGTGACATTGACAAGTGTTAACTACCTTTTCCTACTGGTAAATGCTCTATGATTTTCCGTTAAATCTGTAAGTACTTCAGCTCGTACCTGGAGAAATAATGTCCCTGTTGCTTGTAGAAGCAGGAACTCCAACAAAACTTGATGCTAAACCAAATAACCAGTGTTTGTTTGTTGTTGAGGTTCTTTTGCCTCCAACATGCTTAACAATCTACAGATTTCAAGTTTCCCTTAAAAAGCGATAAGCTTTCCCCTTCCCCCCACCCCTAATTTCTTAAAATCAGGTGTGTCAAAATCTCTTTCTCAGGGCAGGAGGAAGGACCGCGGTATGTGACAGATGATCTAAATTGTGTGCAAACTTGGGAGATAATCTCCACTTTAGAAAGCAGGGACAGAGACAGCAATGGGATATCAGCCCTCTCCGATCCCGGGGCTGGAAGGAGAAAGGGCTTCTATCCATGCCATGATGTAATTTCCTCATCCCAAGTGTATTGGGTCTGGCTGAGATGGAATTAATTCTCCCCATAGCAGCCCTCATAGTGCTGTGTTCTGCATTGGTA
>JANZLQ010000029.1:12085854-12104538 GCA_026212715.1 Elanus axillaris
CTCAAGACCCTTTGATTGTGGGGTTGCTGAGGGTTGAAGAACAAGTGCCAATCGCTACCACAACGGTGCACCGGCAACGATATTGCACCATCTGAGACTCCCTGATTCCTATCCACGAGTTGATTCATCAACTGGAGAGCCAAGGAGTGATCAGCAAAACTCACTCACCCTTTAATAGTCCCATATGGCCAGCGTGAAGGTCTAACGGGGAGTGGAGACTAACAGTGGACTACCGTGGCCTGAATGAAGTCATGCCACCGCTGAGTGCTGCCGTTCCAGGTATGCTAGAACTCCAGTAGGAACTGGAGTCAAAGGCAGCCAAGTGGTATGCCACAACTGACATCGCTAATATGTTTTTCTCAATCTCTCTGGCAGCAGAGTGCTGGCCACAGTTTGCTCGTGCTCGGAGCGGTGTCCAGTACACCTGGAATCGACTGCCCCAGGGCTGGCAGCACAGCCCCCCATTTGCCATGGACTGATCCAGGCTGCACTGGAGAAGGGTGAAGCTCTGGAACACCTGCGGTACATTGATGGCATCATCGTATGGGGTAATAGAGCAGAAGAAGCTTTTGAGAAAGGGAAGGAACCAATCCAAATCCTTCTGAAAGCCGGTTTTGCCATAGAAGAAAGTAAGGTCAAGGGACCTGCACAGGAGATGCAGTTTGTAGGAATAAAATGGCAAGATGGACGTCGTCAGATCCCAATGGCTGTGATCAACAAAATAGCAGCTGTGTCTTCACCAACTAATAAAAAGGAAACACAGGCCTTCTTGGGTGTTGTGGGTTTTTGGAGAATGCATATTCCAAATTACAGTCTGATTGTAAGGCCTCTCTATCAAGTGACCCTGAAGAAGAACGAGTTTAATGGGGCCCTGAACAACGACAAGCCTCTGAACAAATTAAACGGGAGATTGTTCATGCAGTAGCCCTTGGACCAGTCCGGGTGGGACAAGATGTTAAAAATCTCTATATTCTCTCCCCCATCCTACTGGGTTGGGGGGAGTGAGTGAGCAGCTGCGTGGTGTTTAGTTGTGGGTTGGGGTTAAAGCACGACATATGTGTACAAGAAAACACCATTCTGCCTCACTAACTTCCCCTCTGCTCTATGCTACTGCCACCAACATCCCTGTTGCTATTCTTTGGAACATAGCTATCAAATACAAATTAATGCAAACTTGTTTTTCATATCAGCTCAGCCCTGTGCTTGCTTTAAAAAGATATTTAAGGTAAAATGCATACCAAAATGTACAGAATATCCTTTTTGCTATATTGATTGACTATAGAGTAGATGGATTGGTTTTCTTTGTGTTAGTGTAGCTGTATTTGATAGGAGATGTAGCACCGAAGCACAAATAGTAGTGTAGTGCACATTATGTAGTTATGTGATTTAGTTTTATACTAGATACTAGTTCTGCAAAACTTTATAGTAGTAGGCTTTTACCTGTTCTGTGGTAGGCAAAATGAATAACTGGGAATGTAATTCCAAGCTTTACTGGCAACAAGAACAGTGCTTGTTTCCTAAGCAGTATGCTGTAGAGACATGTCAAAGCATTACTGATTCTTCAGTATTGCTGGCTGTATTGTATGATGCTCTGGACATATTTCTCAAGAGGATAACGAACAGCAGGCTGTTCATATCAGTGCTTTTTTTTTTTTTTCTTTTTTCATTAGGTTTGCTGTATTCTTCGCAACAGAATGTCTTTGTTTTATCTTGCTGCTGAAGCAGCTGTTCTGCTTTACTTTGGTGCCCCTTCCCACTTGATGGGTTTTGAAAGACATGGTGGTAGTCCATTTATTTTCCTCACTATAGAAAGATACAAGCTCAAATCCAGATTAAATTCTACTCTACAGTTCCACTTTTGAGGACATGGGAACTCTCTCTTCCTCTTGCTCTGATTTCCAAAGAATTTGGTGTCAATGAAAAAGGTCCCCCAGATAACACAACTACTACGCTTTCTAGAAGGCAAATGAGGTTATGATTAACCTACTTAGTATTTACCATGTACTAACTCTGTGAAGCTGTTCCAGTGAAATAAATGCCAGGGGATTTTCCTATAAGTGTTACTCCCAAGAGATGTTGGGATGAAGCAACTTATGACTAGAAAGGGTCTGTATTATCTTCTTATCTGCAGAGCTGGGATTTTGTTGGAATTCAGTCAGTACGTAAATTCCTGGAGTTAAACACACAGCGAGCTACAGGTATTTCCCCTGATTTGCAGCAGTGTTTCCCCAAAGGGTCTCTCTCCTGCTTTTATCCTTGTTCTTCAGTATTACAACAGGGACTATTTGTCTGCAGCCATGTAGAATTTAGCTGAATTTGAGAACAGTTGCACAACAAAAAATCAAATAACATTTAGCAAAATATCTCTGCTGGATGCATAAACACCAGCAGCCCCCCGCCCCCCCGAAAAAGAAATAAAATTAAGAAGTTATTGAGTTTTTAGGTTAAGTTCAATAAAACCCTGCTGAAGTTCTTTAGAACCCGATTGGTTGAATCTCTATCAGGGATATCAATAGTCTGGATTTCCCACAAAGGAAAAGTTGTTTTCCATGGCACTGGGCAATGACTGTTTAGTTCACCAATTTCTACCCAACATTTCCTGTTAGCCAATGTCTGTTTTGAAAAGTCAAAAATATTTCTTGGGGACCTCAACTAAATACAATGAAAAATCAGTTCACAATATTTCTTTGATGTTTTGCCTAAAACCAATGAAGAATATTAGTTAGAATGCTGATGTCATTCCATACTGAATTATTCTTTTGATGAACACATCAGCACTATAGTTCTGCTTATTATATCACTTTGTATGCCCTATGCACATAAAATAAGAGATACTATTGCAGGAGCTGTTGGCCTTAATTTAGTATAAAAGCAGGATTTTTTATACTTTCCTTCTAGCAAGAATTAAAAATATTTCAAACAATTTTGTGACCCTTTTTGGTTCACGAATGGCATATTCATGTACAAACCAATAGAACCACATAACTTTGCTGCTTCTTGAGGATAAAATTACATTATTTTCAGGCATTATTTAAAAGGGTGCTATCCACAATAGCATTAGCAGCTCTAAAACTTCCAAGTGAATGAAACCATGCGTAGGAAAATTGCTGATACTTTATTCAAAGAGGACGTAAGCTACTCATCCCTGAATAGCCAAACATTATAGAATAAGGTGAGGACAGAGGAGAAGATGAGAGGATGAGGATTTCTTTTTGCTTAAGCTGGTAAGATTTAGAGCAAAAGGTGAAACATTTGTACTTTTGGATGGAAGCTGCCAGAGTGGGTTTGGGGCTCCAAACGAAGAGGAGAGAGAAGTGAGTGCATTTCGGTGAAGGTTTGATGCCAGCTCTGTTGGGAGTGGTGTATGACAGAGCTATTGAGCTGCAGGTCAGCAGTTTAAAAATGGACAGCTTCCGCAGGAGTGGGGCATCGCTGCTGCTTCTATGACACGATTTTGGTGCACAACCAGCCCTCTCTCTCCATCTCCCCAGGTGCCACAGAAACCAGCAAGACCGTTCAGGAGAACATTTAGCCTTTCACATGTACATGAGTAAAAGAGGACATCGCTCATCAGGCCTATGAAGCCAAGACGATCTCAGTTAATCAAATTTCCTGTTTGTTCTGAGGGGAACGAACAAGAAAATGAACTGATATGCCACACAAGTAGGTTTCGACTTATTAATTAAAAAAATAATAAAATCGAAGTGAGACTTTTTGTGTTTGTGTTTTTAAACCAAAGTTCCTGAGGTGATGCCTGCATGATCGGGGTACAAAGCCACATGTCATCTCTGCCCATGCTCGAGGGCAGCGGGGAACAGAGCCAGGTCAGGTCTCAGCAGTAAGCAGACAGGGCAGGACTTACCAACTGCACTAAACTGGTCCTGTATCAGCCAGCTCTGGCTTCTGTCCGAAGAGCAGGAACAGGGAATGGAGTTAACAGTGTGCATGAAAGCCCCCCCCCCCCATGAGCCTGGAGACCTGTGGCAAAGTAGTAAGGTTTTGGCGAGTTGTTTACTTTTTGCTTTAGATGACGCCAAATTCTGTATTTTGAATCTATCCCCCTCTTTTGCTGCAGAAACTGAATGTGAACAAAAGGAAAAAGAAAAATTATAGGAGTGAACATAAAAGAAATGCTAAATTTGAAATTAAATGAGGTTCAGATAATCATCTGTCACTGTTTCCCAGTATTATCCCTTAATAACCTTATTGTCTCTTTGCCTATTTGCTTCTTATCTATTTAAAGCAGTTGTTTATCATTCACAGCCTGATTGGTTCATCATCTATGTATTTCCAAAAGAAAGGGAAGATAATATCCCTAGGACCCAGATAGTTTTTCCTCCTTTTTGTTCCATTAGTTGATGAGAAAGTGGGGAATTAGCATACACCCCCCCTCCCTTCCCCCCTGCTTTGCTAGCACTAGATTAAACGTGGCCTTGAAATACAGGGCTTGGAGCCAAATTCATCCTTCCCAGAGTTTGGATGAGCTCAGATTTGGGCTTTAGGCTTTAGCTGGCAAAATGCTAATTCCAGGCTAGCAAGGCATAAAGTCCAGGAAAAGCACAACCCTTTTGTTCCAAATGAATAACTGAGAGACACTGAAGGTCCCAACTCTCAATTGCTTAACATATTTAGTGTGTGGAGTATTCCAGGCTCCCATAAGGCCAGAATTAAGCCCTATAAAGTGCTTAAACACGTATTGAAATTGAAGAGACCAAAGACCGCCTGGGCCTGGCACCACTGACCCCAAGAAGCTACTGCTGTGGACACCTACAAACACGTTCATCTTCACCCGTGGAGTCGTTCCAATACAGTCGGTAGGTCTGGCTTTACTAGGCAGTAAAAAGTACATGCACATGTGCTCCAAGAATGAAGACTTAAGGTTTGAAATAGCACTTCTGGGGCTAGTTAAGTAAGGGGCGATATTTTACTTTGCGTCAGCCTGTTTTTAGACATATTGGTGCGCTCAGGACTGGCAGCATTGCTGCAGAGCCGTCCCAGTGTTAAACCACACATGTGAACAGAAGCTCTATCCCTGCTGTGTGTGTAAGGATGCTCCGTCCAGACCCAGCAGTAAATTGGTGCTGGGCTGTTTGAAATCATGATGGGTGTCAGTCGTACTACTCTCTGGTGAGCTGTTGGTCACAGAAATTATTTGCTTTACTAAATAGATTCAGGTGGGCAAAGGGCTATGGGGTGGTAACCCATGTGTGTCAGCTTCTCCCGTACAGATGAGAATAAATATCATGTACCAACCCCACAAACATGTAAATCTTGCCTTTGCCACGTGGGTCTCGCCTGTGTTTCTTTGGCACAGTGTATAGGAACACTTTGAGGTATTTGACACACATTAAAATGGGAAATGTTATTGAGTTAAATATGAGTAAAACCTGATAACAGAGCCACTGCTGCACCAACCCTCCCTTCAGGTACTCTTATATGTAATTACATATTGATTGGTTATGGTCTTCTTGCATCCTCCATTTTCAGTCTGCTCTGTAATAGCAATATTGTGTGCAACGTCCGGAGGGTGCTGGCTGAAGGACGGTTTGATGGGTTCAAGTATCTGTGAGATAGTTTGGGATTGTATTATAGGTTTCAGGATCTCAGGTGGATTTTGATGCGATAGCTGAAGAAATTACCCCAGCAGATCATCTGGCAGGGACTGGGGATGCAAAAGCCTGAGCTATTTTAAACCAAACCAGAATGGATGGCCCTTTCTCTCGCATGCTGGGCTGTGAGCGAGGTGGTTGGAAAGCACGTTCAGCTGGGGGGGTCGGTGGCCTTGGGCAGGTGGAGGGGGTGGATGGAGGGGACAGACGTGGGCAGGTGGAGCAGGAGGATGGAGGGGACAGCAGGCATTGCTGCTGCTGGTGCCCCAGCATGGGCCATCGGACGTAACGAGGGGTAGGGACCGGGCAGCGTCACCTTGTGCGTGAAGCCAGAGTGAACTGGGATCACCAAAATGCCCCACTAATTCCTCACCTCCAGGAGTGGGATCTGTAGCAAGTGCTGAACTATGGCAGCTTAGCAGGCTGAAGTAAAGAAAAATTATGTTTCCTACCCCGGGCTGTAAACTGTGGAGATGGGAGAGCTGTCACGAGACTGCTCAGCCGTGGTCTGAGCTGGTGCTTCGCTTGCAGGACCAGATGAACACCTGGGGGGTGTGTGTGTGGGGGGGCAACCGATCCAGCCTTATCGAGGGAAATCAGCTCTTTTTTCCTCAAAGTGGCTGATATTTCTGTCGAAGCAGTGAACCAGTTAACGGTGCTGACACTTGAACGAGGGCCCTGGGCTCCTGGAGGAGCACCCCGCAGCTGACCCCCCTCCGAGCCCTCGCCGGCTGCCGCTGAGAAAGGCTCCGAGATTCCTCCCTGCGCATTCGCAATTGTATAACATTCCTCTTTCAGATAAAGCAACTGTTTACATGGAAAATTAATGTTATTCACATTTTTTTCTTCTGTGTTTTTTTTTACCCATCTTTTAATGTGATTTAACAGCTGGAGATGAGGAGAAGGCAGCACCAGGAGAGCAGCCAACTCTCTGCAGACAGGCAGAGAGTGCTCTGGGGACTACCACTGGTCCGCGGATGACAGATGGGAACTTATGGTCTATAACTTAACAGATGGATCACAGCTCTGTTTTTTTGCTTGCATGGAGAGAATCGAATGATTATGGGGGGCCTAAATAAAAGTGGCTAATCAGAAAGATCTGTGATTCAGTGTAGTGATTCGGGAGGATGTAATTTGCAGGATGAAAACCTTGTGGCAGTGACTAACGTGTAAAAGCAATGGCAAGAAAGACGAATTATTGTCCTGATTCACATTCTGTAAAACTATATTTCATCAGATAAGCATCTTTTTCTTTGTCTGCCACTCACAAAAACATTTTTTTTTTCTGTGAAAAGACATGGTTTTGGTTCAGAAAGTGAATATTTAATTTACTGTGGATACGAAAATAGAGACGTAATGTTATATTTTGATGTGACATGCTACATATATATTTATATATATATATATGTATTTATTATCTCACCCAAAACTATTTTATGTATTTGCTTTACCAGCTACCATTAAATTGACAAAATCAACAAAAACTTTTGTGACCTCTGTCAATCCCTGACTCTTTGCACTGTAGTGGAAGACGGCACATTTGTGTATCTGTCATTGCTGATAACGTGCTGGCTTTTATTTCTGCATTTCATGAATGCCTGTCATGGTAAGAGATGATACTTTTTGCTATCATTATTTTTATTACTATGAAGCATACAGCAACAGCACACATGAAATACATTAAATACTTTGATGTCTGCGTTTCTTAGTAGCCTTCAAGGCCTTTCATTGCTACAAAACTTAGCAAAAACCAAATGGGATGCAACAAAGTCATTCCAGGTGATGGAAATCCCAGATGGTATTGTAAATTCCCCCTTCCCTTCTCCCCAATTTACTTATCAGGCTCTAAGACAAAGTGTAGTTTAAGGCACATCAGCTTTCGATGGATGAAGTTTCTCTGTCACGGCACATTCAAAATTCTGAGCAGAAATGTGGTTGCTTGTGCTTTTTTTTTTTTTTTAATGTGATTCTTTCTTTTCCACGACCAAGGTGTTGAGCTTTTCCTTATAATTTTCCCACCTTTGCTCCAAAGGGGTGTTTTACTTTCATATCCTGTTTTTTTTATACCTAGGTTTCTGAAGGAAATAAGACCTGTGCAGTCCTACTGTGTGTGCCTGTGCTTGTATCAGACTCCCTGTAAGAAGTTTGGAACTTGCTCAGTTTCAACACCCTTTAGCAGAATGGTGGAAACCTCTCAGCTGGTAAGTTCCTACAAGACTTGGGAGATCGGGCGCCCATGTAGATAGAAAGATTAAGAGGCTCACCTTTTATCAGATATCAGAATCCACAGAGGAGTGTAAAGACACAAAAACTTGAAATTTGAGTTTCATTAATTCTGCTCTTTATCAAAGTGCTTGTCTTTAGAAACTTTCCCAGTGTCATCCCTTCAAAGCTTTATTAATCCTGAAAGCTGTTAGAAACCTTACTTTCAGCATGAAAAATGGGAAAAACTATGACTCCTGACAATTACCAAATTAGACTGAAAGAGGACTTGTGCCCCTTTCACAGAAATGCTGAGTAAGTTCATCAGGATCAGGGCTGCAGCACTGGCATGAACTCCAAAAGTTACTTGTTACGGTGGGTCAGAAAGGAAGCTGCACGCGAGCACGGTGACTGCCGCAGCTGTGTGTGACGTCCACAGCGAAAACTTAACACCTTTATGAGGGCACTTTCATGGAGAACGCAGGGAGAAATAGCAAAGGTGCGATATTAAAGACCGGCATAAATTACACGTTCATCTTCTTCTGCTGGCTTGTGTAAATTCAACATTGCGTATTCTTATTCAACAGGTGTGTCATAGTTTACAGGGTGATTAAATGAGGGAGGAAAGGAAGTCTCCAGGAGAACACAGAGATGAACCTAAGGAGAAGAAACACTAGGAGAACTACTTAAAATACTTGTTTAGTTAAAAGATGGCAGTGCTTGCAAGAAGAAAGAATAACACCTGACATTACGTTTTCATGACAATAGACTTAACACTGTCCTACGATTGAGTGTAAAAAAAAAAGAGAGCCATAAATATGAGGTAGATGTCTCTTACTTAAGCCTAACAGACCATTAATACCTCGTGTGCTGCAATTTTGGATCCTTCCTGAACAGTGCAGAAAACAAGTTGAACATTACTGGCTTTGTGTGGTGAGAGAAGTTAGAAATATTTCATTTCAAAGCACCTCTCTCTCCTAGAGAGATCTTTAACAAGTTGCAGAAGCTGTTTTTTCTTTTCCCCCCAGCCATGGCAGGCTATATTATATCTGGGACTCGAAGAGGAACCTCTTAAGAATTTGAGTATCTTCTCACGCTGCTCATGATATCCTCTCCTTGTGTATGCCTGAGAGAGTGAAGTTGTTCTGTAATGGCTGACCATAGCGAGAGTCCTCTTAGACCTCACGGTGGCACATTTACTCCCATGCAGGTAGTCTCCATTCAAGACACGATAATGCACCTGAGAATAAAGAATCACAGCAAAATGGAGGCTGAAAGGGAGCTCTGGAGGTCACCTAGTCCGACTCCTGCTCAAAGTTGGATCAGGTCCTCCAGGACCTTGTTCAGTCAAGTTTTGAAGCTCTCCAGGATGGAAATGCCACAACCTTTCTGCACTTGTACTCTCTTTTGTGATGAAGGATTTTTTCCTTAAAGTTTCATCGTCATTCCCTGATCTGTTCTCCCTTGCTGGTCTGTGTGCTTATGGCGATTGATTTTGCACTGGGAGGTTACGCAGAAGTTTGAACGAAAGATCTCTAGAGCTAAAAAGCATGCAAACAGTTGCTTGAGCTACAGTTGCTGCTTAGAAGCTGCAGTTAGGATAAGTACTGTCCTTTGTGGACTGGGCACAGTCAGAGACTAGTAATAATGCCCACAGGGTTTCTGTGACTCAGGACCCTGAAGACGCTTTCTTTTAGCATCATTTCCAGATACTCCAGCTTTGGTAGCTAGAGATACCTGGGATGACAATGGAATATTTTCCATGGAAAGGCACAAATGAGACACCTGGGATAACAATGGAATATTTTCCATGGAAAGGCACAAATGAGACTTTGGAGTAGTTTTGATGGAACCTCAAAACTTTGTCAGTCTCCTGACCTGCACTCCCAGGAGAGGAGGGAACAGAGCAACTCACGGCGATGGACCGTCATGGAGTCCGAAGTAGATCTCCCTTTAGGAGGGAGGTGGGGTGATCGTCCAGTCAAAGCCATGTGTGGTGGGTAACTGTAGGGAAAAAGGATTTGGGCTGTAGTCATGCTTCATTTAATTTAACCTGAGAACATCAGGAAAGAATAGGATGTTGATGGTAAACCCTACCCAGGGATTTCATGAAAGACAGGGACTAGCTTCACAAGGGGAGAGGAACTCCCTTGAGAGAGCTGGAATAAATAGGGAAAAACAACATGCAAAACATGTCTGTAGCTGGACATAAACTGTCCATAGGCAGAAGCAGCTGACCCAGAGCAGAGGGCCTGGGTGTATGCTGACATTTATGGACAGGTTCAGGTGTTTGAGCTGCTCCGGAGGAGGTTGGGCTGTGCTAGTGCGGACAGAGAGGAAATCTGGCAATTTGACTAGAGTGTGAACAAAAGGAAGGATGGAGAGAAAGTGTGGAGAGCCAAGGTTAGCTAACAAACCTCTCCACTTTGTTCTGTGCTTCTGGAGTGCTTAAGTATATTGGCCTTCTGTTAATGTGGAAATTATATCATGGCTTGCACTCTCAGTTGCGTAACATCTCTGTGGCATGACTGTTGTTGTTTACTGACAAATATTATCAGGAATGTCTCTTGTGTATGTTTTTTAAATCCATTAATGCAATTTGGCAGCTGGAGAAAAAGAAGGCCAGCCAGCTCCCCACGGACTATGGGCAAATGCTCCTTAGGCTGTAGTGGGAAGACAATTGCATGTTTAATACAAATCTGTGTAATTGAAAGGTCTACTGTGTTTGGGGATGTGGACACTGGCAGTCATAATCGGTGTTTCCCTGAGGCTTTGTGGTTATATGGCATTATCTAACACTTGATTGCACACTTTACTGCAATGTGGGAAAACCTTCAGACTGAATGGCCTGTAAAACTCAACATCCAGGCCCACTGTGACCTGGTATTTTCTTGAAATTCAGTATGACTGTTGCCATTTTCATGTTGGGTTCATCGATTTCTCTTTCTAATAACTCTCTGGAAAAGTCATATACAGTTTGTATTTCATACTTACATTAGATTGTTCCATTAGTACATCATGAATTTTTGTTTTGATCTGTATAAAATCTGCAGTAAAATATATTATTAATTATTCATTGGTCAAAGATATGTTACCATCTTTTCCCAAGATGCCTTCAGATTTTGCTATATCTCAGCAGTTTAAGGATTAGCAAAGCTCAGTATAAATCCCTTTTTCTCCCATTGCCCAAATGCATTAGTTCACATTTTTTTTCTGCTGGTGAATGAAAGACATAACCTACCTTATGCAAGCTGTTTTAATGCATTGTAAAACAAATACACAAGCATAACAAAAATCTGTATTTCAGCTTGCTTCAAACCCATGTTCCTTCCTTGGATCATTCACATAAGAGAGGGAAACAGACCCTGGAGCTACTTTCCATGTTTGGATACGCCTTCCCAAGCCCACCTGCCTTACTGGGAGAAGCTGCTATGCTTTTCATCCCAGGGATCTGCCTCATTCCGCTCAATCCCTTGCTCGGATCGCTCTACTGAAGAGGCAGGGCATCTAGCAGTGCTGCACCGGTGACCCTGCAACGCGGAAAGGAGATGGAGTTGGGGAGATCTACCTATCCAGCAGCTTGTCACTATGATGGCAAGCTCTCCTTCGCTCTCTGCTTGACCTCAGCACATCACGTCCCACTTCAGTTCATTGCTGTGGGCATGTGGCCGCCCCGTGCTCCCTTGCAGGTGAACTGCTTCGTTCACATGCTCAACAGTTGACTAATGCCAAGTGGTGCCAACTTCCCCTGTGAGCGTGGAGTTTCCTGGTCTGAATGTCCTGTGACACCCTTTGTAGGGCTGATTAAAATCGGTGCCTGTTGAGAGCAGGCTGTATTTGAGGTCCTGGCCTAGTCCAGCCTGCAGGTTCCCTCCCAGGTTGGACGTAGTTTGGCCCTTGTCCACACACGTGATGTAGCTTCTTTTGCAGATGCTGCTTTAGAAGATGGTTGCTGCAGACTGTGGTGCTGATGCCACATAATTGCAAGACTTGCTCTTCGTAGCATTGCTCGATCTCTCTAGGCATACCTGAGATGAAATAGTGAGTTTTCATATTTTGTTTTAAAAAATGAAAGAAGATGCTGCTGTGCCGTCTTCCAGGCCCAAGACTGACTGGAAGGGTAGTGAAGGTCTAACCTCCCACACAAGCCCTAGCTGGTGCATCGTGTGCTCCCCAGCGGAGTGGCTGCTCCCTCCTCTCTCCAGGCAGATCAGCACAGCCCCTTCTCTTCTCCCCATCATTTTAGGCGCCAGAATTTTGCACTGAGAGAGGCTAATTTCATCGTGGAAATAGGAAACAAATGTCTAGGTGCTTAATCTTATTCCCTTCTTTATGTAGAATTGCCTCTGGATCTTTTTAGTAATAATTATCTAGCACAAACCAGAACTTTTTATAGTGGAGTGGAAAAAATAACCCAGGCAAATCTTAACTACTTGTAGGATGGATTCAGTGATGAAGGAATTCCCTAAAGCTGCTCTGTTCTGTGATCTTTGTTTCTAACAGCGTTTTAATCCTTATGAAGCATATCTTGAATGAAGTGGCACCTTTTGTTATAGCATTATTTGAAGATACACAGAGATGAGAGGGTCTGCTAACAGTGATTACATCACGTAGCTTTTACATCCCAGCTTTTCAAGATCTACATAAACTGCTAGAAATCACTTTAACGAAACATAATCCAAACACGTGAAATGAAAGAAGAGAACTGAGAGGTGATTTGCGTAAGAGAGACCTGCCTGTTTACCACGCACAGCAACAAGAGAAGATTGCAGCAGCCGTTTTTCTGTCCAGGTGCACTTGAAAATATTCACCTTTGTTCAGACTTCTTTTTTTGTCTCAGTTTTTAAAGAAAGGTTAAAAAAAAAAAAAAAAGAGACACACACAGGAACACAAGTGCTGGCTAACTTCTGCCAGCAAGACTGGTAATTCTAGTATTGATGAACCAAGAAATTAAAAGGGTTGGTGTGAAGCTGTTGCAAATGGGATTTTGTTACACGGCTTTGATTTAGCAGCAATTTAGGATTTATTAATATTTTTGAGATAGATGACAAGATCAGATGGTATAATTTTAGCAGTACTTAATCAATCATCAGCCAATTTAACAGAGTGATTCGATGGAATTTATTACAACCAAATTTGCGGCTTAGTTAAAGATTCGAAAGTGGCAAGGATCACCCGAAGCTTACAGCAGGGTTGCAGACACAGATGGTGGTTAAATCAAATCACACACACGCACAGACAGACAAAATAGTTCTGAACCAAACCACACAGTCAGGCAAATAGCTTCAAACCAAACTGCAAATGCACGCACAGAGATACAACAGTTCTGAACCAAGTTTTACACACAGCCCTCCGCCCTGAGGTTAACCTATGTTTAAAATTTCCCTTCCGTGAGTTTCATGAATTACTCACTTTTATGTGCCAGCATTCATCAGTGGACGGTCAGTAAACCTCTCAAACTCAGGCTTTTAAGTCCTCGTGAAATCACTGGCGGACGATCTGGGGGGCTGCACCCCCACAGAAGTACCCTGTGAATTCAGCCCCACTGTCTGTATGACAATCCATCTGTTTCTACCCATTTATTGCAACATCTCTCTTCTACAGATTTTCTTCTATAGGTCTATTAACCTATAGACAAAATAGATTACAGCCAGAAAGACAGAAAGACAGATTTGAAGCATAGTTTGCCTCTTTTAAAATGACTTAGAGGTGGTTTCAGGTTGTACAGATGGCCTCAACTCTGCGGGGCACTTTTTGCTCCTGAGAGTGCCAACTAATTCTTTTTTGCCTGATGATTATCTCCTAGAACTTGTATTACTAGTTGATTGGAGAGCAAGTACTGGGGGGGGGGCTATACAATTATTTCAGAAGGTGCAAGTAAAAATGATTTGAATCACCCCTGTGCACATTTCCCCAGATTATTCACTGAGTAGCCGTACGAAGGCAAGTGTGACCTACCAAGAGGAAAAGATACGTGCAGGCTCATATTTTCAGGTACCACTATCTCCCAGTTGACTGTACTCAACTTTTTGTTTTGTCAGCCCACTCTCGTTTGCACATTCCCAGCGTTACCTGTCACATGAGAGACGACATAAGTAAGTGGAAGTACCGAAGGTCCCTAAGACTGTTTGCTCTTCTTCTTCCACCTGCAGGTAGCCGATCGCTTGCAAGGGCAGCTGCTGTTGCAGAGCACTGGCTGCGTTTCCAGGCTGAGCCATGCACGGTGAAGATTACCAGTCCTGTGCTCTGTTGCACAGCTCTCAGGTTTTTTTTTTTAGTTTGAGATCTTTCCACTCCATCTCTCCCCCATTTCTGTCATATTCTGCCCCTGCTGCATAGTTGGCATTTATTTGCATAAAAGACTTACTTTTACAACTGCTTACATAAATGCATATTCAGTTTCTCCCTAACTCATTCTATGCATCATCATGCACTTATGTTTTATACTCTTCACAGTCCGTGGCATCACTACAATGTTGTTCTTCCATAAAAGTACTTTTTAGCAGGTGAGCTACGGGGCTGCAGCGCAGCAGTGTTGCTGATCTGTGCAATTGTAGCACCAATCTTACAGTGTTGTTTGCTAAAGCTCTGGGCTGTGGCAGACGTAAAGGTGAGTCTTCCAACTCACCTGTAACAGTAAGGAGTGTATTTTTCCAGCTGTCTTAATGGCAAAAAGAAGAACCTGAAAAGTAAATATCAGAATATTCTCGATGAGAGGAAAATAAAAAGAATTTCAAACGAATTTCACTTCTACCAGTCTTAGCTTGTTTTCCAGAGCAAAGGAAGCAGAAGTGATCATTTATTTGTTTTGTTTAAGTCTGCAAACCTCGTGTACACTATGTAATCCTTCACTGGTTCTCTGCAGGCTGCTGAATGCTTAATGAACACAGAGAGAGATTAAAAAAAGAAAAAGCAAAAAAAAACCAACCGGGTCAGCTAATAAAGCTCTGATGATTATCAGCCAGCTGGCAGTCACCCCTGGGGCACTGGCCGGCAGGAGCACTGCTGCGGAGGTGAAGTACTGGAGCATATGTGGGTAGAGGGAGGATTTTTTGTGGTGGTGTTTAGGGGACAAAGAGCAACCAGCCAGAGGAAGCAGAGATCATTAGTTACATGAGTATGCTGCTTGTGGAGCCGTGTTTTTACAATGTCCTGACTCACGGAGCCTGAGTCATGGTTTTGAAAACCTTCATGTTGGCTGTAGAGGAGCTGACGGACCCACACGTACAATCTCTACTTGCTGAACTTTGGGTTAAAAATCTTCTGTAGCCTCTTCATCTCTCACCTGTTCAGGGGAAGAGAGCACCCGCTGCAACCTCAAGCCCCCAACCTCGAGCTGTGACCGTAAGTCACCATGCAGCATCCGTCACCATCCGTGTCAGGTTTGACATTGTGTAAAACCCCCTGAAAACGGCTTTCTTACCGATTTCAATCCTTTGTCAGCCCATAAAAACGGATTAAGGCAGAGAGAGTTGACAGACTGAACAAATGCAAGGATGTCACAACAGTTTCAATCCCTGGATTTGGGGAGCAGTGATCTTAATAATAGATTTTGATATTAGAAGTGAGAGGGGGTGCCTCAAGGCTGACAAGAGGCTGGTAGTTCTCTCCTTTTCACCTTGAAGCTCTTTTTGATAAACAATAAAAATTCCCTTACATTTACTATCATATTAAGATCGATTTTACTCTGTATTTTTCAAGCTGTCCTTTATTGCATGATTATGATTAAAGTAGAATAAAATATAATGCCCCAATGATTCTTCTTCTTCATTTTTTTCTGGCATACTTTCTCTGCCTCTTTTTAAATCCCTTGCTTTTAATTTAATCCACATTTTATACCTTGTACATGTTAATTTACTTGCTCCTTGATACTTATCCTGAGAGCCAGTATGAAATGGGCCCACAAGTTTGCATTTTTCGTTGTGACTAGCCTCTAAGCGTCTTTGTTAGGGAAGGCCCACGCACGCTTCAGTTTGCCTTGAGAATTGCTAGAAATTATTATTTATTGTTGTGATAATTATTAGTTGGAAGATATTTATCTCCTCCTGTAAGCTTCTGTGAACAACTGAAGATACAGTCTCTATACCCAGTGATAACTGCTGTTTTACAGAGGTTTGCTTGCTCTTTCATTCTCGGGATAATACTAATGTACATAATATTCATGTACGTTCGCTTGCACAAAGTCTGTACTTTGCACCCCATTGCACTTTCATTTATAATTTCACAATGTAAGAGTGCCACAGAGTCAGGTCCCCTGAACTTTACAAAACTAATTTGCTGCGTCCCAGTCTAAATGCGCTGCGGACGGTGTTAGCGGCTGCAAGAGGCAGCCGCTCGCAAGGGTCAGGGACAGCATTCCCACTCAGTCAGGACCTTTTCGCTTAGTTGACAGCACGTCAGCATATTTAGTAGAAGAGCCATGGGAATTTTTCCTACTGTTTTGTCACTGTAAGGAAAGAAGACCAAGAGATTGAAAAAAACCAAACTTCCTTTAGGTGTTGATTTAGGTGTCATTTTCCTAGAACATTCAGACTGGTTTTTTCCACCACTTTATTTCTAGCCCAGAGTATCTTTCGGTCCTCCCGGTGCTCAGCCGGGTGCGTGCTGCTGCATGATTTTTGTCCCTAGCACTTTCTCTTCCAAGAGGCCCCATTTGCTTCTCTCACCCAGCCCGGAGGTGATTAGGATCATCGTCTTCTAGAATGTGCCTTGGTTTGCCATAGCCCTGTGCAATGTCCTGCTGGCACAGGCATGGGGAAACTCACGACGACGTTAGAAAGTAATTTAATCTCTTCTGTCTGTGAATACATTAATGGGAGTAGGAATTCAGGCTTAAGCGTGATGAGTCGTTCAAACTTCTAAACTATAACAAGATCAAACATTTAATGGTGCCGAGGCTGCATTATTGCCTCCCCTGCAATGAAATCCTCCCTTTTCTAATGCTCGTTTGCATCTGTTTAGTGACGTCAAGTGTGATACAGACCCAGGCTGATGGCAGGGGAGAGAGCTGCAGCCGTGTGCCGTCATCTTATGACTTAATGCGAGCACATACACCTCGGGGACAGATGCCAGTGGGAGCCCTCTTAGCTCCCATGTCCGAGGGGATCTCCTCCCACACAGTGCTACCTCTAGTTTGAGACTAATTATGAGACATTTTTGATGGCTTATTTAATAGATTTTGTTTTTACAGTACTCTTGTAATTGCATGGGAAAAGGTCCCTGAAGACCGTGCAGACCATGGTGCTTGATTCTAACTTTGTTCCTCCCTGTAAATGCCGGCAAACCCCGCAGCCTGTTTGCAAAGAGGGAGCACGCCGTGTGTGGCGTTGTGGGGGCTGTTGCTAAGGTGAATTTTAATTTCTTTCTTTTTTTTTATTTTTTTAAAGTATCTTCTTTTGCTTTCATGATTTCCGAAAAGCTTAATGTTTGATTAACAGCTTTAGAAAAATGCCCTATAAAGACTCACTTCATTTTCACTGCAGATTTCTAAAAATTGAGAGACCATTTACATTATTTTTCGAGAGAAATGAAAAACAGATGTCAAGTAATTGTCCATTTTGCTTCTGGATTTCTGTGTAGTCATAACGGGTATCACGTGGTAAGGGACAAGAGATGGGCAGACAGGCAGAAGACTGTCACATGAAACCACTTTATTTGCCTGTGACTCCTCCATCTGGAAGTGCCTAGTGCCGCCAGCAGCCGATGCCAGATACTTAGTACAGTCATCCCATGTTTGGGAATAAAGTGATGGCAATATATGGCTGTTTTGAAACACAAGGGTTGAAATTCTGGATTCAGAGAATAAATGGCACAAATGTTGCTCTTTTCATGACTTCAATCTCAAATGGGAAACATATCTCACAGGATGGAAGAAAGCAGGGAACAAGCTAAAAAAGCCAAGGAGAGTCTAGGGTCAAAACTAAGCTTTGGGGCAGGGCTGGCTGATGGGTTTGGCTTCAAGCAGGGTATGTGTTGCGACTAGGGAAAGGCAAGGAGTAAGAATAACCACAACCAAGAGTAAGCCTAGCTATATTTAAGAATACATGATAGTAGGGGGTACCGAATGTCACCCCACCATCTGCTTTGGTACAAAAGAGCATCTAAATGTACCCTTAGCTTGCAGCTGCTCTGCAGGTATTATCATTTCTAAGCAAGACGTGAGTGAGGAAAATGTTTTATGTTTCTGGTAAATTGATCTTTCAGGTGAAGGGCAGATAATGGTGGATATGTGCATGCTGGTAAGAATTCTTTTATTACGAGAATAGTTATTTAGATAGCTGCTAAATTTTATAGCTCGTAAAAAAGACCTGTTACAGGATGTTTTAAATTAGAGCTGGGCTGCAGACCAAAAGGTTTTTTACGTGATAGGTTACAGTTAGAAATTAAAAACGTCTCACAAGCCTGTTTTCTACCATTGAATGTAGCTGTTGAAAAGTTTCTTTTTAAATTAAATCTTGATTTCATTGAAGATTTGTGTCATGGTTTAACCTCAGCCAGCAACTAAGCACCATGCCGCCGCTCATTCCCCACCCCCCCCCCCTTCCCCACAGTGGGATGGGGCAGAGAATCGGAAGGAAAAAGGTAAAATTAGTGGGTGGAGATAATAATAGTTTAATAGAACAGAGGAAGAAACCAATAATGATAATAATAATAAATGACAATAATAATAAAAGAACTGGAATATACAAACCAAGTCATGCATAATGCAGTTGCTCACCACTCACCGACCGATGCCCAGTTCCCGAGCAGTGATCTCCCCCCCCCCCAGCCCCCCCAGTTTCCACACTGGCCATGACGTCCCATGTCTGGAATGTCCCTTTGGCCAGTTTGGGTCACTGCCCCGGCTGTGTCCCCTCCCGACTCCTTGTGCCCC
>JANZLQ010000029.1:12106705-12141473 GCA_026212715.1 Elanus axillaris
AGGGAACTTCAAGTCCATGCTCTGTATGAGACCTTGTGTTAGTCCGTACTCAAGGGCTTTTTTCAATGGCCTTGAAAAAGGAGGATCCTGGATAAGAACTAAAGTTGCAAGCTTGCACTAAAGCATGTGCCACTGTTTTTTTCACGACCCATTTACTCACAAATATTATATTAAAATTACTATGAGTGTACTTGACTCAGTCTTTATTGTAATTTAATATATATATGATTTAGTATATATAATACTTTCCTTTTTGATTTGGCAGAAACAGTGGTGTATGAAGAACCTGGATGCCTGTAATGCAGATAATTAGGAAAACACAAATCAACCAATAATGGTTTTTTCCCCATATGAAAGCAGTGAAAAACCTAGGATTCAGTGTATTGAAATGCAATTTTTGTCTGTCAAATGATACCTACTATTTTAATAAGGTATTAACGATTTTTATCTCACATTTTCCTTCTTCTGAGATTTACCTAAATCATGTTAATATGATTACGTCTTTTGCCTAAGTGTCACTTATACTACAGTGGGAATGACCAACAGAAACAGGAACAGGACCATCCATAGGAGTTTTAAAGTGGCATAGATACAAAAAATACTAGCCTGCATGATGGGATCTCAAGAAGCAACAGATGGATCATGACTGATAGATGGCCTGATTCACAAAACCTGACTCACCTTGTGGGTCCCGTGATCATGTGGATGCTGGGGTTTTTTTTTGTTTGTTTTAAACTTATTCCAGGATTTTTAGAGTTTTCAAGTTTAACTGAAAGCACTAGCAATTATAATCAAAAGGCCATACTTTACCTTTTTTCAGTAACAAAGTATCTGGGATGGGAAAAAGGGTTCCCAGTATTTTTGTTTCAAAATCTGGATTTTGTCTCAAGCGCTTTATATTTGGAGTGCTTGAATCTTTGCTTGTGACTTGGGTCCATGCCCCTGTAGAAATATTTTTGCTGACTAATTTAGGAGAATCTTAATGAAGCCATGAAGAACCTGAAAACTAGTAACTGTGAGAATTGAATATTAAGCTGTCCTCTTTCTTGGGGCGATTTTTCAATCACTTCTTTTGGGAGCTTAAAAAATGATACAGTCAACTTTTTTTAAAGAGGATATTCAACAACAACAAAAAAATTAACTTGGGGAAATTCTATGATTTGTTTCTGAATGTTGTTTCCCTAACGGTTTTGAAATACCTACAATTTTTCCATATATCTTTTCCACTCTTATATATTCCACTCTTATATTCCACTCTCATATATATTTCCACTCTTCTCGAGATGTAAGAAAAGGGAAATACCTTTCACTGCTCTAAGGAAGCGTGCCTGAGCTAAATAACAAAGACTGTTTTGCAAAATACGAAGTAGAGCAATTTGTACCTTCTTAGCACGTGGGCTCGAGTAAGAGTTTTATGAAAAATCAGCTCTACATTTTAGCCCATCCACTAAACTCGGAGCAAAACTCAGTTCAGCCGTGGCTGGGCATGCAAAATGTGGGATATCATCACTTCCTAATGACTTCTTTCTGTAGGTGTTCAGCACTGACTGCATATAGGAGTAAGTCATGTAAGGATTAAGATCACGTCAGTCACGAAGACCAAAGGCAGTTAACACCAAGACCAACTACAACGAGAGAGAGGGTGCAGCAGTCGCTGCTGCAGCCTGGACACTGGTGTAGAGCATCTGGTCTCGTATCTTGGTCTTGTACTTATGGATGGTTTTACTCAGCAAAATAAACTCTCCCCTTTATTGTGGTTAAATTGTTTTTTAAATCTTTCATTATTCAGAAACGGAGTTTGAGTAACACCACTTTTCATGTAGCCTTTTTTTGAGTCAGACTCGGAGCAGATGTCTATGAGAAAATATGCATTTTCTGTGGACATAATGACAACAAAGGAGCATAACAGTGCATGGAAGATTTAGGAACTAGGAAGCTAGATGCATGCCTTAATTGTCAGACAGTGAAAGACTTTTGTCACAACAAGCTTTTAGCATCCAGCAGAGAGTTTATGGATAGTCTAATTTCTTATTAATCAGGAAAGTGCCTGTTATATTACTGAGTGAAGAGTGGGGTTCCAAAAATTAACACTGTTTAATTGCCCAGCTGGAATTGTAAACAGCTATCAAATCTGACTGCTAATGTCACAAATCCATCTTTAACGTGGATTATCATGCTTCATCTTGGGGAGGGTAAAAGTAAAATCTGTGTTTGACTGTAGAAGATAAACAGTTGAATGGCTGTGATCTCAATGCTGTTCAGCTGGATAATAGTTCTGCAGATGTTGAAATAAATAGGGAAAATATTAAATTAACAGCGAGTGAAAAGCTGAAGGAACTTTTTCTACAGTTTGCTTGTTAGACCAGTGCTAACACCATTGGTCCAGTTCTCCTGCTACACTTGGCCGTGGTTGATACTTTCCTTCTTAGGTTTCATAACTAGAAAATTTGGCATTTACGTTTGCTTGTGTGGGCTATTCCCATACACAGGCGTGACCTTGAATTTGTGTCTTTTTCTGAACTGGGTGACAAGAGACGTGAGAACAGGGATCCCTGAGCGGGTCTGCCCTTGTGTTAGGGGTCAGTCCGGAGCGTGCCCTCAGCCACCTGTAAGCAGGAGAGACAACTTTGCCAACCTCCTTAATCGGTATTTTGTGTCGGATCTGGCACCCAGCTCATTGGGCCAAGCTCTCCCAGGAGCCACTCTTGCCTCTCACTCTTGACAAGTCTTCCTTACTGGGGATGGCAAAGCCTGTGGCACAGGGCAGGGGGTGGCAAGAGGCAGAGGAACCCCCCCTCACCTCCCCGGGGTCGGTGGAGACTCCACGGGGCGTGCAGAGGACAGAGGAGCGTGTGCTGAAGGCTCTGCGTGCGCCTGCAATGGGGCGAGACTTGCTCGAGCGGTGAGAGCGGAGCTGATTTTGGGCTCTTCTTGAGCTTGCCGCCTCTTTGTGCCCCCAACCACCTGGGCTGCCTGGAGCCATCGGCGGGACTATGGTTGCGCTGGTCTGATTTCTGTGTCCTCCCCTTCAGCCTCCCCGTAGGAGGGTGGGGTCATCTCCAGCTCAGAGGGAGCGCTTAAATTCCATCTAATAATTTGGCATTAGGATCTCAAAACCACTTGAAGATACCTTTAACTTCCGCACTGGGAAAGCCAGAGCACCACTCATTGCCTTATCCATGAAGGCAGACCTGGGACTCGAGTAAATAAAATAAAGGGTCCACTTCATATCTGATTATGTAGCAATATAGAACCGATTCTATCATGGACATGGATGACAAGTATGATAAACTGACAGCTGAATAGCCCCAAGGGAACTTTACTACAGATAAGGAATCAAACTTTCTGGAAAAGTGACTTTTCTTGCCCACGACTTCCTCTCCCTGCCCTACATCACTGCATTTTCATCTGCCCTCCGAAACTTTCCGAAGGGATGTTTGATTTGTTGTGAAACATTATTTCCTTTAATTCATAATGCTTCATAAGGAAATTTCAGGTTTTATGTATTTCACACCTGTGAAATTTTTCAAAATAACCAGATTATCCTCCTCAGATATTTTCAAAATGAGAAGTTTTGTGTTTTGTTGAAACTGTATTTTTGACTTTACAGTTCAGGTAAAGGTAAGATAAACCTTTAAAGGACACACTCAAAGTAAACTATTTTAAAATTATTTAAAACAGACAATTTTGTCAGATCTGATATGAATTTTGGGAAGATAATTTTTATAAGTTTTTTTCAATATTTTGACTTTTGTTTAATTCAAGATGGAAATAATTCTTTGACATTTAATCTCTTTACTCATAATGCAAAAAAACCTTTGTATTTTTATACTTCCAACATCAGAAGCTTCAAAATTGTTTTGATTTATTATTCCTGATGAAACCATACAGTATTGTGAAGCTCATAATATTCCCGTATTTATAAAATTTAATAAAAAATTCTCAGATGGCTAGCAATATTGTGCAACTGAAACTAATATTTTCTGATATGAACAAAACTGTTGCTTTTGAGTGGTAATCAAAGAATTGGTGATGATTTGATTCAAGCTTTCTGGTAATGCACTTTAATTTTCTCCTTCTTGACTGTTAGGTAACTTGCACATTACATAGCCCTGAGGGAATCTGAAATCAAATCCACTGAAGATGCTAGAAAACTTATATTGCTTTCAGAAGGCTTTATACTGGGCTCATCAGGAAGAAAGCGTAAGCTCTTCTAGTTGGGCTATACTGCTTAATCCTTTTACAATTACCTAACAGCAACTTAAGAAAAGAAGCAGTAACATTTCTGATATTTACTCATTTTTTTTTAGTGGGGACACAAACATGACATGAACGCTAATAAAGGGCAAAGCTGTCTCTGGTAAATTATTGTATTAACATAGACTAACTCCTGTTACTAAGAGTTAGAACGGACACAAGAATCTCATCTCTCCTCGCTGCCTTACAGCTACGGTTATAGCTCTGGTGTTTTCTGTCATCTAAAAGCACTGGCCACGTGGACTGCTGCTTATTTGAGGTTGTTTCCCAGAGCACCTCTCCTGACATCCCTTCATTTGCAGTCCCAGTAGATATTTTCAACAAACCTTCACATTGACAGGTGTATATATACCTTTGCTGCTTGGATCACACGCATGTTCTGATTTTTCCAAAAAGAGGAATGGTCATCTGATGTTGCTCTTCATGAACAGATTCAAATTGCAAGGTAATTTATTTCAGTCCTAGTTTAAATGGAAAGAGGGCACAGAAATAAGTTTCCAGAGTGACACATTTTCTTAGTAGTTTCCATGTTTCAATGTCAGTTGAAAATTATAATTTTCCCCTCTACAAAAGTATATTCTGAAGTTCTTCCACAGGGAGAGTTTATGTTATCTTTTGAGCCATCAGTCACTGATTATAATTTCAAAGCAGTACTAATAGCTATTGGTACTCATTTCAGAATAAGTTTGACCACAGGGGTTTTGGCAAGGGATGTACTAAGAAAATTAATCACCGAGTATCATTGCAGATGATAATTTTATGTTAAACTTCAGCTTAGCAAGAATAGAGTTGATGCTGTGTCTCTGCCTTGCCAATGATGAGGGAACCTTTGATAAGTATTATATTTTTCTCTACCTTCAGAAGGAATATCAGTGAAAGGAACATTTGAAATATGATATTAGTAAGAGCAAAGCAGTCATGTCAGTGGGCTGCATGCAGAGACCCTTAATGATTCCTGCTGGTTATGAACAGCGACTTAGTTATGCAATATAAGAATGTCTTAACAGTTTACCAGGGATATTGTCCTGTTGAGGTTATTTCTCATTGTTTAATGGAACACTTGTAATCTTAAAATCTGGGGTGTATTTCTCTCATGTTTTTCCTGTGTTCGAACGTGTGGATGAACCGTGGAACACAATTACCCTTTGTGGTACTCCTGAGCTGCAGTCTTTCTCCTTCTCCCAGTACACATGCCGCACTGGCTTTGCGACTCACGGTCTTCAGAGTAGAAGAACTGAGAAGAACTGGAAAGCTCAGCGTGGTTCAATGGTTGACTCTTTTGCCCTCCTCATTGACCTTGGCCTTTGCAGCCAGCGCCTTACACATGGCACGGGGGTGGTGCTGACCCACAGGGTCTTCTAGAAGGGACCCCAGAGGCCAGGGAAAGGGACCTGCACCTCCTTCGAGCGGTTCTGAACCTGCACACCTCCAGGGCAGGGAATCAGACCTGGGGTCTCCAGGCCCTTAGGCTAAGGTAGCGTTAAGAAACGCTTTGCAAGCTGTGACTACCAAGTGTGCCCCTCCTACCCTAAATTCATTATTCTTTCTGGGAACAGCACTCAGCCCTAAATCGAATAGATGGCCACTAAAGAAAAAAATGTGCCACTGATGACTGGAAGCTATTTCCCAAAGTGTTTAGGCAGCAGGCTTAGAGGTAACAGCAATAAGCTTTTTTTTTCCAAAGGGAAGGCTCTGAACTAAAACCCAGCTAAAGACAGACACTTCTTAGGGTCTCTCCTTGGTCTTCCTTCTTGACCTACAAGAAAATGTAAAGTTTCAAATTTCTGGATGTCTGGGCAACGTGATTTGCTACAGTTCATACAGCTACTCTTGCAGGATACCAAAGCCCTGTCTTAAGCAACCAAGTCAGCTCCCATTGTGCTCACCTTCTGCCTCGACAGGAGCAGGGTTAGACCCATCTGATAAAGGTGTTATGTATAACAGGACTGTATATTATCAGTATAGATTTGCATAAATAGCTGGAAATTCAGAAACTTGTGCTTAGGTGTTTTTGAAAGTTTTCATCGTAATGAGGAGAACCTTGATGCAATGATATAATTTAAATGGTAAAAATGGAAACTGTTGCTAGAAAGCAAGCACTTTATTCTATTTTTATATTTTCAGCTCTATTGCAGAATCTCTGTGAGTTTTAAAGTTCACAGTCTGAGTTTTCTAATAGTTTTCAGGTCTTCATCATCCACTTTCAAGTGTATATTCTTTTTCATCACAGAGCAAAAAGGTTTCTGCCTGTTTTTTTCAGCATTTTCTTAAATCCCCATGTGCACATGCCAAACACTGAGGCATAATTATATAATCTCTAAAGTATTTTAATCTCCTTACAATTTAATTAAAAATATTTGCTGTGGATTTGTTCAGTGATAATGGAACATAGGGCTTTGCATTCATTTCACGATTTAATTGAAATCAAGTTCTGTCAAAACAAGAAATGATGTTGCCTAATAGATTCTGGGCACAGATTAGATGATCTGAGTGGGCCTGTTTCCTCAACAGTTCTTCTGTTTTTTCAAGAAATTGCAAATCCCACTGGTAATTCTTTGGATTTTCCCTCAAAAATGTTCTTGCCGTATATATGAGCACAGACAGGCAGATTGTATGCCACTTCACAGCTTCATTTCTTGGAGTAAGGCTGTTTGTTTGTTTTGCATCCAGATAGCAACTATGCCCATAGTAAGCAGCTCACAATCCACAGAAATATGCTGCTACATCTTAGTCTTTCCCCATTTTGCTCAATCTCTTTTGTATCTTGTGTAATGTAGTCACAGTCTGTCCATTGCAGGTCTTTTAAATTACCAATATTCTTCAGCTCTTCCTCAGTTGATGAGCAACCCTTCTTCAGAAAGACCAGGTAAAGTTAGTATCTCCCTTGCTAAAATATAACATAAGTGGACTGGGTTGCATTTAGGGTCGCTGAAGTTATCTACACAGTCTTTGATTAAGGGAAACCCTTATGTTAGGTGACTGGACCTGCATTTGCAGGTCTCACGGTACATCCCTCCTTCCACTGGCAGGAGAAGCAATTTAAGCAGCATTAACTCTCTCCCCTTGTCTGTCCTGAAAAGCCCTGACGAGGCTGGATTGTGCTCCCCTTGGGATGACCGACTGCCTGTTCTGCTAGGAAACTCCTGCCAATGTCCTTGTTGACAACGAAAAGAAAAATGTTTTCGCAAGTCAGGAAGATGTAAGTGTTCTTCAAAAGCTGGTGTTTTTCTGGCAGTGAGTAACACCTTACTGGGTATTTCCACTTGTTTCCACGGGGCTACTTGCAGGGTGGGATTTAAGTCAGTGTGATTAGCAGCCAGGCAAAATAAGGACAAGTACTGTGTATCAGACAAGTAAATACATCCAATGTTTTAAATGTCACCTTCATTTCATTTCAAAAAGTTTATTTGACTATCAACTGAGGATGAATGACTTGGTCATCATTTTCCCCCAGCAAGCTCCTCTCATCTGCTCTGAAGCCCCTAATTGTCCCATCCAATATGGTGGAAGAAGTCACATCATCAGAACCATGGTAGTAATTGAAAATCCTTGATAAAGGTCTTAATCTGGCAGCCCTTTCTCTTGCTGAGTCCTCCAGCAATGTTGAATGAAATTGCTTTTCTACATGTCACCTCAGCTAGTCTTGTGGTTGAGTTAGCTCAATCGTGTGGAAAGTATATACTAGGGAAAGTACACAGTTTATCAGAAAGTCTTTTAGATGAACCGATGTCTGCTGAAATAGCCGTTGAACTACAAAAGCCTGTTTACATACTCTGCTGTATATGAAGATAAACCTTTAATTCTGTGTCACAAATGGTGGGAAGGAGTAAACAGCCATGCAATGTGTAGCCAACGGTATTTTGTTAAGCTTTCGAAGGGAAAAAGTGCAAAATAGCCTACAGAAGTAACAGTAAATTGATCTAGCAACTCTGGATGTTAAATCAAAAAACGGCTTATGGCAGTGTGAATAGCCTGATCACCTAACCAGTTTTATCGCCTACAGTGTGGGTGTAAGAATCAATGGGAACATTTTCCCGGTCTTGCCTAGTGTATTGGTACAAATCAGTCTGAGCAGGTCTTTGGCTTTGTTAAAATGCAGGCAGCTGTCAGTCTTCAGTGGGGGAGTTGTGCTTCATAACAATGTAGGAATGTGGGAAGTAAATCTGTCACCTGTCAGTTTGTCTGAAATGTGCATAAGGTTCCTCACTTAGCCAAAGATCGTTAATTGCACACAGTGACAATGTGTGGCATTTAAAAGAAACGTTAAGCAGGTATTTATGGGAAAGTTAAGCAGAGAGTGTATTCTGCTCCTTAAAGAAGAACGAAAGATGATGGTGGAACCAGTCTATGGAATAAAGCACGCCAACTGTTTTCTTGACAAGCAGAATTACTCAGATGGTGGAAAGCATTTCAACATTGCAGGGCAGCAAGAATTTTCTTTGGCAGCTCAGTGTGATACACATCACAGATGAATATTAGCAATAATTATCAGTTTTATGTTCTGTTAAGCAAAACTCCACTTTTTGTTCTCATTTCCTTTCCACATTCATACATACTCATTTTACAAAATGATAGATTTTCATGGAAAATATTGGATGCCAGGATGAATGTCTAAAGAATTACCTGACATTTCTGTGAAAAAAGTAAAATCAGATAAAATATTGAATATCCAGTCACGAGATGAACAGGTGGTCACAGTCCTTTTACTGCTGAATGTTCTGCAGATCACCTGGATTCAGACCTGGCTGCATTTTTAGCTGGGCTCCATGCACACAAAAGAGTGCGTGGTGCATGTCATGACCCTGGCAGACTGTTTCCTTCTGTGTTCCTTTTCCATCTGGCATTTGATCAGCTAAAGTCCCCAGGGACACCACATTTTGTGCTCTGGAGGGTTCTGCCCTGCCTGGGGTACTGGTTTGTAACTGACACCTACTGAAGCAGCCTGGATACTCTTCTTTCAATTTATCCAGCATTTCCTCTATATTGCCTTGCCTGTTTTTCCAGAACAGACCATTTGCGTTAATTTGTATCCATTTATACTGCTTTATTAATCATGCGTGTTATCCTGCCATATCCTGCTACACCAATGACATCTTTGTTCTGGGTAAAATCTTACAACCCCCTCCCTCCAGCTTATTCCTCGTGTTCTCTGCGGACTCACACACTTCCTTCTTCTCCATCCTTCAACCCTCTTCTGAGCAACCCTGTCTCAGATTCCTTGTCCAGCTTAAGCTGTTCTTACACAAACCCATTGTGCTCTTGTCCTTTTCCCGTGGCTCTAGTTTAAAGCCCTCCTCACTCGCTTAGCGAGACGATGTCCATCCTCATCCAACCTCTCATGAACACCTTCCCATATTTGACGAAGTAAAGCTTCCCAAGGGGAGAGACCCACATCCAACTCTTCTGGTGAGACCAGCGAGTATATCAGCTTGCAGCAGAGCAAGCAGTGTCTGGGCGAAGCTTGGCCACCTCAGCACATTCCCGCTCCCATTTAGCAACCTGGGAGGCAGGACACGAGGTGTGATTCGGATCCAGCCCCCAGACAGACATTTCACCTGCCTCAGGATGGAAGCATGGTTTTGAGCATTATTTGCTGAAACAGAATAGGCAAGTGGGTTTGCTTTCCTGTATTATTTATATAATATTATTATATTTTATATATTATATTTATATAATATTATTTATATAATATTAATATGGAATATGATTTTAAGACATGACCTGCAAAATCAGGGACAGAATACACTATGCTTGCAAATGACATTTAACGACTGCCCCCAAAATAATAGCCAGCTGCAATTCACTGCTTGTATTCAGATAGTTGAAACAGCCAGAGTGCTGCTGAGTAGGGTTCAGCGGCTGTTGCCAAACTAGAAGGGGAGTGTTAGAGTGTTAGAAATGTTTGGTTATCATAAGCCAGAAAGGGCTGTTAGTTCTCCAGTTTTTATAGGTTATTGAGTGGTCAGTATGCAAGCATAGGGAAGACCTCCTCCCATACCACATCTCTGGTAGATCCTACAAAGCTCTCACAGTAGGGTAGGAAGCAGTATTGACAACACAAGAAATTTCAGCTTGCTAAATCCCATTGAGGGCGTTGGTCTCCTGGCTTTTTAACTTAGCACCTTGATGCCCTGAGGCACTTCTCTTCAGGTCAATAAATTGTACATCACATGAAAGGCAAAAGTAGACTTCTGTTTCTTTGTGGGCTTTATTTTCAGAAGTCCACAGAACACCGCATGATGGGATGGGTGTTCAGTATAGGTTAGGTCTGTATTAACAAACTAATCAGAGCCCGGGGCTCTGGTTTGTACTGTTAAATTGCTAGCACGCTTCCTGGAGTTTTTTGCCCATGTGCCCCACTGTTCTCCCAAGCAATGGGCAGGTATGGTTGAGGACCAGCTTGCATCAGCAGCCATCAAATAATCTGGAGGCAGTGGATGAAAGGGTAGCTGTAAGGACTTGAGCTGTGCTGTCATAATTGATTTCTGGGCCGGAAAACAATCTCCAGACTATCCTGGAGAGCTCTGTAGCCATAACCATTATGACTTTACTAAAAAAGTGTTTGCATCTCAAAACCACTCCTTAGAGTAACCAACATTATTTCAGAAAACAATTATAAGCCTATTGCATAATACCTATGATATTAAATACAGTTTGTATTCCTATGACATTGCCTATAGACCTCAGTTTGAGACCAATGCTGGCAACCTACTGTCCCATTTCTGAGTGCTATAGCAGCTCACAGATTGAGCTGAGGAATTTCTGATCTCATCTGAGATGACAATAAAAGGATGCAGTTTACAAAATAATAATAATAATAATAAAAAATCATGTAACAATTGCACAGCTTGAAAAAAATCATGTTGTTCCAAGTATATTTTTTAAATGAAAGTCATTTTAAAAAGAATGAATGATGTCATCTTCTATGCTTTTCTTTTTGTCTTTCATATTTTGATAAGTAAAATAAAATTCTATAAAATACCAGCAGAATCTTCTTAATTAATCTTTTACTTGTACCCACTTAGGACAATCGTTTTTAACCTAAGTTATACTTTTATCAAGATTTTTTTATAGTTTTCAAGAACATTTCATTCTTGGATATAAAATTAACTTTTAATTTTCAAGAAAAGTTGCTCTGAGTGGGCTTAGATACAAACAGATCAAAGTAGTGTTGCTAAAAGGCTTTATTTCATTGAATACGTTGCTCTTCCCCCACTTATAACATAAATATTGCTATGAAATCTGGATCTGTTTGATCTTCAATCAGCTTTGCAGGTAATTTGCCAGATTTATTAGGCATTATATGCAATCTTGATTTGGCAAAGGAAGAATAAAAGAGAATTACATTTAAAAGCCTGTAATTAACCGATAAAGGCTGAGTTTGGGGCTTTCAGTTCTACATTCAAAGAAGGAATAGAGCCTTCATGAAGAAATAAAAAAGTTATCTTTTGTTCTATTGCGGCTTGTCTTCTGTTCACACATTGATAGAACATTGTAGCCCTTATAAATGTTCTCATGGCTGGGATTCCTCCCTTTGCAGGTGCTCGTGTTGTGACTGTAAATGTAAACTGAACATTTCATTTGTGACTAATACTAAGTTTAAATATGTCTGGGAACTTGGTTATGAAACGAGGTTATTAAAATCATCACAGAGTGCATAGCAGTTACAGTACCAGTTACTTTAATCCCTCTATAGCAGTGCAGATTCCATTAAAATAAATGGTTTCTTGCTTTTGAGAGTGAGGTACTTAGACTGTATCCCTGAGACATTTGCAAAGGATAAACTTTGCATATAGCTCTCCTACTGGCCTTCAAGTTCCTTTTGTTCCTTTAAGATGATGAACGTCCCCTGTTGGGTTTGGTACTGTGGCAGGAAAAGAAGAAAATGGGCACCCTCCCTCCCTGCTACAGAAGCGTGACTTGAGGAGAGCTGACACACTCTGGAACACTGTTAGATTTCATGCCATGGCCCCCGTGCAGTGGACTTGATCTGTAGTGTTCAACGGAAAATGACTGTCTTTTCTCAGGTATCGAGGTGAAAAGCTGGCAACCACTCACAGCACTGAAATAACTGACTGAGGTTTGATGAGATATTTTTTTCAATATTCCTTATTGTCAGGATTACCTACAGTTTAGGCTGAATACATATTCTGCGTTCACATGAAGGAAAATCTAAGCTCAATCTTGTACGTCAACATATGGCAGTGTCAGATCTTTCCCTGTGTCGAACCATCCTTGAGTTTCTGAACAGAAGATACTCAGTTTTCTTTAGTGCAACTGCAATACAAACGACTGGTTTCCAGTTCCGAGTACACCATCATCTGGCAACTGTGCCAACAACCATCCTGGAGACATCTACAGACAATCTCCTTCTCTTTTGGTGTCAGTGTATCTCGGAAGAGGGGCCTCTAAATTATCTCCTTTGGTTTACCAAGTTCTATATTAAGGTTGTATCCCACGTCCACCCCTTTTTTACAGGAAAGGGCCTCAGGTTCTCGGTTCAGTCAGCAAAAATAAGCACCGTTTTCCTTGCACTGCTCACTGATACAAAGGGGTTTCTTTGTCCGTTCAGAACAAGGTGATGATGGTGGCCTAAACATTATCATCAAACATTTATGCTTTCGTCAAATCTTCTGAAATGTTCAGCTATGCTGGGTCTTTCAAGTACTTTGTAACATAACTCTTTTATTTCCTTAGTCCATTTTACGCCCACACTACGCGTTTTCTAGCACTCGCTTGGAGCTGAGGAACCTGGCAGAGGTCTGTCTCTGCTGACAGCTGAGTCCTAACAGACCAGCGCTGTATAGCGTGAGCCATGGCAAACCACAGGGCTGCCAGATGGCTCCTGCAGGTCACCGAGCCACCCCTAAGAACTCAAAAAGAGAGAAAGGACAGGAAAGAAAAGCGTAGAGAAATCAAATGCCAAGAGACGGAAAATTAAGTTAGCCTTTTGCTTAGCTGAGGTGAAAACACAATACAGAAGTAAATTAATGGGCATATAGCAGATGGATCAGTGGGTGTCAGAGAAGGGCTCGCTGAAGACCATGTCAAGCTACTGAGCAGTGACGTGTGTGGTGGTGCTGGCTGATGTTTTAACGCAGATGATGAAATAGATGGTGCTGGAGAGACAGATTTTGACTTCAGTAAGCCCTTTGGCTCATGCTGAAACAAGATACCCCATGCTGATACTGATAAAAAACTCCATTGAGCCCCACTTGGCGATGCCGGAAGCCACTGCGGTGGGCACTTTTGATGCTCGTACAGGGGAATCCCCGTTGGCGGCATTAAAACATCAGGGGTTGTGCTCAGAACTACCGGGGCAAAGAGCAGCAGCAGGTGTGTGGGACCTGAGCAATTCACGGCTGTAGCAGGAGGAAAACCTGCTGCGCTGGTTGCTGTAAGAGCATAATTTTAGGGAGTTGCCTGTATATAGACTCTAATCCCACTGTGTTTTGCTGTCACCAATATTAAGGAATACAGGAGGAAAACATGACTTCATGCTCTTCTAAACTATCATGAAGCAAAGTGGATTGAGTATCGTTTCTCTTTCTCAGCTTGTCTTTGTCATAAGAAATGATAGCTGCAGGACCTTTTGTTTGTGTTCATTTCAAGATAAGATTGTTTCCATAAAGGATAAACAGCCTGCTTTCTCCTCTGTTCAGAACAGAAGTGTTTCTCACAAGAACAGCTTATTGCAATATATCGCTGTGCCTCATTCATTCAGGGATCTGTCCTCAGACACAGATTATGCCAAAAGTTGAGAGTAGATGAATCTGTTCTGAAATAAAAAGACAGGGAGAAAAGATGCAACAATAATCCATTTTTGTGGCAAGGTTGTGTTTATAATCTCATGGATATTTGGAATGGCACGTACATAAGGCTTTTGTGTTTCAGGCCTGCTAAGCGGGTGGTTCTAGTATGACTTCCTCAGGGAAAGCAAATGCGCATTTTCTTAACAGGTTCTTATATAAGTCACTGTGAGTGGATGGAAGGGGAGAGGAATTGATAAGGCATATTAGGCCGTATGTATAGGATCAACCTCTTATAGGGGGAGAGGAAGAGGATTCTGCACTGATTTTCTTCATTGATCCAATAAATGGTCAGTTGAAGCCTAGAAAGGACAGGCAAACGTGGCTAAGGAGTCTGAAAGTTGCACATCAAAGAAAATGATTAAGGTCTCTAAAAGATGCAAGATGAAGACAGGGCACGAAAGTAAGACATCTTTAGAAATAGAGGCAGTTGCAAAGATGAAAATCTTAAAGGGAATATTACTTGCTGAGTTTTCAATAACGCAATCTAGAAGTGTTTGTGGGGCTTTTGGCACCTCTTACCCTACTGCTTTTATCCTAAACAGTCTAAAGTTTCAAATTCATCAGTGATATATGTAATTATGAAGCCAACGTGCAGCTAGCAAAGTGGTGAGAAGAGCTTCATGCTGACTGTTCCTCCTTCATGCTAGAGAAGATAGAAATCACAAGTTAAGGTCACATGAAAATCTGTTGTCAATATTAACAAACAGTTCTCATTTATGAAACATCCAGTTCAAGAGCCTCTTTGACCACTTTGTTGCATATACTGCTGCATATGCAATAGATACACATTAATACAATTAAGCTGTTCTTTTTTAAAAGTTGTTATTAATTAATCTCCTATTTAAAGAATAAAAACTAAAATGGTAGTTGCTAAAACAGACATTTCAATGTCTTAGAGCCAGGAGGCTTCTTTTTTTTTTTTTTTTTTTTTTTAAAGACATCTGTATTTCCAAATGTTAGTTATGGTTTACCTCTGGAAAGGTAAAAGTAGTAAAAAGGTAAAGCAAACAAAATTTTCAGTGAGCTGATACAATTTTTTTTTTCTTTTTGATGACTGTGGAGGAGGAAATTCTTTGATATTTTTTCCTTCTGAAATGGTCTGAGGGAAAACACCAAAACCCCCCACACTCCCACGGGACAATGAAGCCATGATCTGTCCAAACTTATTTACCCATTACATATTGTAATTCTGTAAGCACAGCACTAATGATGTACACAGTCTCAGACACCATCACACTCTGTAATAATGGATAACGCTGACCTTTTAAAGGAAAAATGTGTAGCCTCACAGCTGGCTTTTGGGATACACGATGGTGGAGGTGGGCTGCAGGCTCTGACCTTGAAACTCTACTCTTGACCCATATCATCATTAGCACAAATCACGCCCGAGAGGTTTGGGCCTTGGCCAACCACCAGGAAAGCCTCATTTCTCACATCAGCACTTTCCCTTTTCATGTCGTGAGCAAAACATAGTCTTCCTAGTCATGGTCTTCTTTACCAGGGATGTAACAATTATGCACAGTTACACCAGCCCACATCGGTAACTTTGGTTTGCTGTACTCACATTTTATTTTGGTTTCTGAATAAATGTGAAAATCATACTTGGGAGGGGTGTTTGTATCTGAAGAGTGGAAGTCTAGGTAAGCCCATCAACTTGATGGATTAAAAATGAGAATGAAAATATGCAGGCAATTGAAAATTATTTCCTTTTTCTTCAGAACAGATGAATTGTGGGTCCTTATGCTGTGGCTAATCATTCACTCTTAATCTCCCTTTCTGGAACACGGGATGGAAGGGAGGGAAAGTCTGTGGATATCTCCCTTAGGAAAATGGATGAATCTGATAGAATATGGGAAAGACCTAATTAAGAACAAAAGCCTGTCATGCAAATTCAGGAACCGACTGTTCTCCAGTAAAGAAGTGTTTTGCTTCTGTCCTAAGCATTTAAAAACAGTGCTGCAGGCGCAAACCAGGCAGCTTTACTAGCAGGGGATGAAAATCTCTTTTGCCTTCCCTTTTCTTTTTAAGCTGTGCTGGTGAAAGCCCAGTGAACTTCAAGTTGGTGGTCAGAAATCTCCTGTCCATCAGTCACCTGAGCAGAGCTCAAGCACTTCACAGGTTCATGCTTCCTCTAAACATTCCTGGAGCAAGTGAGAAAGGAAACATTTTATTTCCCATTACCTGAAGCTCCGTTTTTTTCCCCAGCAATCACGTAGCTCTATTGCTTATAGGGTATAGCCCAGTGGGGATTAAACTGATAAAGGGTACCAAGCACATTCCACAAAGACGAGGTGAACTCAGTTCCTATTTCTGAACACATAACACAGCAATTGGCTTTCCTGGGGGGGGAAGTCGTGTTATAAAGCTAGAGGGCTGGATGCTTCCAGTTCTTCTAATGCTAGAACATAGACCTTTCCAGCAGTGCCAAATGCTATTTCACCTTTACAAAACTGGTTTGGTAATTGGTCCAATTTGGAGAGAAAATATTTAAATGCAGGGTGAAATGAAATCTATGGGGAGGAGGCAAAATAAAATTAAATGACTTTCAGACTGATCAGCTTTCTGAAGCTTTTCGCTGTCTATTTCTGGACATACCACAGAAAAAATAATCGTTTGGGGAATAGCCTCGCAACACTAGATAATGTTTGATGATTATTATTTCCAAGAAACTGGAATTTGTCTCTTTGGGATGGAACCCCTATGGTTGCCAAATACGAACAATTTATTTAATATGAATTTGAAAATACGGGAAAACTATCAGCACAGATTTGGGGTTTTGTAATATTCTGTTATTACAACTTTTTGCCACATCATACCTGTTTAGGGGAGCTGGGACAGATCTGACAGCCTGATTGAAATTAGGCTCCCACAGCTCCATGCCCCCAGGTCCAACCAGCAGCGAGGATGAGCATGTGTCCCCAGTAGGCATATGCACACATACACAGCACATAAATACGTACGTACACGGCCAGCCAGGCAGGTCAACACTGATAGACACACAGAGGACTCACACGAATACAGACAACAGCAGGGGCCTCATCCTGAACCCCTCTCTGGGTAAGCAGGATGGAGCAGTGCTAGTGGAAATATATGCATATACAAATACGTGCAATGAGGATGCCTCCAGCAGCCGGGCTCAGACACTCAGGTCTGCCCAGCAGCTGGCCTTGGATCCCAGTCTTTCCAGCTTGGTGGCACCATGGATGCTCAAGCTTCTGAGCTCTGGTTCCACCCCAGAAGCTGGCACTTGATTTTGCTCACTCTGGTGAGCAACTGGCCCTTTTGGTCCACTGATGTCTCTGTTTTCCCTCTCTTCTTCCTCCCCAAATCACCTAGATCTAGCCCTTCTCTCCCCTAAACATCGCATAGTAAGTCCTGTGCAACCCTGAAATGCTCTTCCTCTGCGTCCTGTGTCGTGGCTGACACTCCTAGGCAGCAAACCCCAGCAGTCTGGAAGATACTCCAGAATTGGCTCATTGTGGTGGGCTTCATGCCTGGACACTGGGGCTGAGGGTCTCCTGGGACAGCCCTGGGAGGGGTCTGGACAGGGTGTCCCTTCCTTTGGGTCTTTAATTTGGCTTTTCACTTGCCCCTGTGCTCCTCTCTGCTTGTGGAGATGGGCCTTTGATGGGTTGCTGGCTCCTGTGATGGGCATGGGAGTAGCCTGGCAGGGTATTATTTGGGCTCCCCCTGCCATGTCTCTCTCTCTGCTTCTTTGGGGGCATGCAGAGGAGCTTTTGTCACATCATTTAACAATCCAGCTACATCTTTTCAGCTGTTGTATACCTAGTCTCAATTATTGCGTGTGCATAAAGTATCGCCAGCTTTGGTGTGGAAGGTTATATTTTCATGAAAGCGTCCAGATATCTTCTACAAGCTATGTACTGAGGTACTGCAAGGATTAAGACTGTGCTTGATCCTTGAATTTTAATAAAAGGTAAAGTAAAATTCATTCCAGGATTTCATCAGTCCACTGGAGAGATCCCTGTATGCACGTTGAATAAATCATCAAAATCGAAACATAGAAAGGTTTCTCATTTTAAAGCCTTAGAAAGTTTTTAATGAAAAGAACTGTTCAAAATGAAAAGATAAAACAGATAAAATAGATATTAAATACTCAGTTTCTTTTACATGAAATGCGCAAAACAGCTCCAAGCAAAATGCTATGACTTCATTTCATTGGCTGTAAGTTTTAATGAAATTTGACTCAATTTTTAGAAATGCTTTTGTTCTCCCCGAAACACTGATTTTTTCAGTGAATTTAGCATTCATCCCCCAAAATGCACCAAGCTCTAGACTACGCGTGCTATCATATTTATCACACACAGAACAACTCTTAGCTATTCCTAATGACTACATTTTCTTTAAGAAATCTTCATTTCATTGCATTCAGCTGGCAACTTGCCAAGGAAACCTCTGTTTGAAGAAGGTTGCTACCACCTAAATGCAAAACTCGACAGACTATGCGGCCACAGTCTTCCACCAGAGCCGTGCCCAGGCTCGACTTGGGCTGTCCACCACCTCTGCAGGTTTGTCCCCACCTCCTGGGAGGCTGCAATCCTTTTTTCTCCCTGCTGACTGACCTGGGTTTGGACCATATCTGGACTGGGATCTTCTAGGCCCTCTTCTAGTTGCAGGTCTTCTTTTATAAGGACACCTTCCTACATCATTTCAGAAACACTGATGGAAATGTTGCCTTATTTCTGCACGTTTCTAGGACTGTCTGGCCGAGGGATCCTGCCCCTCCAGGGTCTGCGGAAGCACACAGCTCTCAAGCAGAGATCTCTGTCTCCGGCCCACTCTTTCCCTGATTTGCAGCATAACGTAAGACAATGAAGTAAAACTTTATTGCTTGCAGAGTTACATCTTCTCAATCATATTATTGTTCTAATCTGTTCCCTCTCTCCCTGAACATACAGTCTGTCCCCAGCAAACAATGTAATAATTTCTATTTTATATCCTGAGCTATTCTGAATGAGACTGACCGTTACATTGAGTTCCTCATACAATTTCATTCAGCATTTCTGAGAAGAGCTGGGTGAAAAAACGGCACAACAATGGCTGTATAAAAGCCAATTTAACAAAATCCAGCTGTTCCCTGAATTTAGCACTGTGGCCTCCACCATTTTGTATGAAATACTGCTTTTTAAAGCTACCTCAAAATAGCAACATAAAAATATGCACAATGAAGCCATTACGCAATAAGGAGAAAGAGCCCGTAGTCCTGATTTTCAGAGAGGCTGAATATTGCTCACCCAAACCAGAAATCTAGTTTTTAAAGGGGTAGGTGTTAAACTTTATGAAATCGTTTTTATTTCTGGAGTCTGGTGGGTGTGGGAGTAGAAAGGTGTTCTGTGCAGAGGCTGTGCGGGCCAGTTTTATGACTCAAACAGTTGCAAAACTGTTTTCCAAAGGCTGTGGCTGCACAAATGTCCCCTCTGCTCGCTCCCCCTTCCCTAAATTTTCTCCCCATTGTCAGCCCCATTTGTTCCTCGCTGCTGGTGGCAGCAGCAGCGGGGAGCGCTTGGGCGGAGAAGACCTCATGGAAAAGCAGCTGCTGTGGGCTTCATGCTGTTTAATCCTTTCCAGAGCTGGTCTCTTGTCTCCTTTTCAATGCTGCTGCTGTCAGTCATGGAGCCAAATGAGTGGTCATGTTAAATATCAGGGGAAAAAAAAAAATCCTAGCAGAGACAAAGGCAAACAAATAAATGAGGAAACAAAGCCCAAAAGAAAGAAAACAAGCGAGATACTCTTTTTGAATTGCTAATGAAGCCGTTGCCCTGTTTGATGTGACAGGACCTATCTGAACTCTGGATGTCCTGAAGCTGGTACCCTTGCCCAGCACGGGACATTTGGCTGAAGCGAAGGAGTGCCCCGAGGTTCTTTTCCCCCTCCCCAATCTGAGATCTCCGGGTCACCTGGAGGAGCAAGTAAAGCTGCTCGGTGCAGCTTCTCCGTCCCCTGCGCACGCCTGTGGTCCTGCATCCATCCGTCGGCACGTGGCGCATACCAGAGAAACGAAACGCACCAGCGTTCGGGATTTTCTTATGGGTCTGTAGCTGTTCTGGTGGTCAGAGACCAGGAATTTTCTCCCAATTTTCTCCCATTTCCAGAAAGAGGCCAGAGCGTGGTGCCTCGCTGTGAGGGGCGAGGTGCTTCACAGCCACCGGACAGTGTTCCCGCGGGGCTGGGGAAGGTCCCGCTCCTTCCTTGTGCTGTTTGGCACGTGTCTGTGCATATCCGCGGGTGAACACGCCATGTGGTTGATGGGCTCAAAGACTTGGGCAATGTTTTCTGGTTTCTGAGGTTCAGGGCAGCCCTTCCGGTCATTTCTGGAGAGAAGACAAGAGAGAGGGAAGAATTTAAATTAAAAGAAGAGCTTTGGGGATTAGCACAACTCTTCTTTGTGAAAATATAGGAGAGGTTTCATTTTAGTTCCAGTGGAGGATGAAAATGAATTCCAAAATCTCCCATCTTGTCATGAAATAGGATTGCTGTGCTCTGGCTGGCTCTTGCCAATGTGTTATGAGGGGAGTTTCTCTTCAGCTCCCGGTATTTGGGAACTGCCTTTTATCTAAACCCACAAAACTTTATATACTTTACAAGCTTTCAGCCTATCTCTGTGGCTGACTTTATTACAAATTTCATTCATTTTGAGCCTTTCTAAGCTCTTTGGCTGAGTGTTATTCTGAGGCTTGGATATTAAAGGACCACATTCAGGAGCAGAAGCAGCAAAGATATTCATTTGTCTTTCAAAGCTGAAGTTCAGAAATTGGGGGCAGGCAGGTCTTCAACATGGCAAGCAAGATAAAACAAAATGATGCATTTAAAGTCAGTTGCAGTTACGTTTTACAGATCAACACGGGGTTTTTTTTCTGAAATGCATTGCACTTGTCTTGGGGCCGCAGAGCAGGAAAGAGGAGCAGAGCTTTTGCATTTTGCTGTGTCTAAGGCAAATAGTATGTTAAAACAAAAAAGTTACTGGGAATTCTGCCTTATTGGGAACAGAACAGAAGAGAAAGGAAAGAGGCAAAAGACTAAGGAAGAGCTAAAAGTGGTTTTGCTTGATTCTACCAGATGTTTGGGCTTTCTTCACAAAGTCCTTTGCTTCTGTCAATCATCAAACCTCCCTAGCCTACCCAAACCAAGTTGCTATAAGTTGCTATAAGCACCGAAGAGTAAAGCGATCGTGTACTCTACATGTCCGAATACTCTGACTGAATAGGTGGAACTAGTTAGTGGAATGGCTGGGTAAAAAACCCAACACAACAGCAGTTTGCTGATGCTGCACTTGGATTTTTAAAGGAAGGAAAAAAAAAAAAAGCCTGTTTTGTGACACCAGGTAATACACTCTATATTGCAGTCACTGGCTGAAATGGCAAAATAAGAAACAGGGAACTGGGACAGAAGGCAGGGATAATCATTGACAGCCTAACACTGAAACACTGAGACTGGTCAGGATGATTGAATAGGGAGAATTGTGACAACTCAAATCACATGAAGATATTTGGCACCCAGGAAAACTCCTCTCCCACTCTTTTGTACTGCTGGGCCAATGACCACAACCGGGTGCCTAAAGTAGATTGGTCCCTGTGTCAATCCCAGCTTCACATAAGGAGTTCGAACTTCTGCCCTACAGTTACAGGCTCAGTACCTTTGCCTCCTCTGGTCACCTCTTTCGTCATTCTGTCCCTTCCTTTGCTCAGCAAACAGCAAAGATGAAACCCGGAGGAGGTCTGCCCGCAAGTAAAATAGCCGTGCTGGCTGAGTAACGACTCGGAGAGCATTTCTTTTGAAAGAGCTAGCAACCGAGCAAACCCCCAAGCTGGACCGTGTAATCTGTGAGCAAAATGGGACGCAACAGGGACCCCTCGCCGCCTGCCCCCGGCTTTCTGGAGAGAGAAGCACAAAGTGCAGTGGTCTTCTGAAGTAACACACTGCTCTGATATTTTCCAACTTCACTAGACACTCTGGGGCAAAAAGTGGCCTCTGAGAGACCTAGTGAAATGCCATAGCTCGGCTAAGTGGTCTGGAGAGCGAGGCAGATTGTGGAAATGCACTTTCTGGCCTTTCCACAAACCCTGCATTGCAAGCACGGCTGGACTGCAAAATTGAGCCAAAATTTCATATCCCGTTTGAAGTAAAGGTTTAAGGGCACAAATGAGGTTTAAGCAGACCCTTGCTGGGTCATACAAGCAGGATTAGCTCAAGGGATGACCGGCTCAGTACAGCTCGTAGCCACTCTACGGGCCGAGCTCTGACACGTTATAATACAAATACTGCAAGCACAGAGGTTTGGAGCACTTGACAAATAATTTTTTTTGGTGAGAACAATTTCAAAACTAAGTAATTCCAAGTAAACAAGGGTTTTACAGCCATTGAAAACACACAGTGAGATAATCAACTTTAAAAAATGAATAAATAAAGTTGCCAGGAAATTAATTAGTACTGCCATGCATCTGTGAAACTTAATTGTTAGTCTTCTGCAAGCTAATGTTATAAACCATGACGTACAGCTAGAAAGCACTGGCGACCAAATTATAAAGGGTGTAGAATATAGAATAATTCCCCTCCAATTTACCAGGTCCTCAAATTTATCTTTTAGCCAGCTCTTTTAGCCAGCAGTTATTCTGTGCTACTTAGGGATCGTCCACCTCCCACATAGTGGGAGAAAGTGCAAGTCTAATATATCACAGTCTCTCATAAAAAAATTGTCCTTCATAGAAGGGCAGTTCTGAAGATGAACTGTCTAAAAGTATCCTAAGGTACCCTGTGAAATGCAAAAGCAGTCTTATAGAGCTAATAACAGTTTTTTTCTGAACTTGCTGATAAAACAATTAATGTCTTTCTTCATTCAACAGCAATTCTCATCCCATTAAACACTGGGGAATCTAATTTTCCTTAGCTAAGCTGAGTCTTTCCTACCTAGAATGACCCCTGTGAAATGACATGCAACTTCAAGAATTGCATTTACAGTTCTTTTAGCTCTTTGATGTCTAGAAAGATCGTGATCCCAAGAAAGTGTCACATTTGCAATATTTATTCAAGCATGTGTAAAAATAAAGTTTAAGTAAATGCACTTAATTTCCATTCTGCTACACTTAACTTAACCTGGTATTGGTCCCAATGAGAATTTTTTAAAGACAAAGCTAATTTCTTCATTTGTTCCAATTTAAGTGGATGAATTTAGCTCTCGTGAGCTGAAGGGAAAAGCAGCAATGGCAGTTGAAGTTTAAGGAGAGCCTGTACCAGGCAAGCACAGCTGGGGAAGCCCCTGCGCTGCCAGTGGCCGGTCTTCAAGAAAATCCATGCCAGACTGAGCGATGAACTGGACTGAGAACCCTTCCAGCTGCAGGCTGGTGGGAATATGTGTATTGCCTGTTGGTACGACATCTCGGAGAACTGAGGAGCCAGGGAAGGAAAGTAAATTACTCAGAACTGCAGCTCCATTAAGATGTATTTTGTAAAGAGCACACCTTGCCTGGTGCCCTTGCAGTGAGCACCCGTCCAGAAAGCACCCCAGAATTAAAAAAGCAGAAGACATCGAATTCACGGGAATGGACCCCAAGCACAGCATCACTTGGGTTTTGCCAGCATGAGTTTTAGGGTGTCTCTCTCTTCCTTCAAGGAATGAGCTTGGAGTATTTTTCCCCTGCAAGTGGAGACCCATCTGTGAGGTCGTCCCCTGCGAGCGAGGAGATGTAAAGGAAAATGTGGAGAAACGTAGAGGAGGGAAGGGCTTCCTGAAGAGAGAGGGAAGAACCAGTGACATCCTTCAAAAGGAAGGACAGACCCCTCCAAGATCCTCCCAAATTGTTCTTTCAGCTTCTAACAGGAAAGGTTTGTCGTGCCCAGGTGGACCTTGCCTTAGCATCAGTGCCTTCGAAGAAAAAGGCAGCCCTACAGATTCAGCACTGGATTTCATTTCATTTCCAGCGTATCTTAGACAGACTGAGACAGGATTCATGATTTACGTTCCTTCATTACTGAAAGAACAAAAGAAATAAAAAAATAGAAAACGAATAGTTAAAAAATCCTTTATTATTGATGATTTGCTTTCTAACCCTGTATGCACTTGTAGCTGTTGTGCCATGTGATTTATTAGGATTTTCAGCCTTTTCCCTATTGTTGGATCTTCTTTAGAAAAGATGCAATTTAAAGGTTAGTGTTGCTGAAGGCATATAATGGTACAGTAATTGAGAAACCAAATGGAAAACACACTTCTGTTTCAGGCTGTCGGTCTGATGAAATGAAAAGAGAACTAGTTAAAAATACCTAGTGGTTTTGAACTCATATGTTGTCAGCAGATGACACAGAAAACATGAATGAGGGTGTCTGCATGATTACAATCCTCCATACAGGCACATGGGATCCCTGACTTACTGTATTTAGGTATAAATACAATTAACTCATTTGCTGGAGTAATCCCTGAACTAATAAAGACAATATTTAATTTTGCAATGAAGTACAATAATACATAGAAATACGATTTTGCCGTTCAAGATGTGTATCTGAAAAATGATTTACCTTCTTAAATCTCTTTTTTTCCCACTCGTCATTTCTGATAAGTTGTGATGTCTATTAACCTAGTGCATAGATTCCCATGGAAAAAAAATTATTCCCCATTAGTTAAGTACCCGTCCATGTGATATTTATTGTCTATATTGTTTTAGAGAGGTAAACAAGAGAAACATTTTTTTTTCACCTCTGTGGGTTCTAGAATCCGAATGATTTTTTTTTTAAAAAAAGTCCTTTTCTTGACTAATAATACCTGCTGATTAGAGCTATTAATACTTTCTTTTCCAGATGTAAGTGTTCTAGGGGCTACTGTTAATCTGGAGTCATTTTGGCAGAAAAATCAGTCCTCGAGTCATATAAATGAGATTAATCGTCTTGTCCTGGGAGGCAGGAGGCAGGTGTAACTGCCCCATTCAGCACAGAGGAGAGGAGTGCAGCAAGGTGAGATGGCACAGAGGTTTATCTGAAGATGCGAAGGGAGATCTGCGAACAGAGCCGTTCTCCCCTCCCTCCTGAGGAAGGCAAAGCTTTTACTTGCAAGTGCAGTTTTATTCAGAGAACTGACAGTAAGTGTGGTGCTGCCCGTGTCTTACAAAGTGTTTTTCCAGTAACTTCCAGACTGGATTTGCTTCAGTTATTTTTCTGTTAGGGCTTTATGTAAGGATTCAAACCTGTCTGGGGAAGAGTCGCTGTGCACACGTGCCTTGGATTGGCAGACTGGTCCTTTAGGACAGTAAACTGTGGTGTGACAACTCCTTAGAAAACTCAGTTTCTAAAGAAACAGAGTAAATGAATGGGAGAGTTGTTAGGAAACAGGAGTAGAATAGGAGAGTGTGTAGCTTTGGAAGGAAAGATTGGGAGGAAAAAGTTACAGTCTGGAACCTTTCTTGACCTCAAATTCCTGTTTGCTGTTTTAGAGGCTGCCTCGCCTGCAGAAGAGAGGAGCTGTAATGTTTTCATCTCCATCACCTTGAAAGAAAAAAATGGCTCTTTGGCTGCTGGGCTACAAATGGCTCCTGAGAAGCAGAAGAAAGAGCGAAGGAAAATATCTAAATGGTCCATTAAATGTTCCAGGAGGCCTGAAATGAATAAGGGCTCTGAATGAGCATTGTGTACATGTATACATATTTTTTTCCCCTCCAAACAACAGAAAAGTGTATTATCTTTTAGTTACTGTTCTTTCTTAATCCTGTAATAGAAACTACTGATATTATTGCTCATAAGGAAGAATTAATTCATTGCATAAGCAAAAAAAAGTTTCTAAAGCAGATATGTTTAAAAATGCAGCAAGTAAAATGCATTGTTCATACTCAGGAACAAACTACTACAGACCATGCATTTGCACATCAAGGTGTAGCTGTAATCACTGCTTTCAGTCTTGTGTTACAAAATTAATTTGGAGACTGTTGTATAACTTATGTTTGTGGTTTATTGATAAAGAAAAATCCCTTAAGTGTGTTGGCTGAGTGTATTTATAGAAATAGCAGGAACTAGAAACGTATTTTTATCACCCAGCTAAGCACAGAAATTTCTTCATATACAATACACGTTTCTTGAGAAAGAATTAAAAAAAATTGCCAGTACCTTTTCAAGGTAGGCTTAACATTTAGGTTAATTTTATCCCTATGGGCAAGTGCAAAAGTCTGTAGAATCCTTAAAATTCATGCAAGCTTTATTTCACTTTTTAAGGAAGCCTCTGAGGGTTAATAAAAGGGCCAATGTTCCTACTCACTTGAGACCATTGATAGTATTGGTAGGCTGAGCTTCTCCAGTTATTCTAAGGCTTCAGTTCAACATCTACTGCTAGTTCTATGTTTTCTTTTTTTTTTTTTCCTCCATAGATTTTCTGGGAATTCTTTCATCTGTCTTCATCCTTTTAACAGTTTTGTGGGCTGCTAAATTAAAGGGAACAGAGTTGCTTACCATTAGCAATATTGAAATAGAAATTTTTTAAAAAGTCACTTTAGTGGTATTTGATTTAGATCGTGATGGAAGCATTATGAATATGTATTACATGAAGTTTGAGATGGCACCTTCAGAAAAAGAAGAGTACTTTAAAAAGTCCTGTATATTTTGGGTCTGCTATTCAGAATAGTCACTGGAGTGAAGATAAGAAGTGGGAGAAATACCTAGAAAATATAATTTGCCATATTGTTGGAGCTTGGCTTTGGAAAGTTTTAGAAAGACACTCTACTTTCTCTTTGATAAGTACCGTGAAAATAACAATGGTCCATCTACTGGGATCATCTCACACCACGTAACCTTTATTCTGGTGGTGAGTGTTCAGTTTAGTGTCGTTCCAGTGAATGAGTAACACAGAATGCCAGTCTGGAAGAAGCCTGATGAAATCCTAAATGTTACTGTAAGTCCTACTGGGGAACATCTCCTGTGAATATATAACAGACATATTTATGTTGTGCAGTATTTTGCATTAAAAAATTGTCTTCTCTAAATGTCTGCATGTGCATTTGTCTATGAGCAATAAAGCTAGTCTAATACAAATCATTCTCATCTTTGCAGCACTATGAACAAGATTTCTGTATGATGAGACTGAGCTATATAAAAAAGTGCTGAATAAATTTCAAGTCTTAGATCAGAAGTTTAATTTAGAGGAAAACAAAATCCATATATTTTTCTATTCTGGTGACAATTGTAGAAACTGCATTGATTTGAATTAGTTAGAAGGTCCACCTATGCATAAATCAACAAGTAGAGAAGACATGTATGTGGTCCTAAAGTTCATAACAACATAATTCATATAAAACGTATGACATGTGACACCACAGATGCCTTTTTTTTTTTTTTTTTTTTTTTTGACAGCTGATTTGGTACAAATATTTTGCTGAAGAATAAATTTCTTTTTATTACCATTTGAGTTTTATTTTCAATTCAAAATAAATAAAATTGTCATCATTACTGTCTGTTCTCTGGTAGCTGTCTTCTGCACTGAATACTAAAGGGCTTTCAGACTGACTGAAAAAAAAGACATTAGAATGGTGAGAAGATTCTTTTATATTTTACTCAAACATGATGTCTCTATTGATTTGTCAGAAAGAGCACCTAGAAGGTTTATTGTTAGTCAGAGGATTACGTCAAATGATAAAAAGTTCTTTTCAAATTGAAGGAATTAAGACAAAGGATTAGAATACTCTAACCTGTATTGTCTGCCTTTTTAATGCTTTATGTTGTATTTTTCACATTTTTTTCAGAGACATTGAATATAAGCACTTTCCGCCTTGCCGCTTATACACATAAGGCCTTTATTAGCAAAGACTGCAGAGTATTTTTCCCCTGTCTGAGAAGATTTCAAGGATTTTCTGACTAAAACCAGTTGCTGAAAGACACTTCTACCACACTGACACTTTATTTCCATTCTCTAGCTCAGCAGCTGAACATTGTCTATGTTTTAGATAATCTTGAGTATTCTTGTTCAATGTTGGCCATTGCTATTTTTGCTCTGTTTTAAGGAGAATTGTGCCCATAAAAATGGAATATTTTGATGTTTTTCCAGTCGCAATGAAGTAACCTTTAATTCAAGACAGACAGAAATTAAAAATGAAGGAAGAATTTACTTGCTATTGTCTACATGCTAACAGCACAGCATTAAATCTAGGAAGAATTACTGAGGAATATAGGAATACATACCTTATAGCTATCTATGTGGCAGTCCCCAGCTCTGTTTTGCCCAGTTTGTGACCCCTGAGGACACTTGCATAGCCCAGTGGTTGGAATCCAGTCTTAAAACAAAGCCCCTGCCATATCTTGGACAGTGGTTTTACTAAAGAAAATCCTGATTTGGGATCACTGATAACTTTATAACTTGCCTTGCTATAGATTTCAAATTTTCCCAAGCTTCTGCTGCAATATGGAATTTAATAAGGAAGGCAGAATTAAGGCCTATAGTACCTTCATCAGGCCTGTTGCCATTAGAAATTTCAGTGACTGCTGGAATTGATAACTGGAGCCATCTCCTATTCGTCCAATAAATTGAACTCGTTAGCCATTGCTCTGGCAGTACACTGTAAGGAAAGAAATAACACATCGCCAGGTTAACTCTCCTTTCCGCCTCATGGACTGTTGTTCCTTAAGTACGGAAACTTAGATTTAGCGTTATATATTAACAAGCAAATATATTTGGATAACTGTAGAAATGAGAGTAATGCAGAGACCAAGATGGGTCACAGTGACACGTATTTCCAGGATCGATCAAGTCTTTTCTGGGGGGTACCAAGGCAAAAACATTATGCTATACATCCTGAGCTCAAGAAAAGCTGTTAATAGTGAAAATATAAACATTTTGCAACAAAAGCATCATCTTTGTCTTCTTATGTGGGGTACAAGAAGAAATTACCAAATCACACCATTTCATATCTTCTATATACTGACGCCAACCAGACGGTCTCTCTCTTTTTCTTCTTTCTGAGATGGAGGTAAACCTATGAAGGCATGAAGAGCAGCGACAATATACTAGGTTTGCTGCCGTCTTGAAACCTAAAATGATACAACATGCAAAACCCAGAAATGCTTAAGTTGAACTTCAGCCAGTCATCAGTGTTAAATCTTGATTGCTCATAATCAGGATGAGCAAAGCTGAATCTTTGATGAAACTCTCAGCAGCGAGTTAGACAGCACTTTCTTAGTTTCCTTTGACAAGGAGAAATGAGGGAGGACTCTCAGGGGCTTTGATTAGCTGATCAACAGGAACAGGCCAATCTAAAAAAGATGACCCCAAACCCAGTCCTGATGACAAAAAGAACAAATGTAAAGAGTGCGGGGATAAGAAAGGGGCACTTATGGCTTCGTTGCCTCTTTGCTTGGTGTCTAAGCAACCTTGCATTCAAGGGGTACCAACAGGGACTTTTTTTTAAAGAATGTTTGTTGATTTTTCAAGTGAAGAATAGACTCTTTCGATCTGAGAGGACTGTTGGAGGAAAGGTACTTTAAAGATTTCCACTCAAGGGTTCTGCCGCACTGTAAATCAATGAATATGAATATATCGTGAGAGACGCCTGTTTTTCTCTTGCCACCTCTTAGTCTGTGTCTAGTTTGCAGAAGCAGCAAACCCTATTTGCATCAATGTTGAAGGCTGAATGAAGATAAAATATAATTTTGAACTTGTTCTACCTCTTTGAAGTGAGTCAGGCTTGCCTATGGGCATGCTTTGAATCTGTGAGGCAAAGAAGCAGCAATGACAGTTATATCAGTTGCACGTGGTCTTGGGGTTTGGAGGGACAGGTGTAATGGCATGACGTGCTCTTGCATTCTTTCATTTACAGTAAAATTCATTACATAGAAGTGGTCCTTTTCAACATACATGAAGTAATTTTTCATTATGGTCACAGTCATATATTAAACGTATATATACACATATATGCATATACAGTCATACACCACAGGGAGAGGCCCACTTTTGGGACATAGTACTTCTGATCTGCTTAGCTGTGACCATTAAATACATTAAAACTATGAGATATAAAACAGTGGATGAAATGGTTCTTACACGAACACCACAGAAACTCTGGGTAATGATTTGCTCCTGCCATCTCTATACGTTTTGCTTAATACAACGGGGCTTTCCTATGCTTCTGGCTTGTGGATGTGTTTGACATCTTAGTGTGAGCTGGAAGCTGAAATGCTGTAAGATAGTGAGAGAATGTTGCTTTCACAGCTGCGTTTTGCTGACTAGTTAATCAGAAGCCCCTCTCCCTCCAGCACTGCCTGATATGAGTAACTGGACATATCTAATGACTATCTGGTAATTAGAATTTGAACTCTTTTGCTAGACTAATTTATTAGTTAATATTATGTAAAATTTGATGCTAATATGTCCTAAAGGCTAATCTATTCAGATTGCAATACATAGATTTTAATAGTCTGGTGTGCTTTGGTAATCAGAAGGAATTATGTGATTATGGCTTCTGGCTTGAGCAATTAAAAAAGATTGGGTTTAAGTGCTCATTTCAAGGTTGTTGGGGCATTTATGGAAAGGGATTCCTATAGCAATTTTGTCTGTAATTTCAGTGTAATGCGGACCTGTCGTAAATCACTGGTCTGTTTTAAATAAACTACCACACGTCCCACATGGTTTAGGGTGGGAGAGCTGCTCAGCCCCAGATTGTCACTGGTGTCCCAGAAGTGAAAGGAATGCTCGTCCCCAGGATTCTTTTTTTTTTTTAGTTGTTAATTCTTTATCCATCCGAAGTATAAAGGTCAGAACTCAGAGAAAACTGAGACAGGAGAAAGTAGAGAGGAGATATGGGATGTGTTTAAGTCGTATCAGGGTTACTGATAGGCTTTTTAGCATCATTTAGGAAGCTTATATTAAATTGCTTATCAACTATTACCCTGAAGTCCCTGGTTTCCAAAACAGAGTTCCCACTCTGTAGTACTGCCCTTTATACATTGCTTCTAGACATCATTTTGCCTTAAATGGCACAAAAATCCACTTTGAACTGACTTCATTTTACAAGGGAATCTAGATTGCTCTGTACAGGTTTCTAATCTTCATTCAGAGAATTTTTAGGCCCCCCAAAAGCTTATATTTTGTAAATTGTAAGTGTACTTCTATCCAGATCACACCAAATAAGTTTGGGTAGCCTCAGGATTAATCTCAATCTCAGGAGAACCCTGCTGCAGTAAAGCCCATGAAATGATCGATGATTACTTAAGAGATCTGTCAGGTGACTCTTAATATATGTGAAATATACTTTGCTGGCCCCACTCTAATTCACTGTTATCAGAATGTATGTGGCACCAAGGCAAATAGCTTACAACGTCTATCACATTTACACAGTTACATTTATTGACCAAACTTGTAGTCTCCTGAAGGAATTAAATCAGGCATGTTTGACAAAACCTGTTTTCTGTAAGATCACGCTGACTGGCACCAATTTTATTTCCTTCCTTTAATATTATTGTTGACCAAGAGCAGCAAAAGGCTTTCAGCTACTTTACAGAAAGATCATTTTCCTGCAAGAGAAACTCTCCCGGCAGAAATCTTCAGACAAGCTGAGCTCTTTCTTTCTGTGCCATGTACCTGTGAACCAAAAATGAAGTACGCGGGCTGCCGCAGTTGGGGCCAGTGTGAAAAATATGCCAGCTGATTAGGATTTTAAACAGAAAATGTTCAAGTGCTAATTGGCTTTAATCAAATGGACTAGTCTGGAGATCAGATTCAAGTACTGAGAATCCTGTTAAAGCGATCGGGTGGCAGGAGTGACAGATACTCCTGGCGGGTCTATTCAAAACAAGCCTGGAGACTGATCAGCTCAAACTTATTTCGAATGAAGGGCTACTCTCATGCAGAGGACTAATGCTGTTTTAAAAATACGACGAGGTCTTGTACAACTACTTCTGTTAAAAAAAAGGAGTTTTGTTTCCCATAAATACAATGATAAAATGCCTGCGGAACTGGCAATTCAAAATTCAAAGCACGAGCAAAGCTGCTAGATGAACACAACAGAAAAGAGAAATCTAAAATCAAATTAAATGGTGGAGGAAGGATGTTAGAGAAAACACTTCAGGCCCGGTTTTCCATTACTTTGTGCTACCCTTCATACTTGCGGAGAGTAAGGAGTGCTAATAAAATGGCTTCATTCTCCCTGAACAAGATACAGGGCTACGGACCCATTCCGTAGCTGTTGAGCCACCTCCTGAATTCCCTGGGCATCTCCAAGACCATAAACACTTACGGCACAACACAGGGGACAGACCATAGTTTGTATCACCCTTGACATGACATGTCACTGCTTCTATATTCATGTCTCTCCAGTTATTTTGCAATCCAAGGACAAAAAGAAATGCGAGGGTAACACTTCTCTAGAAAGAACGTACAAATGAAATAGGAGGGTAAGCAAACTGTCAATGTTTGGACCAATGTGTTCAGTCACCCAAATATACTTAGCGCTTAATATTGCTTTGGGAACATATGCAGATCCTTAACGTCTGGCACTTTTTTCCTGATGTGTTTTGCTGAGACTCTATCACACAATCACTACCTTTTTCTATTCAATCATCTGCTCTTTCCAAATTTCTTCCTTTAATCTATTCAGATTTCAGTCTAATTTCAGGTGCTAATTGTACAGTGAGATGACTTACCATGAGCTTCTTGTACATAGCCAGTGCACCGAAACCTGCATAAAACATACTTTTGGTGGGTAATTAAAAAAAAAAAGAAGAAAAAGGGTAAATGAATATTTTATACCTGACAAAATTTGTCAGTGTTTTACTCCACTTAGAAGTTCGGCAGAAAGGAATGTGTATCAAGCCAGTAACTTCAGTTCAGTAACACATTACTTCAACTAATTGTTATTTTGACCACATCATCTCCTTTATTCATAGTTTATCTAAATAATAATAGTGAATTATTTATAAAATTGGAAAATCTTCATCTAATCTGTCCTGGCATATGCGGATGTTTGCATTAATTAAACACAAAATGAAATACCAAGAGAAGTATTTAAAAGCATCCAAATGATCTTGTTATGAATGACAATTATACCTCAGTGATTTGAAAAACCTCTGCATCTTGGGTGAAATCCTTGCCCTTCCAAAATCAAAGGTAACACTTCCATTGCCATGGTAATGGGCTAGAATTTAAATTAATTTATTCCGATAATAGTGCTTTAAGCTATACAAATATTGAATGTTTATGCAAACTAACTAGCTACAAGGATGCTTTTACTTGTCTGATTAGACGCCTTAAAAATGCTTAAGTGACTTAAGATACTAAGTCCTAGCTGAAAAAGACATGACCCTTAGAATAGGGTAGTGTCATCACATATTTGTTTGACACAACAGCCACATGAAAGCAACCCAGTCTCCTTCGGATCTCATAACCTGAAACAAATGGAAGCACTTATGGTTTTTTCTTGCTGAAACAAAAAAAATCAGACAAAAGCGTGGATTACAGCACTCGTTATGTTACACAAAGGTAGGTCTGGAGCTGCCTTGTGTTAAACGCTGCTGGAAGAAAGTGGGACTCACCAGCTCAAACGTGCTTCTCCCACCAGAGCACGCTGACGACCATACCGTAATACAGTCTGTGTCGTTTGCACTTAACCTCTTTGATCAAGGTGATCTACCGTAAATAATATCTATCCCTACGGCTATGTCTGCATTAGTGGTTGATGGAGGGGATCAGTAGACTGAAGCAGTTGCTGCAGATGCTCCTCACGTCTCTGTCAAAAGCAGTTTGGAGGGTTTACGTTGTCCTGGGCTTGATCTGCTCTTTTGGACTAAAAGTCTGTACCTCTGCAGTGGCGTGAAACTTTCAGAAGGTAAATCTGCAACTCTCTTTCTCAACTGTGGATCCTTCTGGGAAATACTACACTGTCCTTGGGTGCTGCAGGCAGCCTCTACCGAGCACTGTGCTGTTGCCCAGGCTCTCCATATCCATCCCTTTCAGAAGGAACACGTCAGGGCAGCTCCCTGAGTGTTCCTAGGGGAAGGTGTTCACCTGCATCCTCTCCTCTCCAAAGAAAACGTGAGGATTTTTCAGAGAGTGGAATAGCGTCAATAAGAGGAACAACCAGGAATCTTTGCTGCCTTCTGCAAACATGCAGGTTCAGGCTCCTGCCACCTGGGGAGCAGGGTCTTTCTGCTCTTGGTGAGTGCTCTAACAAATATATCCCTCAGTGAAAGAGAGTAGAAACAGTACCACTCTTCCTTCAATGTTTCATTCACATTTTAAAAAACCAAAACTATGAAGAATTCATTGCAAAGTTGTGAGTGGTTCCAAAATGATCTTAACTACATTTTTTTTTGATCACAGTTAGTGAGCAAAAGATGACAGTGAGCAAAACATCACCAAGTCTGTATTGGGTTTCTGTGGGAAGGTTTTGGTAGTGGGGGAGTTACATGGGTGGCTTCTGTCAGAAGCTGCTGGAAGCTTCCCCTGTGTCCAACAGAGCCAATAACAGCCGATTCTAAGATGGACCCGCCGCTGGCCAAGGCCGAGCCCATCAGCGATAGTGGTAACGCCTCTGAGTTAACATTTTTAAGAAGGAAAAAAAAAATATTGTGGGACAGAGAGAAACAGCAGCTGGAGGGAGGAGTGAGAAGATGTGAGAGCCCCAGCCCCGCAGCCCTCCAGGTCAGTGCAGAAGGAGGAGGAGATGCTCCAGGCGCCGGAGCAGAGATTCCCCGGCAGCCCGTGGTGATGAAGACCCCGGTGAGGCAGG
>JANZLQ010000029.1:12150556-12181128 GCA_026212715.1 Elanus axillaris
ACCGTGGTCTTCATCCCCACGGGCTGCCGGGGAATCTCTGCTCCGGCGCCTGGAGCATCTCCTCCTCCTTCTGCACTCACCTGGGGGGCTGCGGGGCTGGGGCTCTCGCATCTTCTCACTCCTCCCTCCAGCTGCTGTTTCTCTCTGTCCCACAATATTTTTTGTTTTCTTCTTAAAAATGTTATCTCAGAGGCGTTACCACTATCGCTGATGGGCTCGGCCTTGGCCAGCGGTGGGTCCATCTTGGAGCCGGCTGGTATTGGCTCTGTCGGATAATGGGGGGAAGCTTCCAGCAGCTTCTCATAGAAGTCAGCCCTGTAGCCCCCCCCACTACCAAAACCTTGCCACACAAACCCAGTAGAGTCATAGAGTCTTGCAGGACCTTTAAGTAACAGAAATGAGCATGAGATGGTGTAGCTGTACAGGTGACATTATAAAGGCCTTAGTTAGAAGTTTTGCTGTAATATTCATTTCAAACACTGTAACATAATACAAAGTTTAGAAGGAAGGTGTTTTTAATTCAGAAGTCTCCTAAAAGCAAGAGAGAACCAATCTGGAGAAGATACTACAGAATTACTTGGGGTCTTACCGAGGTTGGGACTATTAGCTGTGGCCAGGCTTCTTCTGCACCTGTATGGCGCAGATGACAGTCTTGACTTAGTGGAAATTTAATGGGAGTAGAAGTCCATCACACAGCAAGGTGTTAGAAGTGTTTCAGACTGATGAAAAGGCTCAACTAGTTTTCTGAGAGCTGAAGTAATATGTTCTGTTAAAAAGGAAAAATGTTTCAGGGGTGAAAAAAACCAATGGTGAAGTGGCTTGCTTTGAATGATAGTTTCTTCCTTAAAAAGCAGCATTTAGGAGGTTTGGAAGAGAGGAAGGTTTGAAAAAAAAAACAAACAAACAAACCAGATTGTTAAGGTGAAGGGATTTAATCAATATGAAAATATTACATGTGACTCCCAGGCTGCATTCTTTCAGAAAAACATTTCTTCATGTATATCGAGTGAGTATAGGCAGGACAAAGTGCTGTTTGGACTCAAGAAGCTTTAAGGTCTATTGCTTAAGGCTTTTTCACATCTAAATTCACTTCTGCCCATTCAAAATCCTCAGGACTATCAACAGAGCACCTGTAATGTTGTAAGGTACAGTTGTGTAAACTGCCTCTATGAGGTATTTACAAGTTTTCTGAAGTCAAAATTCTTCATCAAATCTCATCTCCTTCTCAGTATTTCATGCTATAACCAGATAAAGGCATTGAAACTGTTTAAGGGTTAGGACCTGCCCCTCTGCGACAACATCACGTAAAATCAAGTGTGAAAGGAATAGCAGGTAAGTCTAAGGGATCAAAGAGAAATCCATGGCTTAGGGCAGGGGAAACCAGCCAAAAGTAATGCATGCAGCTATTGGTGGATTGCCATTCATTTATGGCCATCTTGTAGACAAGAAAATAATCCCTCAGTCTTGCAGACACTGATATTTGGATCTCTGTTCTTCTCCCCTCGTTTACAGACCCACCTCAAGACCTTGCTTTGAAAAAGATGAAGGTTCTTGGACAAGAGTTTCAGAAATGAGACAACTTTCGTGGATCCTTGGTTGATAAACCTTAGCAGGGCTGTGTTTGAGATAAGCACTCACTCAACGCTTTCTGCAATTATAGTTCACTTATATATCTCAGTCTGGGAATTCTAGATTAATGTATCTCCAGTTACTAGTCCATTCTGAAAAACATTGTAAACCCAGTGACAGATGTGACGAAAAAATCCCCCACCCAAACCCCACAAAACCCCCTGCTCAGAGATAGAGGCACCAGCTGGGCTGAAATTTCAGAATTCTGTTTACATGGAGGGATTTGAGGATGCACAAATGTGTGCATACATGTTAGAAATCCTTTTAGAAAGCTTTTGAATTAGTTTATTTAATGGCGTTTTCTGATTTTAACAGATTAGCAGTTTCTCAATGTGCATGGTAATTGCAGCGTATTTAATATGCACTTACACTATTTTATATAGAACTTATGTCTCCGTCCATTAATGACATTTACGTCTCATAGTTTCAGTACAACTTGTTCCAAACCTCTGGTTGTTGCTCTTGACCCATTTCTCCTTCCTCTGTCCCCAGTGTTTTAATGACTTCATCTACCCATGTGAGGTCTTTCATCAGCTGTCTACACTTTCTATGTGTCTGGCCTCTTCGCTCCATCCCTCCCTTTTCCCACCTGCATACCCAATCTGTTCGTGGTAAAGGTCTCAACTTAAAATTATAAAATCAAAGTGATTCCTAAGCCCACAAAGAAGCGACAGCCCAGGAAACAAGCGAGGCTCATCAGCAAGGCTCAAGAGCTTAGTGCCCTCTCCCCACTGTGCTCCTTTTTTTTCCCTTCCTTCTGAACAACTGGATATCTCCGATGTCTCCTCCCCTGCACATGCCCCCAGATATTACCTTCTGTTTCATCACTGAGCTGTTAGATTCAGGCTTGTGCCTATCTTCCAGGAGTCATCAAAGCGTACTGCCAAAGACAGCGTGTTCCAGCTTTTTGTATTCTCTAAGGACACCTTTTGCCTGTTTCACCCACAGGTGACTTTTTATCTGTCTGGGCTCCTGGAACGATCTCTCCATGTGCAAGAGGAAAAGTTCAATTTGCTCCTTTATATCCTACTTTTAAATTAATTTTGTTGGTGCTGTCACCCAGCTATACGGCAAAAGTTCTTGCAACTTCATATATTTAAAAGCCAGTCAGCTGAAGAGAGGCATATGTAAGAGCAAACACAGCACAGGCACGTGTGCTGATAAGACTAATTCCTTGTCATTCCCTATAATGTTAAATCTAATTTGAATTGCAGCCCTTGGGACCGGCAATTACATTTGTCCATCTGTCAATAAACTGCCATTTTGGGTTGTACTGTAGTTAACTGTAGTTAATATACAAAGCTTTTCCCTTGCTTTTCTTCCATCACACCACATCACCTCTCCTTTCATTTTCAAGGTATAATTAAAGCCAAATGAAGAGACGCAACATTGACTTAGCAAGTTATTTCTTTGGGAAAAAGGTAAAGGATAACGACAGATGTTATCTGCTTGGGTCTAGGAAAAAAACCCCAAACTTAACTACAGAATATAAAGGAATAGGTATAAATGAAAACCAAGTATGGGAAACTAATAAAACAGAATTTGTGAGTGACAGTAGGTTCCTAACTGTCCTGGGTTTGGCTGGGTTAAGCCACGACACTAACACATACTCTATATTTCTAATGCTTTCCTCCTAGTGCATGAAAATGTTCACTCTGTTTAAATCCCTTGCTCCTCATTAGCATCTAGAATCATCTCAGACCCAGATAATTAGTAATAGGTAGTCCCAGTGTCCATTTCGATTCTACCCACAAGGATGGTGTAAGCCTCACTTAAATCTGTTTTTCTTGACTTAGTCATATCTGTACTGATACTAGTCTTGCACTCTAAAGAGCCTTGTGAAATTTCTTAAATCTCTGTGGAGGATAGAGAGAGATTTGAGCTTTTATTTTTGAGCACACTTGCTGCCTTTAACTTCTCTAAGCTTTTCTAGAAAATGTCTGATAAATGTTAACACATGGAAATAAGTTGGAAAATTTGAGATTTCTTGCAGCAACGTATGAAAATATATTAGAGATTAAAAATGAAATGAAGAGGATGTTTCAGTTCTTATAAAAATAATCCTTTTTTTTTTTAATTTCTATTAGGAGCGACCTAATTTGACACCAGAATTTCATCCTTCCCTATTAGCAAAAAACGCTTGCAGAGTCTGTTTTCTATGGTCTGTTGCATACCAACATTCTAACTGACCTTCTGCTACGAATCATTATTTTTAGATTAATATTATATGATTTGTAGATAGTAAACAAAATATGCATCACTTTCTGACTTTCATATATGCCTTTTTTTTTTTCCTCCCCCAAAATGAAGGTGACAGTGATCCTACTAATTGCATGCAGGATAGAGTCAGTAATCTTCCTCTGCATACTTTACAGGACAGACACTGGATAGGGGGAGGGCTTTGGCCAAGACAGAATCAATACATCATTTTTTGCATAGAGACTTGGCTTCTGAAGATGCAGAAAGGTGTTTTGTAGTCCTTGTATATCAAAAGCTATGCATATTGACTATGTTGCTGACTATTAAATAAAAAAGCAGAAAAAATTCCTTTTTTGTAAAGTAACTTATAAAAAGCTAGCCATGATAAAATAGGTGCAACATTATCCTCTTATACCCATCAATTTAAACTGATGATTGCTGTCATCATGGGAGGAGTGGCTGATATACCAGAGGGTCATGCTACCACCCACAGGGACCTCTACAGGCTGGAGGAATGGGCCAACAGGAGACACATCTGGGGTGTTGCATTCCGAGTACAAGAGAGACATAAGAGAGTCCGCCAACGAACAACACAGATGATCGTATAAGGAAAGGCTGAGAGAGCTGGGAATGTTCAGCCTGGAGAGGAGAAGGCTCAGAAGGGATCTCACCAATGTATATAAATGCTGGTGGAGGAGACTAAAGAAGCCCAAGCTAGGCTTTCCTCAGTGATGGGACAAGAGGCAAAGGGCACCGTTTGAAATATAGCTAATTCCATCTAGACATGAGAAAAGATTTTACTTTATGCATGATCAAGCACTGGAACAGGTTGCCAGAAAGGCCATCATCATCCTTGGAGATACCCAAAACCTGACTGCACGTGGTCCTGGGCAACCTGCTCCAGAGCAGAGTGGTGGAGTAGATGATCTCCGGAGGCACCCTCCAGCCTCAGCCATTCTGTGACTCTGCAATCCCCTTGTCAAGCACATTGTCCCCTTGGGAAGGAGGTTCCTGTTCACTGTTTGAAATTACCTTTTTGTCCTTTGTGTGCCTGGAAGTCGATTCCAAGGGGATGTGCTCCAGTCTCCTCCTAGTGAGGGAGGTGCAGTTGAGCAGCTGACAGTTCCCCAGGTTCTTTTTCTGTGTTTTTTGAAGGTGCACATTTAGTTAGCCTTCTTCCAGCTGTGACTGACCTCTTTGAATGTCGCTTTAAAAAACCAAACCAGCTACAGATGGCAGCACTTCAATCACAGGGGTCATTTTTTTCAGCAGCCGTGGGTAAATCCAATGCAGTCCCATGGATCTGAACACATCATTTGTCTAAGATGCCTGTAACTTGTTGCTTCCCATAGTCTTTCTTAACAGAGCAGGTACATGCAGAGGTCCAGGAGCAGGCTTTGCTTGTGAAGCTTGAGGTAAAAATGTATTCTTATATAGGTCTTCTCTGTGTTTTACCTATAGAGAAGCTCCTTAGCAAAGCAGGGCTTTTGCCAAAAACTCCAGGTTAACTAATTAATTTTGGACGGGGGTGAGGTGGGTACGCATCTTGAACACGATCAAACGAAAATGGGATTTCAACATGCTAGAGACCTCTTGAAAATTTGTTGTTGAAAAGCTCCTCAGGGAGCTTTTCTTATATTCTTAAACAGATATTGATAATGGGTGTTTTTAGACATCACGGCTTAATTTAGACATCCATGTTTGAAAATCTTGGCCAGAGGTTTTCTGCAGTTTAGTTTTTTGTTATGTTGCTCATGTCTTAAATTTTCCTTGTAAAAACAAATACATGGTATTGTATCAGCAGTTCCTTTCTTTTCTAAATTTCAATGCAAGCAAATTCGAGTAAATGGAAATTCTTTTATTAACTACTGTGGTGAGTAAATAGCCTGGGTATCTCTCCGGGCTTGTCTACAGACAGACGCTTAGAGAAATGTGTTCAAATTAACATTTCAGTCAGTATCCTAAATCACATAATTGTACATATCTCCTTACGTACAGCAATAAAGTGGCCTTAATTTAGGATTATTTTTAATTGCCTTAATTTCTTTTATTTCAGTTTTTTTTGGAAGTAAGACAAGTTAGCAGGAACAAAGTAACTTGAATTCGGAGTAAGAGTGTTCCTAGAGGCATTTAATGCAGTTTAATGGCTGCATTTTACTATCCCTGTGTATTTTCATGTAGTTAAGCCCCAAGCACTAAACAAAATGTGCATAGCTTGTTCATTCTGCAGAAAAGAAGTCAGAAGTGTTTTCAGGTTAAAGAGGTTCTTTTAAGATCAGTTGTATAAGAATGCTGAAACACTGCATAAATGGCTTAAGCCATTCATTTGAATAAGTTGAGTACCCATTTTAATAGTTCTACGCACACGAACATCTTAATGAATCTTATTATGTAGCTCAGTTTATTGTGAAATACCATACTGAAGATCCTTTAATAGCTGTGAAAGATCCCAAATGTTTGTTAAACATAAAGCTTGTTAAAAACCATGAAGGTCCTTTTGAAACCTCTAGGAGTATTTGCAACTTAGGGATTGTGTAAACTTATTGTGTAAAACGTTAGATGATTTTACACACAAGCTTAATTCTCCAAACAAACATTTACATACAAATTCTCCTGCGTTGATTTTCTTTCCTTCCTTGCTTTAGTCGTGGCAACGGTATAGCAATGGCACTGGCAGCTGGAAGCACCTCAGCCAAGGGTGAGCCGACAGGAATGCGTAGTGGGTACAAGGTGAATAAGGGTCCAGCCTAAGCCAACGTGGCTTGGAAAATGGTTGGAAGATACGGTATGACGGAGGACATGTGCTATGACTGCGTAGTAATGGCATCTACCTCAGCTGCTGCCAAGTTTGAAATATAATGAAACTAAGAATTTGTATGGGCTTTTTAGTCAAAGCACTTGAGGAAGAACTTGTATCTGTATTTCAGTGGGGAGAAAAGGACTTTTGGTTCTCAGATGGCTACAAGACAGCGCTGGGTTTTTTTTCATTCCTCATTGTCAATCCAGGTCTAAAGGGTGGAGAGGGCCCAGTGCAGAGGAGGAACTCGCCTAAACTCAGGACAAGTAACGGTGTGTCAGGATGATGCTTTACTTCAGCTGCTTGATCCTGCAGAGACACACAGCTTACGGACTTGGCTACTGCCACAGCAATACAGTTGTACCGACACCAAGTCCTGAGCCTGCTCCTGGCCTTGGACCTCAGCGTGGCTAACAGCCTACCCAGAGCCGGGTTATCTCCTCGTTGCTCAGGTGTGGATTTACTGGAGAAAAGCATGGGTGGGGGGAGTTGACCAAGGGAGCAAGAGCTCTCCATTTAGCGCTGCCTAATACATCACACAAAGTCCCAGGGATAATGGATCCATGAAACTGTTTAGCCTTTCCCGAATAGAAAAGCAGAAAGCAAGCTGGTGATAAAGCCAAGAATACAAATCTGGCCACTTCATTTCCAGTCTCACCCCATGATACAGAATTTCTGAAAACTGAAAACTGTATCTTTGACCTAGAACATGCTAGGAAGCGATAACTAAACAGACAGCACTGCATTAAAGGTGGTATGGTATGAATTTTCCTTTGCTTTTTACGCATAGCATGTTTTGTGCTGCCACTGTAAGGACTTCAAACTCCCGTGTTTCATACAGCAGCAAACACATTGTCAAGTGTGCTTATATAAGAAGATAACGGAGAGAAATACAGTAGCTTGCAAGGGTATCTGAAAGAGTGACTACTGAACTTTGATTCAAAATAACTACAGCACAAATGAAAAATTTGATGAGCAGAAAAAAGCACAGGGAAAAAGATTGGTAACTATTGTTTTGACAAACATGGACTAAAAACAAAATCCAAAGAAAATAAACTGCCTAAAAAAAGATCAACTAAAATAAACTGCCTATTCAACCCTTACCTTTGCCATTTCTAGGTAATGTAGGGACTCTAGAATACTAATATTTAGGTGTTTTCTTCCACTCCTCACCGTATACGAGATCTAAGTGAAACTTAAGGGATTACACCCTGTTTGTAAATGGCTGACATGCAAATCTAGCTTGATCTGAATATTGTTTAGCCTACTATACATTAGTCTTTTCCTAAAGAACACAGCTCTAGCTGCTTTTCTCTGTTAGTGCTTTTAATATTTGATGAAGTGTGTTCAGTTGGAAAAGGGAAATCACAGCATTTTTGAAACAGGAACATGCACAAACCTTACAAGAATTCTATTAAACCTTAATCAATAATTTAAGGGGTTATTTGGTTAATTCAGCCTATTTCTCCAGTGTCTGTACACAGAGATGTATTCATGTTAAGTCAGTAATTTGCTTGCATATTCTCCCTTTCCCCATATACTGAATTGAAGCATTTTTGGGTGAGTACAAATAGCTGATACTTAAGCTCTTTAGACAGGTCAAATTTTTATATTTTAGACTAATTTGTACTATTAGCAGTATGATCCCATGAAAAAAGAGTGATTTCCCTGAGACAAAGTGCAGCACGAACATATATTTGTGGGACAACTAAGCCCCAGAAGCTATAAAACTGAACAGAAGGGTGGAAAAAAGATGCAAACAGATGGAAAGGTGAGCAGGATAATACAAATTATAAGATTTTAGCATAGAATAGCTGAACTCTTTCACATAGGTTCCTTAGTACTGCCTCTGCTATGACTAACAACCCTGGCAGCTGCAAATATCACTGAAACTGAATTTTGCATGAGAGCAGTTACAGGAGACTTTCATTAACTTTGGAGTCAGTGAGACTCAGCTGCTTAAATTGTCACTGTGAGCAAGTTCAAGAGGAAATGATCACTCAGCTCATTTAGCTGTCTGGGGATTTTTCCCATTGCCCAGCTCCTTGTTAATATTTCTGTTGGCGAAGTTAGATCAGTCCCTCAGTCCCCACCCCAGGTGCCATTTTGGCAAACCACAGTGTTTAATGTCTTTGATAACGAAAATAATTTTACCTCAAATCAGGAAAATATCTAAGCAGTGGGTTGGTTTTTTTTTTTTTATTAGGATGAATACATTCTTAAAGCACAATCATGCCAAACTTAAATAAACACTTAATACGTCACGTAAAGAGAAGTTTATGCAAACGTAGAATGAAGCGCACAGTGACACAAAATCCTTTCCTTAGTATTTGGCACTGATGTGTGAGAGTCAGAGATATCTTGCAAGCTCATGTATATGCCATTAAATGGATGAGAGTAGAGAGGAAGCGACAACTAGAAAGGAGAGAGGTAAAGAGATGTGCCTGCAGTTAGCAGTATAAGAAGGCTAGCTGTATTTTTCTAAGGATCCCCAGTATTTGAGGATGGTGCTGGAAAATGCAAGTTTAAAGAAGCTAAATTCCATCTTTTTATGTCTGTACATTTCTGTACATTGTGTGTTCCAACCCCACTGACTTAACTGGTGCTTTCACCACTTGAACCAAGCGGCTGTCCTTCTGAAAGGCTTAGCTATGGGTGTATGTGAAAGTTCACTGCATATGTGATGAAATGAACCACAAGGCTGACAAGAAAATCATGTTTTAGTGCTCTTAGTGAAGGAGCCTTTTCATGTTGCCACCTTTCTGCTTTTCTGTTCCAACGGTTCATCTTCCATTACAAATACGAGCTCTATTCCTGCTCTTACCTTTTTCCTCCAGTGAGTAACTAAATCCAGCATGGTTTTAGCTCAACTAATTCTTCATTCCTCTGCTCCTGGATTTGGTGCGTGTTCAGGCGGGCTCCCCCGGCTGAGTGTGGAAGCGGTGGGACTGGAGTGTCCCGGCCATGCCTGCGGAAGCTCTGGGAGTCCGGTGGCTGCAGCTACCTCCGGGGTCCCTTCTCACATGAAGAACGTTTTCTGTAACGACTGCAGCTCCGATGCAGAGAGGCCCTGGATTCAAGATTAGTTTCTCCTTGGATAGAAGTCTTTAGGGATTGCCTGAAGTGGAGCCCTTTCCCTCCCAATGGCCAAGGTGAAGAACACCGTGCTATAAAATTAAGCGACTAAGAACTAATTTTTGCTCTTGATTTGAAAATATCACAGAGGTTGTGACTCAGTGGCTGAACACATCGAATATGTACTTCATGCTCTTGCTTTACTGGGCCTGGATATTTGCCTTCTAAATAACGTAATACTAATATAGTGCTTTGCTATTCAAAACTCATTAGCAGAGCATGGCTACTAAGAAGAGGAAGTACGGATGAATTTTTGAGCAGCCACTGTCACAAGGCTGTGCTTTACCGAGCCACGTGGAAGCTGCCTTGACTCATTGGAAAAGACGGAACGTTCACTCTTTGCCTTACATTTGACGCAGTGATTGTGTAAGCATAAACTCTTCGGTAAAGCCCCTGTTGCCCTGTGCATAAGTGTTCTGGGGCCATTCTTACAATAACTCCAGAGTTTACTTCATCAGTTTTTAAAATGAGTTTTTAAAATACAGTGAAGGACGAAGTACGAAGATGCATCGTGAAAGAGTTTAATCTTTGAAGCTGATTGAAGACTTCTGGTTCCATAAACTTGCTGATACAGGAAAAGAGTTTGAGCAGGACTGGAATAGGTTCACAAACTCGCAAATTTCTGAAAGTAGAAAGGAGTCCTACTGATTAGCTAAATAGTTCATTTTATCATAAATTCCAATTTTACTTATTAATATTTAAAACTGAACTGAGCTCAGTTTGTTTCAAGAAGCATCTGTCCTAGCAAGGCCTTTGTGCTCACAGATCAGTTATGGAGGTATAATCTTTCTACTTTCAGATTGATTAGAAGACTGGCACCTATTCTTTTTGCTTAAGTTTCACGGAATGAAATTCCATTCTGAATTAAAACACAAAGATGTCATTAAAATAGTCAGATCAATATGCAAAAGAACTTTTAAATCTGCTCTTCAGAAATGTCCTCTCAGGATGAAGTATGTCACAGGTAAAATTCAGACTGAGTTATTTATTTAACAGTTGTTTGAATACAGATTTTCAGATGAGGATCTTAAAAATATCCAGTAGAAATGATTGTATTACTTGCTCCTCAGTGGAACTAGCTGCTCAGCAAGTAGTGTATAACTCTGATTTAGTGACTGGGACTTAGAAAACCCAGTTCATTACGGTGATCAATACCAGTAAGCTCATCACTAGCATGGATTCTTTTGTAAGCTTTGATCACTAAAACTGAATTATGTGCTAGCTCCAGGGCAGCTGATTATCCCAGAGGACAGGTACCCTTGACCTGCCACTGCCCTTGCCTCTTGTGATATACGGAGGAGCCACCAGTGCTGCAGGGCTGTGCTCTCACCCAGGCACCCCCAGGTGCTGTGACACTGCAACCTCGACAGCTGCTGGAAAGTGTGATTGCAAAACCTGGTAAAATATTTCAACCCCCTCCCTTTTTGGGGTAAAATTCCATTATCTAAATAGATTAAGATTAATAATGTGTGAACGGCCATCAATTTCAGAATTGAGTTCTAAACAAATAGTTTTAGAACATATATATGGATGTTTATGTAAATGCCAGTTTTATACAATAATTTCAAAAATTAAATTCCAGCTTATCTGGGGGTCCTTCAGTCTGTGGTGTTTTAGTATTTTCCACAGGTATATACTTGAGGTGTGTTATTGACTTTGGTTCGGGCAAGTCAAGACTATGGAGATGTAATTCTACTTGCTATTTATTTCTACTGCTTGATTGCTCTCATTTTAGTGACGTTAGCTGAACTAATAGATGGAGGACCCGCTATGTAAAGCTGTTTACTCAACATAGCTTTGTAAAGAACATCACTGTGATATACATTAACTCATGTTAGAACTTCCTTAATAGACCTTGATAATGAAATCCAGTCATAATCCATGACAAATGAGTAACCGTTAATTAGATTAAGCTTCTTTAAATTCTAAGATAAGCATCTGTAAGGACAAATGTATGAAAGAGAAGAATAAATAGAAGGAAAGAGAAGAATAAATAAATAGAAGGAAAATGAGTGACAGGGTGGGAAAAAACAGAGAGAAAAGGCTGTCTGTGGCTGAAAATAAGGTTCTTGAAAGGTCTCTCATGGCTGTTGCAAAATAAAGAACCATTTAGCTCAAAGCATTTTGGAAATATCTGGTCATCATGTGTACAGGACAACGTAAAAGAAGCCGGCAGGCTTTGGACAATACACAAATAATTCAGTTTTGCCCAAATGGGTTGAAAACGGAGTGTTACCTCTAAGAGGTGAAACATGCTACCTACTTAATGTTAAAACACGACTGGGATTCCAACTTTACATCAGAGAGCATGACTTATCAGGTCTGTTTTCAGTGATTTTGAATTCCTTAAGATTTTATTCTATTCTAACTTAATTGTTGTGATGGTTGGGTGCGATGGATAGGTAACACGCTGTGGAAGTTTTCACCATTCTTCCCATTGCATTTTGGAGTTCCAGTAATGCGCTGTCAGATCTTTAACAAGGGTCTGCCACAACAACTGTTTGAACCACAGGTAACAGTAGATGGTTGGAGATGAAGAGTGAAAAACTGTGAAAATGCACTGTTTGAATAAAAATAACTTTCCCTCAGCTGTAATCAAGGAGGAAAGGAGTGCTGTTTGTCTAACATGCATAGCTGTTTGGGTTTATATTTTGTTCTTTCCCTCAACAATAAGGTGGGCGCCAGTACAGACAGCATATGGCTTGATAATAGAGGCTGAAAGGTGAAAAACCTCTCCTGAGGTTTTCTTCCCCGTACTCTTGAAAATACCTGCCATTTGGTGCAATCTTATCCATTTTTAAAGGAAAAAAAATGCAGTTCAGAAAAAAACCAAGCTATGTCTGGCAAGGACGATTTAGCAGGGAAATTATCTCATTTCTTCCTCTAATTTGAGCCAGAATTTGAACAAAGAGCTCTCGAAGTGCCGTGATGCCTTCCGGCCCCTCACCAAATGAGCACGCCTGCTAATTTATCCAGCCCTTCCTGCATCCACAGCAAGTTGGAAAGCTATTTCTCTTTCCCCTTCAGCCTTTTGGCTGGTCTAATTGAGGGCAGTGAACTATTATGTTCTTCTTCTGAAAGGCAATTTATAAAATGGGTTCCACTTTGTATTTCCTTTAAGGATATTCAGCTTTAAATGCTCTTTTCACAAGTTGGTGTCATTTTAATTACTCCAACATACTCTTCACTTGGCCTGAGACCTTTAAATAAGGGAGAACTCTTAGATACATTTCATCTGACTAATAGGTAGCTCTGCAACAGAAAAGCATCTGTGAATCAGATATTTTACTAGGCTTGATAGGCATATATAAAAGACATTTTGAGGAAAACCCCAGACTTTATAATTTAGAGTTTACAATGCAAAAGAGACCTCCAACCCTCAGGTATCTTGAAGGATTAGATCAAGAAAAGGAAATGTGGCAGAAGCATTCACTTGTAGGAGACATTTCTTACCAAAACCAGGGATCACTTAGAATGAAAGTTATTTATAGACATTTCTTGTAGTGTCGGGAAAGAACTTGTGTCAGCTTGCTCCTTTAGCAAACACTGACAATCCTTTTCAAATTTAGGGGAGGACTTGAAAATAAAGTGTCATGCTGGTATCCACAATGCACTTTGGAGAAGATGGAAAGATGATTCAATGGACGGGAGTCAGAAGTCAGAGATGTGTCTGACTTTGGGCTGTTTTCAAACTAGCTGCGGCAGAAGGGTTCTGGGTCTACAGATTAGGTGTGGCAAATCATATTTGTGACCACTGATACTGAATTCAAAACCCACTTTGGCAGTCTGTCTGCTAAATGAGGAGAGCTAGGTGTCCGAGGAAAATGATTTAAAAAAAAAATAAATTTAGAAGGCACTCAAGGGAAAGACGCTGAAAACAGGGGTGGGCCTGAAATCCCACTTCTTTCTAGACTTAAGGCATCTGACTTAGCTGTCCAGAGAGCAAGGCTGTCTCTGACTTTTTTTGACATTCTTAACTGTTAAATTTGGAACAGTTAATAGTTTACACAACATAAAGTAGAAAGAATTTAATGATGTCTTCCATGACTAATTTGAGCAAACTGTGCAGCAGGATAAAGAAGTGCCTAAGGTTTTTTTCTCTAGGATATGCAACAAAGTCAACACATACATTGAAGAGTTTCTAACTTCTGAAAAGTTCTGGCTATTTCGGGCATTTTTTGACAAGTTCGCCCGCTCCTTGTAAGCAGAAGCTACTTCTGTTTTCTGGGCTAGAGGGTTACAATAGTCACTGAATGTCTAAGTCAGAGCTGATTCCGCAGCTGTTACTGAGGATATTTTATCACCTCAGATAAAATAATGATGAAAAAGCAGTCCACGCTGTCCCCATCTCTGCTTGTGCCACCAAGGGCTGCTGCCCCAGGAAACATTGCCTGGTGAGAAGTGCTAACAAGTCATTCAACCCCCCAAAAGTCAGTATGACTTTGCCTTGAGACTACCAGTCATTCCTCTTGGCGTGTGTGGTGGGTTGACCCTGGCTGGACGCCAGGTGCTCACCAAAGCTGCTCTGTCACTCCCCCTCCTCAGCTGGACAGCTTTTATAGCATTGTGTCAAGGCAGCGTTTCATGGCCTGGGCCATGGTGTTAGAGGCTGCAAAGGAGCAATGGTTGCTGAAAGGGTGCTGGAGGACTGTGGGGGCTTGAGGGAACCCAGCCTGGACTGGACCTGGGCGTTGGGAGTCTTGTGGAAGCCACTGTATTCCAGGAATTAGTGACCTTGAGCAGACCAGGACTGCTCCACCGGGCCTCTTAGGGCTTGAGAAGCCCATGTTATTAATGTCATCTGTCGCTTACCTTTCCTTGTTAGCTGGAGTGAGCAAAAGGGAGAGCTTCTCGCCATGGGCAGGATCTGCTCCATGCAGCGTGCTGTGGGAGAATCCGTCTGGGCTCCATCCGACGCTACACGAATTCGGGGTGCCCAGCGTCTGAAGGCATGTAAGATTTACTCGCTGTCTATATTCCTCTTCTTACCCGGTCTCATTAAAGCAGTTATCCAATTAAGCTGTTTGCTGCTGGACCTTTCTTGGTGAGATAGAGAAAGAGCCCTGCACTGTGTCTCTCTCTCACTCCCCCGCTCCCAGTGCGGAACAAGTTTTTAATATAGAGCAGTCCTGGGGTGCATTATCCACGTAGCTGTCTGGGCTTCATCTCAAAGGCAGCTAGTTTGGCCCATTATGACTAAAACTATATGAGGTGCAGGTAATCAGGGAGTGGGATCTTGGAATTAACCATGAGGCTAAGTTATTTATCAGTGTAAGTATACTCGTTGCTTAATACATGGCCTTAACCTAATTCAAAACATTTTGTTATTTTATGGGAGGAAATGTGGAACCAAAGTGCAGTAGGTGATTTTAGTAGTACTTTTTCTCTGCTAGAGCAGCGCATTTCCCAGCATAAAACCCCCTTGTCTTTCCATTCACTACCTCTAGAAACGTTGACCTCGTATAGGAAGATAGTTTATAGACAAAAATGTACAGGAAAAAAAACAAGAAAGCAATTTACCTTATATTAAGACCTGAGAAAGTCATATAACCTTTTTACAGAATTCAGGTTAGCACCAGCTCGGGTTTAGTTTGATGCCTTTTAAAATGCATTGCTTCCGACATATAAATACTAAATCCTATACAAGAGAAGAGTCTCAAAATGTTTACAGCACCGATTTCATGAAAAACAAAGATGATTTCTAGTTCTGCAAATGCTTTTTTAGTTCTGATTTTATGTGTCTTAAAAGGACTCTTCTAAAAAACCAAACTATTTGTCTACATGATAAAATTGCTCAATTGCACAGCTGAGACTGGTGTTCATAGCATGAATTACAGGCAGAAGGTAAGTCTCGACAGCACTGCTTATTGGAGTGTGGATGCTTAGAATCCCAGTCTGAGTGTTTGAAGTGCAGTCTTTTCCCTTGCTTGTTATTATAGATTCCAAAAGGGGTGGTTTCAGGTATCTTAACATTTGAAGTGTAAAATGAGAGGCTACTGATCATCACTAAATGTGAGCTAAGGAGAACCTAGAATTAGTTTTCCTTGAGGGCTCCTCTGTAACATGAGTGTTGTAACTCTGCAACTAATATGACAGCTTTCCCCATTCACCGAGAAGAGGCAGAGGTTATTTTCCTAGCTGGTATTCAGATTTTCACAGGTAGGGAGTGAACTAACAGTTAGATGTAGTTACGAAAAATCCTGAACACCACACTACATCCGTCACCTTCTTTCCTCGGAGATGCTTTTAATTTTGTCTTTTTGGAAGAGTGTATCTATGAATGGGATAAAGAAATGCTAATCACCCTCCTGGGACCTAGGAGATGTTTCTGACATCTTTCACTAAAATTCTCAGTGATTACTTGCTTCATCAGCTTACGACACTCTAATACCATTGGCCAACAGTAGCCATCATAAAACTAACTGCTGTTTTGCTGGTACAACAAATGATGCTTCACCTTTTATTCAGTGCATCACTGCATCTCAGAAAAAGAAAGAAGAATTTCAAAAACCACAACAATGTTTAATCTTCATCAGAGATTAAACTTTCCCATTCCTTATCATCCTATGAAAGAACGTGTACTGCATTAAGCATTCATAAGCTTTTTGGCTTGTATAACAATATTTGGCTGGTACATCTTCTCGTCTCAGAGAAAGATTGCATCTAATATAAGTACTCACCAAACCAGCTAACAGAAAGTCTTGTTATGGTTACACCAAGAGATCTCACCATGCCAGCTAACATTAAGTGCTATTGTGTCCTGGTAAGCTGAAGAGAGGAGTAATGTGCTTGGAGGGTGAAGGGAAGCAATTTCAGGAGTTTAGAACTGGACAATTACTTTTGCAACTTCATTTCCAAATATTAGCATATTTGTGATAATTAGGGTCAAAATAAACCAACCTGAACTTCTCTTCTGCAGTCTGAGATGAATGAAGCTATGAAACAAATTGGAAGTGGTCATACAAGAGAAAAATTGCCAAAGCTTGCATGAAACAAGAAGGCATAATTCACTTTTTCATCACTCATCAATGCATTAGGAATTTTCATTAATAGTGCCCCAAAAGACTAGAAATGGATTTTTAAAAACTTCTTGTCGAAGCAAGGCAGGACTGATAATAGATCTGTTTACTTTTCTTGCATTGCATCATTATTTTAGCATGAGTAGTCCTTCAAAGGCTGCCGTCTGGATTACGTTTTGCTAAACATGTTCACTGGCAAATGCTGTCCCTGGCCTGAAGGGCTTCAAGTCTACAGCTTCAGTCAAGTGAATACCACAAAATGGAGAAGAGGATGCCTGAGAGTATTACAGCCATGGTTTATTTAGATCCCCAAGGCATCCTGAGAGCCCTGAATCCTATGGAGATATGTTTTTCTATTACAAATAAACGATATCTGCTCCCCCAGCTACTGTTGACTTTAGCCTCCATTAGGTGGGTTTTACCACCTGTTGGCTCTTCCCGACTGCTATGATTTTGTAAGTCCCCCAGCCCCTCTCTCTGCTAGATGTGAGCACAGGCAGGAGAATTTGGGCCTGACTGACTCCTCAGGACATTCTTTTCCAAGTTTCCTTCCAGTACTCCACACATGTAACTGCCCCTGTCCTTCCTCGGCTATTTCTCCCTTTGTTCCACTGTGGCTTTTTCCTCAGTTTCGCATACATCTTCCAGCAAAAGAACCAGCTTTTAATTTTACGTCAAAAACTCAGTTTCATTCAACAGAATTTGTTCATCATTAACATGTTTATTGTGGAAGCTCAAAATGCAAACAGCTAGCACTGCGTATCTGCGAAACTTGCTGTATCCTTACATTCTCCAAATGAGCACCTTCACTGAACGTTTGCTTCCTTAACTGGGCCAAACCAACCACTTTACCGTGATTTTCCGTAGGTAGAATTTACCCTTTCACATTCTGGTTTGAGTTTGTATGGTTGAATTTTGCTGGACCCTTTCAAAGGTGTTATTTACATGCCAAATGTGTGCTCAGTACCTTCTCAGACCAGAAAAAGGAATTGTTAAATCTATTCCAAGCCCATTATTTAGGGTTTTGCATTCTGAACTCCTCTATAACTTAGAAAATTACCCCTTCACGCATGCAAACGTTGTCCAAATGCCCGTGCATGAGCTTCTCTCCCCACTTGCTCATTCTTTGTCTGAAGAAAATTTATGCAACACCCGTATGACTAATTTGTTGTGAATAAAGCCCAGAGTTATAATTTGTGCCTGTTCTCTAGAAGTGGACTTTTGAGGATACTTCTTGAATACTTTACGCCAAACATGACTGTTTGGATATTCACGCAAATAAAATGGGGGCCTCCAGTGCTTCTGGCAGCTCTGTTTATAAGTCCAGCTGCATTTGGCTTGCTATTAATGCTGCAACCTGATTTTGCCTCCGACTTCTTTTCCTCTGTCTTTTAAAAGCCAATAAAATGACTAGACGATTTAAATGATCTATGTATTTGCCTGTAATTACATCTATTTCTCCAATTAATTTGCTTTTAAATCGCATATTGATTACTGATTATTTATCACTGACCTTAAAATCTGATCCGCTTTCTCTTTGAAGGTCAACATTTTAAATTCACCACCAGAGGTAAATAGTGGAAGGTAGCTGTGCTTGATGGCTTGAGACTATCACGTATTGACAAAAGAAAGCGATTTTAAAACACTCTGGTACATTCCAGCGATAAGTCAGTAAACCAAAGGGAAACAAAGGAACTGTTGTTTGCGTGAAAGACGTGAAGATCTCATATAAGGAATCTGGTGGCTGTTTCGGTAAAATATTTTTTCTGTAAGATTTCCTGTGTGTCCTGCATACCTGATTATACACGTATTCGGTTCCACAGCGTTAGCATTAACATGGCTAATTTGTAAGAGCTTTAAGGCAGACTTTGCCGAAAGGCACGGCCCACCTCTGCACAGGGCGAGCAGCCGCACGTTCCCTTTGCACATGTAAGGTGGGGTCCCATTTCCTGGGAATGTTCCGGCTGGCCTTTCCACACAGGTGGTGTTCAGTGGTGCTTCCCTGGACCAGGCCCATGGCACACTTGGAGGGAATCTGGAGCTTCTGGGAACCGCTGGACTTCCCAGGCTTGATGCAGGAGGGTTGGTTATGGGTGGAGGCCAGGCTTTGCTGGCTGAGTTTAGTGGAAACTTATGACAAACAAAATCCTCATGGAATATGATGGTAGGAGGGGAATAGGACTTGGATCCATCCTAGACTAGTGCTGACAGCCTTACAGTATTGGGTTTGGCTGCCTGCTGCTCTAGGATACGTTCTGGAGGTCAATTTTGCACAGTTCTGCCCCAGTCCCCAACCTAGATTAAGAGCTATCCTCATTTTTGATCCCTCTTCTTTTGACCTCCCTGGTATTGGGCGTGCTTGGAGATCTGATTCCCAGCAGCATCCTGATTCCCAGCATGCTACTTACTGTTGTATGTAACTATGCACACTACTGTGAGACCCAGTCAGAAAACTATTATTAGTAGTGATACCCTCCTGTCCACCAACTCCATCTTGATCTTGGGTATAAGAAATCGATTTGCTTTCAGGTATTTTGGCTTGAAACGATCTGTGGACAAAAATGTTATTATCCAAGTTCCTGAACTCTTTTAAAATGGCTGTGTGTCCATCTGAGGATTACTGAAGGCCTTTGGTTTATCATTAATCAAATGGAAATATTTTGACTTCATTCTAGTTCTTGTTGCCTGTTTCTGCATGACAGTTTTTCTCTTTTTTTATTTTTCCTGAAGCACGTATTCTATCATTTGCATAACTCCTCTAGCACAGCTGTGCAGGGACAGCCATATGTGTGAACTGGCTTCTACTGTTCTTTACACTGCCCATACATGTGTTTACTTATCACGATATTCTTTAATGATCTGGAAAAGGGATTAATATTGAGGTGGCAAAGTTTGTGATGATAAGTCATTCAGGACAGACTGGGGCAGACTGCAGTATTACAGATGTATTTTATAACAATGAGCAACTGGGCAGGTAAAATGAAATTCACTGTGGCTAAATAATAAGGTGACAAGCATGGCAAACAAAATCTCAACTTTACTAATACAGTGGTGTGTTCTCAGCTGACTGTCATCACTGAGAAAGCAACCTGAAAGATGTTTCTATGGAAGTGCTGGCACTGGTCACTAGCAGTCAAAAACAGTATATAAAGCATTAGGAATGATTTGAAAGGTACTAGAAAACCAGCAAAAAAATAATAGTGCCAATGAATAAGTCTGCCACGTGTTCATACTTGGAGTAGTGCATGCAGTTCTTGTCCCCTCGTTTGAAAAAAGGATACAGCGAAACTATCCAGTGCAGAAGAGCATTCCGTAGGACAGTTCCCATCGAGCAGTTCCTGGTCAGGCTACAGCTATGACATGCAAAATTATAGTCCCTTTCTCCATCTTCATCCAGTTTGAAACTTACAGGGTTCTGCCATAATATTTAGCTTGTGCAGATTGCATTCTTGCATTGTAAGTCTTCTACTTTAAAGCAGGAGCTTTAAAAACTACTTTAAAAAGAGAGTTTTAGTGGAATTTACTGCTTCATTTGGAAAAATTAAAGAGCAAATGAAACATCCACTGAGACATAAAGGAATGAGAAAGCAAATTTCTAGTACAGAATATAGAGAATACTTAGTCAAAGGGAGCGGGAGATAACACAGCAAACTAAAGCACAAAATGGAAAAAGAGACGGAAGAAGGTGGTGTGGACGCAGTCAGAGCAGCCGCACACTAGTGGGTGAGGAATCTCCATTAAGTGATGTGTTTGTTGGGTCCCTGGCCAAGTGGAGCGCTGAGAGTGCTCTGCCCTGGCTGAGCAGAGGAACCGGGAGGGACACAGCAGTCAGGGAGATCGCTCCAAGTGGCCAGTGCTGTACGTTGCCCCTTAGCACCTCGAGTGCTCACACACTGGTCCTCACACTTTAAGGTGCTGTGTCTACTTTATTCTTGTCCATTATTATTTTGAGGCATAGCAAGGACTGGATTTCACATCTGGTAAGGAGGCGAAGCATACTCTGATCAGGTGGTGATCAGCACCTTTGGTGAACACCAGTCTCCCACATCCTTTCCACAAGGAAAAGTTTTTAATTGCTTTTTTTTTTCCTAGACCGTTGCATCTCTGACATTGTTGTGAGGTGCTATGATGTGACATCCTAGGAAGTCGCTTTCTCACCATGTCTGTTTACCTGCGTATTTTTCCATCATTATGCCTTCACTTTGAACAGCTTTGCACATATAACAAGTCTCCTTTCTTAACCCCTCAATCACAGCCTTGTTGCTACATGTTGAGCTACATTAAAGAGGTGGTGTTTGGGACCTAGACCTGTACAGGATAGTATTTATGAATAGCTCTCACATTCCCACATTCTGGTCACTCCTTCTCACACAACTATCAATAAAAGCACAGACATCTGGATAAGGAATGAGCCTGTGGTCACACCAGGACCCAGCCATCACACTCTGAGCTACGCTGCGCGCGTATGCTGCTTATGTACAGACTTTGCTTGGCGATGCAATCCGTTGGCTACATCAAAACAGTGCAAAAGGAGCTTTAACATTCTGGTTTGAAACTCGGAATACAGCCTCAATATACAAACCTTAATTACAACCTTAGCAAAAGATGGATTTGGGTTGCTGTAATTGGATAGGAAATACACTTTCACTGTCCCCTAGGTGATTAAGTAAAATTAACACCTGGTTGTAAATGCCCCTGAAGACAATAGGAATGCCAAGCTGGGAGTCTATGGAAAATGCTGGCTGAGGAATACACTTCGGCTGCATGGGGTAAGCTCTCACTTTGCTACATTGTGCTGTGGCTTCGATGGCTTCTCACTGAGACTTAAAATTTGGTAACTCCACGGTAAATTTTTTAGAGAGGCTTTACCCACATAGTGCTTTTAATCTTCTCAAACACAGTAGGATTTGGGGTCTTAAATCATAGAGGACTTTAATCTCAGCTTTGCCTAGAGGGAAAGAATGAGCAGGACAATTACAAGCAGCAAAGAAAGAAGAGTATGACAGAATTTAGGATAGGACAGGATGTTTTAAGTGCAGAACACGGGACTTATTCCCCTTCCACCAGAATTGGTTGACACATGATGTTCACATGTTATATAGCTGATCAGGTGTGTGGTGCAGCCCCCCCCGGCCACATTGTCATGTCAGACCCAGCCAACCTTGCGTTCTCGCACATTGAGTCGGGACGGCCCGGTACCTTCTTACCCTGGCTATGGCACAGTGGGTCAGGACAATTAACCCCCCCCAAACTGGACCTGAAAATCCTGTTGCCTGGAGCCATACCTCAGGCTCCTGCTGCTCAGATCATGACTCACTTTTGTGGTTGCCTGATAAGAATTACAGCCGGAATGAAGTGACACTACCCACAGTCAATCGTCTTGCCAACCTACCAACAGCAGTCCCAAGCGAGGTCCTTTGAGCTCTCCTGGCCCCCAGCGGGCTGCGACCAGCATCTGCCTCTGGGGGGGGGGGGGGTGCTCTCAGGGCTCGCAGACTTGAGTTTGCCAAAATCAGAGGACTGTTGCCGAAAGCTGACGATGGGACCTGGGCTGATAACCTTTACTTGAGCCTTGAGACTCAACCCTTCGCCCACTGAGAAATGCTGAGACTTTTGACGTGAATGTTTCACTGGACTCGAGGAGAGTTTTTAACAAGTATACCTCTGTTTATAGATGTACCTCTCTCTCTCTGTGTGCACGCGTGTGTGAATTGACCTGGGTGTATTTGATCAAATTGCTTTGTAAATGTCGAATTAATCAGTGATTAAGGGTTACCAAATGTTGTCATTTACCTCAAACTATAGATGAAACTCAGACTGCTGCTACACACATAATCCCTTAGACATAAACCATTGACCAAGGCAACGGGAGTGGCAGAAGATCCAGCCACACTGAAGCTCCAGCTGGAGTTCAGAAAGCAAGGGGGTCTTCTCTCAACCTCGTGACTCGACCAGAGGGTCTCCCCTACCTTTCTGTACCCCTAATCTTTGTACGAATCATGAAAAATCAATTCCAACTCAATTTTTTTTTGTATGTTTCTCCCTTACTCTTTTGCTCTTTCAGTCTCTGTATAAATCATTTTAGTTTGACCCTACCTTGATTCTCCTTTGTACACTTCATCCATATATTAATAGAGTGAACCTTGCCATTAAACTTTGTGAAGTCACGTTTTTACAAATTCCTGTTAAATCACTTTTGCTAATACTTTTGAAGGTGATTCTTTAAGCAGTCTAAACCACTCATTCGTGACATCAGGTTTTAGAATTTTTTCTCTAAAAAAAAATGGAAAAATAGTTATTGTTAGTGATGCAACTATCAATACTTTTCTAAGTCATATTTTCAACGTATGATGGAATTTAAATAAATATCAGGGGATGTTAATATCTTTCAAAGTGAAGTATAGAAGGAATTTGTCCCTCTGTTTTAGCAAGACATTTTACATAATAACTTCTTTTTAGATAAATAATCTGGAAAGATTTATATTTTTCAGCTCAGTCAGAACTAGTGGAGGCATACTTTTGTGTATACCAATTATAAAGAGGAATCTGTGTCTCTCCTTGCACGCACATATACACACGGCAATGGTCTGAAGCTGCAGCAGGGGGGGCCTTTCTTTACCAAGAGGGTGGTCAAACACTGGACCAGGCTTCCCAGGGAGGTGGTCAGTGCCCCAAGCCTGGCGGTGTTTAAGAGGCGTTTGGACAATGCCCTTAATGACACCCTTTAGCTTCTGCTCAGCTCTGGAGTGGTCCGGCAGCTGGACTGGATAATCGTGGCAGGTCTCTTCCAACTGAACTATTCTATTCTACACACACGCAAAAAACCTAGAGCAGGGAGAGCAGTGCCAAAGTTTTGCTGTTACACTGAAAGCAATTGGTGGCAATTAATGAGAACTTTAAAATAGAGGGAGAAATGTATTCCCCTTACTATCTTGCTTAAATTTATTGCAGTTGCTTACTTCACTTCCAGACCATTATAATAACATTAGTATAATGTGCCCTTAAAAAATGCAAGAAGACCCTCAAGCACAGTCAGCTGCCTATATTGCTTCTCTGCTGAGACCTCTGCACAATCTGCTGGATTCCCATCTTCTCAGCCCAGCTCCTCGTACCTTAGTTACTCCTGCTCACCCTCTAATTACTTACTAGGAAATTTCAGAAAGGCCTGAAAAACAAAGAAGTCAATTTTTGTAGACTATTCCTAATGCTTGTAAATATGTTCCTAACGGACTAGTTTGAAGATACAGATCTCCAAAATCACCTAACTGGAAGTGAGGTGACATGTTGCTGACCTTTTGCTGTTTGTACAAATCCAGGGGACAATTAGCCTTGCATGAAGGGTTCATTCTTACTTTTGTTCTGCAGCATTTCACAAAACACATGAAGCAATGCAGTCTGGTGGATAGGAACAGGAGGAATAGTACAGATAGCTGCATTTCTAACATTTGTCTTGATACCTTGGGCAGAGTATGATCATTTCCGTTTTCTAGTCTGGAGGAAACACTTGCATAAGGCTTCTGGTCAAATCACTGAGATGATGAAAATGGTACATGAAATTTAAGATAATCCATCCCCTCTTTATAGCCAAAAGTTTCCACCCTCATCAGCCAGCAGGAGAAGGTAGATGAGCACTCCTTATCGCCTTCAGTGTGGAGTCAGCTGCTTTCCTTCTGTTACCCCCAGGTGCTCTTCGAAGAAGCTCTTGCAGCCTTAAACAAATCCCTCGAGGAGTATCAGGACGTTTGTTCATCTGGCTGAACTGAAGGAGCCGCAGCCAGCAGCTGGGGGAGCGGGGATGGGGCAGGAGGGGGTGGAGGAGTCACAGACGCTTCTGCAGTTTGTCTAGTGGTGACCTGTACCTCTGCAAAGCAAATATTGTTTGTGCAAACTTGCAAGAAAGAAAGTACTGTAAAATCCATAAAAACAGAGCACTTAAGTGATTTGAATTTGCAATGTTCTCCATTCTGATGGCTAATGTGAATTTTCTTTAGCTGCATAAAAGGATACACATTTTTAAAGACTTTCATTAAAATATTTATCTGCCGTGCAATAAAACATGGATGAAGCCAATTTGTTAATCTCAGCTTCTAGATTCAGCTTTTAACTAATTTGACAGTTGTTCCTAAAAAAATACTTCTGGGAATCTGGGTATGTCTTATTTGGTTATCATCATCAAGTAAGAGACTCCTTACAGATGGAGGACCTGGTTCTAGTCACTTGTGTTGCCTTGCTGTCATTCTGCTGACATCAAACAAATGATTCCCAGTTTATATCAAGGTGAAACAAATTATTCTCTTCCTAAAAGCTGTGAATCCTCACTGTGACCACAAAGTACATGACAAATTGATAGCTTGGGAAACGAAGATTTGGGGTGTTAGATGAGACAAATATATTTTTAAGCATTGTATAAAGGTCCTGATTTTAAAATACTTAATATCAATATATGAAAAGTCAGAAATTCAAATAATATCACTAATTGGTCTGCCTTGAATTTTCCATTCCAACATGCCTGTACTTCGCTCACATGTCCCATTTTTCACCCAGTGGTGTCATAAAAGACTGGAAGTCAACAGCCTGGCTCAGATCGCTCATTTCTGCCTCTGGCAGTTGTCAGAACTGAATATGTCACAAGGCCCCACTAAAAACAAAGTTTTCCCATCTGTCAAATCAGCAGCTCTGATTGAGCCAAAAGAAGTCTTTCCACTCATTTGATTTCTGTGGTCTGGCATTTGACAACCATTCAGCCACAATTCACGGCCTCTGCTTATGGCATCTGGGAAATCTCCCAGCCAAAAACTGCATCCAGAACTGTTAAGTTTTCAAGATCAGATGAATTCTGTTTGGCGTTAAATGAACATTTGGACAATTTATTTATTGTTACAAATGAAGGAGAAGAATATTTCTGATTCCTGTCAAGATGTGTCAATGCACTAAATAGGATGTACTTTTCCAGTGAGTTTTAATGGGTTGTGTTAGGAATATGACAGAAATCTGTGGTCATGAAGTATCCTTCTTTCCTTAAGAAGACTCTGGAGGATCCTTTTGCTCTGTTGCCCTCCCTCCCCTGGATTAAATACTCCCCACTGTTTTTATCCACTTGTACATAAATTTGTTATTATTTCACAACTCAACTTTTAACCCTTATTTCATTCCGTGAATTTACCTTATATTTCATATTAGCTTCAGTGAAAAAGAAACAAAGTCTCGACAAGGGCACTTGGACAGCAGTTCTTGTGTTTTTTTTACTGTGATATCACCTGTGCTAGAAGTATTAGGAAGCAAACAGGACAAGCTTCCTACCCTACTCATAACAGGTGCCCCGGACTGGGAATGCCTGCTTAAGGGACCATAGGAATCCCATCACTATTAAAATCCATGGAGAGATAGCTGAAAACATCAAATGGCTTTGGGATCAGATCCCGCGTGTAGCACACTGAGGATAAGAAATTATTATGGGAGCATTCCGCTTTTCAAAATGTTCAAGAAATGTATTTCTGATTTCTTTATTTTGAAATATTAACTAAGGTTTTCACAGAAAAGGGAAAAAAAAATTAAATCTTTTCAACTTTATCAATTGATTTGTTGTTTAATTTTGTTATCAATCTAAATTTTTCTTTCCAAATCGTGTTTTCCAACTAATTTATTTTGACACATACTGAGCACGTATTGCCATGTGATCATTGTCACTAACAATTTTACTATTTAGTATTATAGTCCAGGCCCTCCATAAACCTCCTTGAGGAAGAACTTTCCTGAATTAAAAACTAATTACTTTCAGTATTTTCTTCTGTCTGTCAATCTTGCTCCATTTCATTATATTTATTTAATTTCATGTTGCCTCCTTAGGATGTGACCTCTTCCTCCCTCTAAATTTATCATGACTTCACAAGCAAAATACTGTTATCTTGGCTGTTTGTCTTTCTGCTTGATATTCTTTCTTGTAAGTAGCCACATTTGGTTTTGTTTCATCTGTAATCAGGCACATCAAAGTTGTTTCCCTCTAATTGGCAGAGCTGCTATTTGAGTTTTGTGATCAAATATTTGGACGCACTTAAGGATAAATGAAATAAATTGCTAGGGAGAAGCAATAGAGAAAACAAAAGCTATTATGGAATACAACAGAGGAAACAAGTGGCAGAAATGCCATGTAAGAATACAAGGATGAATTATTTGTACACATGAGCTAAAAGAATTCAAATTATATACTTTTACTAAAGTGGATTTTGAGTGAAAATTGATGCAGCTTTACAGGCAATGTGTCTTTTTAAATGGAAATCAATAGAGTAACAAATAAGTTGCATATCCACCTCTATCCTTAAAAGTTTTGTACAAAATCCCAGCATGCCTAATAATCATTTAAGATTACTGATGCACTGACACAAGACAGCACTTATATCAAAAGGAAACAATAGTCGTTCAGTGGCAGGAAAGAAAACAAAAAGAAGTCCCAAAGTATAAACCATGTTTCCTCTTAAGCTAATAATTTTATCCTTGAACTGAATTAAATTTATACTTAAATTTGCAAACTCGGAACAAGTTTTGCACTTTGCAAGAGAATGAACATGAAATACAGCCTGTGGGTGATTACGGCCAAGTTCACATCACGTTTGTATGGAAAACAATTACAAAATGAACTGTGCATAGATAGAAGGAAAGAAATCCCTTGGTGGGGCAGTAATTCCAGTTCATGTTGGCTATTACAACAATCACTTCTCAGTATTTGTAAGCCCACGTGGCCCTGCAGTCAGGGTGCACCCCCAAGGAAGACAGATAAAACTTTTAGGCACTTTAGATGAATTTCTGTTTGATTGAACTAATGCTGTATTCTGCACAGAGCGTAAAGGATTAGCTTAGCCCCATGCAACAAGGAGTTATACCTATGTGCAGCAGCTGATCTCCCAGGCAGACGGAGTCACCACGTGTCAAGAACTGTCACTGTTTTGTTCATGTCCAACATGAGAAAACTACTACCTTTCGGGTTTTGAATTTTATTCCACTTTAAACAAACACAGGCTATTGACAAATAGGAAAATAATGGAAATAACAAACACAGGGTATTGACAAATAGGAAAATAATGGAAATAACAAACACAGGGTATTGACAAATAGGAAAGTAATGGAAATAACAATCAGGTCTGGACAGTATGAGGAGTTGGAAACCACAGAAAACCCCAAGAGAGACTAGGTCGAGAGGAGACACAGAAAACTGTCTGAACACTTCCTGGGAAGGAGGAGGGATTGGGATCAAGCAGATATTTTTCCCCAGCTGTGCTGCTTCTCTCACATTTTCCTTCTGAACTAGGTAAAGTATCAGGCCTCTAGGCGTTACAGGCTCTCCAAAGGTGGCCCAAAATGTCCGTGAGAGTAGATACTGAGAAAAACTGTCATGTAAGATGCGGATCCTGTTTATGAGGGTTCAGCATTATTTGCTGTCTGACTGTGTGGGATGCCATCAGGGGCTGGATCAGCTGGGTGAGGGAACCACGTGTTCTATGAAACAAAGTTTACACTGAATATTTCAGCTTTGGAGGATGCCTGAGGTGCAATGGAGGTCTACCGAGATGTTTGGGGGGCGGCTGGAGCGCACGGCGTACGAGGAGAGGCTGAGAGGAATGGGTTTGTTCAGCCTAAAGGAGAGAAGGCTGAGGGGAGATATTATTGCTGTCTGCAACTATGTGGTGGGTGGTTGTAGGGAAGATGGAGCCAGACTCTTCTCGGAGTAGCACAGTGATAGGATGAGAGGGAACAGACAGAGGCTGTAAAAACGGAAATTCCCATTAGACACTAGGAAATATTTTCACTATGAGGGTGGCCAAACACTAGAGCCGGTGACCCAGAGAGTCTGCGGGATCTTCGTCTTTGGAGATATTCGAGACTTGATTCTATGTGGCCCCGAGTAACCTGTTTGAACAGGCCCTGCTTTGAGCAGGAGGGTGGAGAAGGTGGCCTCGGGTGTCTCTTCCAAGCTACGCGATTCGATGAGTCTTTCTCTGATTGTCTGATTCTGTGCATGCAGAAACGGCCACTACACCGCAACAGAAACACCAACACAGCTGCCGTAATATTCCCCCTCCCCTTCCTGCCTTGCTGTGAGATTGTGTTAAGGTTAGCGTACATACTATTTTGAGAATACTGATAGTGCACAGGACACTATGGAATTACTCATGCCATCTGTTTTTTCTATTGTTAAAGATTAAAAATAAAACTCTGCGAACATTTATTATGTTGGCAGACTAAAAAACCCAAATCGGTACTTTGTATTCCCTCACTTAGGTAATTATCAAATGTTCAAAAAATAAGTAAGTGGAAGAGGAGAAGAGAAAAGGGGAGACAAAGCCTACCTTGCCTCACACTAAATGGTAATTTAAAAGCAATTTCCACACACTTTATCACATTCCCTGTCACCCTAACCAAATCCTGCCGTTCTCAGCCTGACTTTGTGCCTTAAAAAACCAGGAACCGGTCCTCTCGGGAATGCCCAGGAAAGATATGGGGAATAAAAAGACAGTCATGGGAACTGAAGGAAACTGTATTCCCCTACAGACGACGTCAGTCAGCGGGGAGGAGCGGTTAGGTCACTGCAATGCCAACCTTCTCCCCCAGCCTTCCCGCAGAGCTCGCTGCCTGTGCGGCAGCGGGGACGGAGCAGGATGGAGATCTACCTATATGCTTCCAGCCCATGGCATACCTGTGCGAGCATGGCACATTGCGCGGGACAGGCAGTACTTTTATTCCCACATGCCAAAGGCTTCAGCTCTCGCCCGTTAGCACTCTAAGGAGTTTTGCCTGGTAAGTATGGGCAAAAAGGGAGCTTGCTTGTAAACCTGTATATTTTCAACAGCAAAGGCATCTCCCTGAGTTTCTGACAGAGAGCTAGTTCGTTCAAGGCTCAGGCCTCCAGTGTTCAGTGTTCGCCGTTTGTCTGTTCTGCCCGATTTCTTTTTAGTTAAAAAACCTTTCATTCAGCACTGCTTTTTCTTCTTCCCTTTGCCCTCCCACCTCTGGAGTCTCGGTACATTCATCTTATAGGATGTGAGCCCAATTAATGATGAAGTTTCCTAAGTTCACAGTAACATATGCCAAGAGCAGACATTTACAAACAAACATCTTGGAAGAATGGGCCACCCATATTAATGACGTCCTTTCAGGGCTTGCCTCTATCTCCTGGCAGTGCACGCACTTCAGAGACACTCAGATTTCCTGTCTTTACTCCTGCCTCAGGGTAAGGAGTCCTCATCTTGGATAACGTGCAGCTTTTCATTGAAATCCCCATCTTGTTTTTTTACCTGTCGACAGCCGCTGTTTCCCACACAGCTCCAGCCCTGCCTGATTGCATTTCTTCTGCGTCCCAGTGCGCGGTCACCGTGAGCTGATAAACTTGAACCCTTTCCTGACCGTCAGCAATTGCTCCCTGCATTCTTTTGCTATATCAGGTAGCTGGTTGGCCATCCAGCAGCTGATGTTAACTGCACCACAAATAAAAGGAACACAAATAATACCTGGATTGATAATTACTACCTGTCTCTAGTTTAAATGCTGGTGTCGTGGTTTAACCCTAGCAGGCAACGAAGGACCAAGCAGCCGCTCGCTCGCTCCCCTCACAGTGGGATGGGGGAGAGAATCGGAAGAGTAAAAGTGAGAAAACTCGTGGGCTGAGATAAAGACAGTTTAACAAGTAAAGCAAAAGCCGCACACACGGGCAAAGCAAACCAAGGAATTCCTTCCCCACTCCCCGCGGGCAGGCAGGAGTTCAGCCCTCTCCAGCAGAGCCGGGCTCCATCCCGCCCAACGGG
>JANZLQ010000029.1:12182726-12207842 GCA_026212715.1 Elanus axillaris
GTCCCCTCCCGACTCCTTGTGCCCCTCCAGCCTTCTCGCTGGCTGGGCAGGAGAAGCTGAAACGTCCTTGACTTTAGACTAAACACGACTTAGCGGCAGCTGAAAACATCAGCGTGTTATCAACATTCTTCTCCTACTGAACCCAAAACACAGCACGGTACCAGCCACTAGGAAGACACTTAACTCTATCCCAGCTGAGACCAGGACAGATGGTTAGGTTATACACATGACTAAATACAGGGTACTTGAAGTAACATCACTGCTTATCTTTGACTAAGAGAAAGTTTTCCCAGCCCTCTCTTCAAAACAGAATAAGAATTTAAGTTTGTAAAAAATTAATTTTTATCCTTCCCTCCTCTTTAACTTTCTCACATACATAATATGGTACACATATTCCTGTTAACAAATTGCGGTGCTGTTTTATCTCACTAAAAGCTTTGAGGTCATGCTTTCAAATGTGTTTTTGTAGCACACAGTTAGAAATTTCCACTAACTTGTTTCACCCATCTGCATCGAGAACAACACAATTTAAGACCCACAAAGAAAACTGAAAATGCTGAAGTATGTTCATCTGAATTTGTTAAAAAAAAAACTTTCAGTACCCTTGAAAAGTATTAGTTTAAATATGATGAGTGTAAAACAGGTAGGAATTTATTCTATTAACACACTTTTATCTGTTTTTCTTGTGATTACGGCCATCTTACTTCACAGAGGTCTGAAATGAAGACTCGTTGCCTGCAGTAAGTTTTAGACTAAGCAATTCTACACAAATTCGCTGTAATAATCATCTAGGACAATCCAGGGATGCATCTAAGAGTACTAGGAGCTATCTCTGCTGGCATGGCTCCATGAGGCCTTATTTCTTTTTACATGGAGCCCATGTGAAAGAAATAGAGACAGAGGAATTGAGTTGGAGAGAGTCTTTGCAGAAAACCTGTGACCTCTGTTTCCATGAACTGAACCAGGTTGTATGTAATTTGCTGTTTGTAGGAGAAGGAGTATTCCTACCTCTTGGAGGTCACCCTAAATACTTTTTCTTCATGGTTTAATATGGGTGGGGACCACAGCTTTTGTAGTCAGCAAACCATCAAACTCTACCCTATTGCTGAGAACTTCCAGCCTTGAAAAGAAATACTCTGGTGACAGAAAATTCACCAAGACTTCCAACTAGTTTATGCTTATTGTTCATTATTGTCTTTTCTCTTAGGGTGAAGTTTTATATGAGCCATTAGATTTTGATACACAAACTAAATTGAAGAAGTACCAGTCAACTGAATCAAGTGCTTTTATATTTCCATAAAGCATGCTTTCAATATCCTTATTTATTCCCGTATTCTTCTCCAGCGCTTTCCTACATTATCAACATTTCTCTTGAACTGGGGGTGTTGCAGTAGCAGTTACCACAGTAGTAAATACAGAAGCTCCAACAGCATACTTCACTGTTTAAACACTGGAAGAGTGCATTAACCCTTTTTGCCAGCTGAATATCAGTCATCACCTCTGGTTCATTTCAGGCTGCCTCTGCAGATCATGTTCTCTATTGAGCAAGTGTGATCATGTCATTTCCTTCTGACTTTAAGGCTTCAATCTTTCCTATTCTACTGATCAAGACATTTTGTACCTATTAAAATGCCTTACACTGTTCTAGGGATATTCCATCAGTTTCACTTGTGTCTACTGAACTTATAGAAGTGATGTCACCATAGGCTGATGAGACCTGTTTTCTGGATGTTTGTGTTATTTGTTCTACTCTTTCAGTTTTTTATTAACAGACTGACATGTTCTTTATATGATTCAGATCAGTGTCAGATTGACAAGTCTGGAATTGACTATGTCATTCAATTTACTTGTTTTAAATTTCATAACAATTTAATCTTTCAATTTTCTAAAGCACATTTGAAGTCAACGTAAATTACTTAGAGAGTTCTTAAGCATTTTCAGAGCTCCTAAATGAAAATTGCTTCTATTTAAAAATGCCTAACATTTATTGTTTTGGCTTAACATAATCTTTGATTAGTATCGCTATCACCAGAGGAGAGGAATTAATGATCTATATCGCATCAACCACCAACTGGAAAAGTTTAGCAAATACTTCTGCTAATTCTGCATTACTATTGATGGTTCTACCATATTCCTAATAATAGGCTAAAAGCATAGTAAGAAATCTTCCCATCGTCAGTTCTTGTTCTACTAGATAATAGAAGCCTCTATTATCAGGCTTCTCCTCAGAAAGTTATTCTGACACAGTAATTAAGCCATTACTCAAGAGTTTCAAGATAAGCAATGGAGCTCTTTAAAAGTTTGAGCACACAGTCCCAGCATAGCAGCTTTTAATGCTTTTATTCTGCAATCAGGCTCCAGAAGCCATACTTGCCTGTGCTCCTCACACTCAGCAAAAACACGGAGGTATTGTTTAGCTTAACCCTCCTTCAGTTGCCTTCTGCACTAAAGGGGAATTAGTTACTGTGGCTGAGCTGATTTGCAATAACTCTTCTGGTTTTGAGCCCCCACAGTCTCACTTAGGTCTATTCCTCCACATTGATACTTGGCAGATATTTCAGCCAGAGGAAGACAGCCCTGTTGGAAGCCTGGGCTGAATGAAATACAGCTATAGAAAAGCATATGGCAAAATATAGGAAGGAATGCGTACGTGGAGAATAGTAGGAAGACTTCAGGGAGTAGCTGGAGGAGCGAGCCAGGCAAATTTCATGGCTCCCCGTTGAGAAACAAGCTGAAAGAAAAAACAAAGGAGAGCATGTTGCCTTGGAGCAAGAGAAATAATAATAACAAAAAAAAATGCTAAAAGAAATAACAGGTGATATGAAAGGGAAGAACACCTGGTACTTCATAAAACAACTTCCAGCCTCTCCAGTTTTGCCTAAATCATTTTATATGAACAATGATTATTTAGAATTCCTTATAAAGCTGCTCAAGAAAACAGGACTTTGAGGGTAATTAATGTATTCATCCCAAGTGACAGCACAGGTCATTTGACAGTACCAAAGAACATATGATCAAACTTGGCTTCCCATTTCCTAGCTTCAAATTTCCATAAAGTAGTGAAACTTTGAAATCCAAATTAGAGAGGATAGCAGGGTCCTTTAATTTTTACTCAATACAAATTTTACTTTCTAAAAAAAACCTTGTAAAAGTCTTTTCCCCATGAAGACTTTGGCATAATACCTCTGCAATTCTGCTGCATCTTACTGTAAATGACATAAACATCACTGGGACCAGCAGAGGCAATAGGCGAGCATCAGTCAGCTACAGCCAAACTGCTTGGGGTAAGCTCACTTTGACTCATGAAGATTGTGAAACGAAGTACGCAGGAATCTCCTCTCTTGAACACCTTCATTCCACAAAGGGAATGTATGAGAATATAAAGGAGAAGATTAGCCCTGGATTTTCCATCAGTGTTATTTAAAGAGCTTTGTTCAAAAACTTCTTTAAGGTCTTCTAAATCAGTTAGGCATCATGCAAGATGAGGTTTTGCAGGAAAGGGATGTGCTATGGACCTGTTACTTGGGTTGCGAGGTCAGGTGCAGGAGCAGCTCATGGGGTGGACATCAGGCTCATTACTAAAACCCATCTATGGATGTGCAGAAGGTAGCCTAGCAAAGTCCCTCCTCATCCACCAAGTCTTGTGTTTGGGCTGCCCTTGGGCAGCATGGAATCATAGGAAGGTTTGGGTTGGAAGGGACCTTAAAGATCCTCCAGTTCCAAGCCCCTGCCATGGGCAGGGACACCTTCCGCTAGACCAGGTTGCTCCAAGCCCCATCCAACCTGGCCTTGGCATGAGGAAGGTCTAGCTGATATGCCTAGAAGGAAATTTCCGGAATACCCAGCCCTTATGAGGAATTTCAAGAGGCTCTCTCAACCAGGAGTAGGCAACCCCAAGATTGAGTTGGTAGGCAGAAATCTTGTGTTTGACAATACAATATAGGACAGCCTACGTGCCTAGCCTCCTGCTTGCCTCCTCCTCACCACCCAAGCTCTGCACAAGTAAGAAGACCAGCCCTCTCCATTATCATTCATTTCTAGGCCATAGAAAACTAACAGAAAAACATCTGTGATGGAGGTAGGTGTATTGCAAAGGACTAGCTCTAACGTAGCTTGCATTATGTTTGAGCCTCAGCTCCAAAAATTATCCCTGTGTGCACTGGAAGAACAGTGAGCGAGACTGACGGTCTCAGCTGTCTGGACCAGGTTTTCATCCTCCCCTGTATTAAGAGGTGCTAGTGGGTAGTAGCGTATGTAAATCAGGCGGTGCTGATTTTAATGGTGGGATACGACAGCATGGATAGAGCAGACAACTGATGGTGGACCGTGTGCTAGATGTGCAGGAGCTGTGGGTTAGGTGCCATGAAGAATGGTGTCCCAGTCTTGGTAGTGACTGAACACCCTGGGGACTCGAGGTCAACCTACAAGGCAGGCGAAGATGAACGCTTTCTACTTTGGTGTTATTCCAGGAGTAGCATTCGGGAGCCTACGGAGAGGGAGCGATTAGTGCCAGACTGCAGAGAAACCCACAGGGCACCTTCTAGTTGTTGTCATATAGTGCACAGCAATTTCATCTGCAAAAGTCTGCCCAAGACACATTCCTTTCTCTGCGGGGTCTGAGTGACACCCAACCTTTTGGCATCTGTTTTGCTAGAACATTATCAGGAAGTTATGATTGCATGAAAAATATACAAAATTTCCAATATCCAGTCTCCTTCTTCCGTCAGGCTGAGGAAGAAATTAAATGTTCCCTGCTTCATCATTTATTCCGTACAGCTTAATCATGAATACAGAAGGCTTCTTCATCTTTACACAATTGTAATAGGAAACGATACAGCTTCTATCTTTCTGTACACAGTCTAATGGCACTTAAAATTCCTCATTAAAACGACGCAGAAAAACACCAAGCTTTCCTAGATTGTTATATTTCTCTACTTATATCTCGTTATTCTTAGAGGCAAAGGATAAATGGAAAATTTTGTTTCAAGCCTAGATAGATCATCTGTAATGACTTATGCAAGCAAAATTGAAGTTATTAACCTCCAATGCACCACAAATGTTTCTGTAAACAGTAAGAATATACCGTAAATAATGTTCTTGTTTTCCGTTTTTTTGGTATACAGCTGCTGGTGTTAGTATTATTTAAAATTCCTTATGAGAACAGTTAAATCTCTCCTATTCTTAAGATTAGGATTGTAGACATTTGAAATCAACATTTGTAAGAACTGCCGTTAAATAGAGGAAAAAAAATTGTGACTCCAGGAACGCATGTCAACATGGCAGTTTTTAAGATTCTGGTAGACATTTTTTTTCTTTATTATAGCATCCCCTGCCCCCTGCATATAAAAAAAAATCCCAAAATATTTTACCAACTGGCTTGTGCTGTATGCCATGAACAGGTGAAACGTTAAACAGAATGTTAAGTACACATGATGCACATTTCCCCTGGCTTCTCCAAGTTAAATTCTTCATTAATATATAGTCTTGAGATTCTTGCCATGAGTATGCAGGATAATGAAGAATTTGCATTAGTGTGTACTCATATTAAATCTGACTTTCTGTATTCATTTTTAAATAAGCAAGTGAAGTCACTGCTCAGATTTATGAAGAACCAAGCAGGTGAGTTTGCCCTACTGTTGGTGATAAACCTGTAGTTACTAGCTTCAAAGGAGATGGCTGTGTGTTAATGGAGTTTGACTGTCAGATGCTGTAAAAGCTAGAATTTTTTTTTATTTCCAACATCCACTATACCATTCCTGCTACTACTTTATTCTAATGCTGGGATAGTTTCCTTGCTCAATTTGACTTGTGGAGTGCAAAAGAAATAAAATCAACCTCCAGGTCCAAGACAGGGTTTCTGGCTCTCCCTTTTTGTGCATCGGTCCTCAGAGAAGAGGCACAACATGAGCCAGAACAGCCTCTGCCCCAACCTCGCTTGCGGGTGTGGGAAGCGGTGGGCCCTTCCCAGGTCCTCCAGCAGCACCCGAACACCGCCAAGGTCCTGGAGCCTGTCCTGGACCAAACACAGAGCTGCGGAGATGAGCAATCAATTATTGTCCAGTGTGTTTTGGGGACAGAAAACGAATGTGTCTGGAGAGACAAGGCTTGCTGTGGTGCCTGGAAGCAGCCCCGACAGCACCGCTGGTTGTAAATACACTGGTAGGAACCCGGAGGGTTAGTGCAGAAGCTGGTGTGCACAGCTGCAGGCTTCAGTCCCAGGGCTGTCTCTTAGTTTAAGACCTGGAAAAATCTACGTCATCCATTTAAAATACTGCAAGTTAGATGTTATAGAAAATCTACCAGTATTTCAATCAAATGCTGTTGTTATATGTGTACGCGTTTCAAGCATAGCGTTTCCCTGCCAGTGGCAATCAATAAGTGCTCTTGAGAAAGCTATTGCCTAGACTAAACGTTACACATCCCATCTTCAAACATTATTCCCAAGGAAAGAAATATGCAGATGCTTTCCTTTGGGTGCGGAATGCTACTAGTGAATTGAAAATTTGTCATTTGTCAAGTCTGATGAGGATGTAAGGGCATCCTAACTGAAATCCTACATAAACAGGATGAAATAGTTACTTTTTAGATAAGGACTAAGCATAAATCGTCACTGTACAAGTTTACAGAGAGGCTGAAATGCCATTCTGAACAGAGATACTTTCCTGAACTGGAGTCTACAGCGAATGTTTTAACTTCACATACATGTTTAAGTGAAAAATGGTGGATGTGAGTTTTTTCTAACCTAAGGCCTTGTGCTACAGCTTCCATGGTTTCCCAGCTTTCCTTGAATATCAGTGGTGGGTTGTTCACTAACAGCCCAGTTTGAAGCTGATTTTGCGGTTCTTGGGGGAGGTTTGGAAACTGCTGGACAAAAATTCATATGACCTGTCTCAGGTAATCAGAAAAAACAATCAAAATTGATGCTTTGGTGGCTTTAAAATCTGACGATTTAATTACTTTAAGAATAGCCTAATACATATTAATTAATAATGTTTTCTTATCTGCAGTGCAGTACCTTGTGTAGTCACTTATTTTTATTCCATTCAAGTACTTCTTCTTATTCAACTTAAATGAAAACCTACTGCAGCTAAGCTATACAAGCGACTGCCTGTACAACTGGCAGAGGAATAATTATAGTGGAACAATGAGATTAAAAATTGCTGAGAATTTCAAAGAATAAAATGTTAATACAAGTGCATAAAGACTTTATAAAAGCAGTGTATACACACCACGTCCAGATGTGAATGCATAATGAGTGCTAGAGGGTGATGCTGAAATACAGCCAAAGGTCAGGAAAGAAAATAAGCAAAGAAAACCTATGTCTAAAGTTTAGGAAATTTCTGTAATTTACATTTCAAAGCCTCTCATGCCAATGATGAAGCTGTATTTTAAATTTATAGATTAACAACTTGTGTGGGGGCTTTGGCACGACTGAGTTCATCTCCTGTTTATCACCAGGATATTGCGTGGACCCAGTATTTGCCAGCAAGCTGGTGTGCCACATCTCAACGGGGTAAGAAACTTTGCTTCTTGCAACTACTGTGGCACTGAAATGATATATTCTTCTGGGCTGTTGTTCAGACTGAAACAAAACCTAATGTGCGAGTCTAACACTGAGTGCACAAAAGGGAAAAGTGAATTTCTCAGCAAGCCACTAAAGCTCTGTAAGGCAAATTAAAAGTCAAGAAAGACCAACAGTCAAAACTTAACAAAAGAAATTGCAAAACTTGAATTGGAGAAACACTTCCTAAAGTTTCTGTGGAAAATTAATCATAATTCTTTTGTCTCCCTCCCTCTTCTATCAGTTACAAAATCAGATTAGGAAGCTGAATTAAACAGTAATAAAATATGCAACAACCCTACTGCAGTACTCCTTTCCACATACCAGATTAAAACTGCATCAGTTTCCATGCCTATTTCTCTGACCTGTTTAATACATTGATGTCAGTGATAGCTAGAATGTGTTGGCCACTCCAGAAAGAGAAGGAAGAAACGTTTCATGTATTCACAACACTTGGCCAATTGTTTACCTGCACTGAGAACCTGAATAAAACCGTCTTGATTCAATATTAATCTGATCGTCATTTTCTCCCTCACGGGGAACATGTTACATCTTTCATGAGTTTATCTCAGGTTGCCAAGGTGACGTTTAATTTTTCACCTCACCATCCCCAGACTGATTACATTTCTGCCTGATAATGCAGTCTTAATTCCTCCACAGTTCTGTTCCTTTTGGAAGAGTCCTCTTTCCCCCGTTGGTACTACTGGCTGTTGTTTTTTCCAGGGAGTCAGGAAGCCAAAAAGCATTTTGTGGGAAGGGTACGAAAGCCCCCTGAAGTCTGTCCCGCCTCCTTACTTTTGTTTTCCCATCCATGAATGGATTTTTCCTGGGACAGCCGCTGGGAAAGGGAGGTCGCCACCAGCTCCTCTCCTTGCTAGAGTTTCTTTTTTATCCTTGCAGGCCTCGACTGTCACCTGCAGAGCACCAGTGCCTGCCACTCCTCCTCCAAGCAGATCGAGGGATTTTTTTGAATTAATATGCCTATTCATCTCAACAATTTCTCACACTCTGATAGCCAATATAGAAACGTGTCTTTTACTTGTATTTTGGGGAAAACTGACTCAGCAGCAGCAAAACTGGAGTAACTTAACTTGTTCTCCTGTTTTGGAAACTCTGCTCGTAATTCTTCTGCATCTCATTCACCATCGTGCAACTCCCAGGCACTGTCCAGTCTTTGCCTCATCATGAAGATTCAGGTTTCCCTGATGATAGGAATGGTTGTTTTTTTTATTTCTGTATAAAACTCTCAAAAAATTATTTCCAGAAATCATTGTATAGCTCCTAAAGAGGCTGTTAATACCATTATAAATTCACTGCTTTCAAACAGATTCAAGAAGGGAATAACTTGCTTTTGAACGCTCAACAAAATTTTAACATTAAAGTATATGTATGACACAGCTGGGAAACTTTTCAGCCTCCTCCTCATAGACAGACATTTTCAGGGTCAAGTTTGTTTCCTTGTTTGATTGTAGGATCAATCATGGGCTACTACAGACATTTTCAGCTTCTTGTAACAGAATAATCAGTATTCAAGGAACAACATGTTGTCCCTCGTTAAGAAGTATCATGGTGTGTTTATTCTTTCTTCACAATAGCTGCATTACGTGCAAATAGCACAAGTAACACTTGAGCCCTTTAATGTAAAAGCCTAGTTTATATTTTAATTTTAGTATCCAGTTGTCTACAAAGGCAGCTGTTAACTTAGGTATGTGTTGAATTGTGCCCTATTTTGTGCTTAGCTTAGCTTAGTTACTTATTCACATTAAGAAGCACTTTATTTAGACTAGCAGTAGAAGAGTGACCACTGAACCACTGAAAATTATGGGTTTTTTCATATAGTTATGCTCTTAAGTGACCTCTTCCTCATTAAAATTAACCTGGGTTCAAGATTCTGTGTAGTGGAATCAAGCACTAATAATGGTGATGCTGAATACTGTAATTGATAACAAAGTCTTTTGCAAGTGGGAGGTTACTATAGTATTTCCTAACTAAGATGTTGCCTGCTGGCTGGTTTTGGAGATTATATTTTAACTTTTATTCATGTCTCTGCAAATGTATGAATTTGGGAAAGTGGGAGGCAATAAAAGAGGAAATTATGTGTTCTGCTGTAAAATTTATTGTCCTTTGTCCATCACCCTGTATACAGAAGGATTTCTCCCTAAGACCACATTATTCAAGCTTTATTAAATGATGAGAAAGAATATCTAATAGTCTCAGAGTGCGCATCTAATAACCTTTTTCAGGCTATTAGATTAATATTGACTACTATTTCTCTTACATCTGGGATTCTGTTCCCTGGTAAATAGCATAATCCTGTGATTCATCCTAGTATGATTTCACCAACAATTGCAACGTGTACATACTTTACTTCAGATGATCTCTCTCTGTGGACTATCAAAGTATTTAAAAATTTGAGGTGGCTTTGGCCTTTGGCTTAATAAAGACATTCTTCCTGCCCAAATGTTCTTCTCTTTCATTTGATAGAGCTGCTCTGCCAGGAACAAACTGGTTCAGGAACATCTTCACGAAGCAAAGCAGCAAAACAGTAGAAGTCAAGCTATTCGTATTTAGCCCAGTGTATTCAGAAAAATCTTTGTGATTTTTGAAAACTTCACAGATTTCAGTTTGCATGTTTATTCATTCGAAAATTTTCAGTGTCAATCCATTATTCACTAGTCCCTGGTTTTAAAATGGGAACTATGCTTTTTCAGGAGGAAAAAGAATAGTATGGGACCTAGCAGATGTGTCTGAATGAAAGATGAATAGTTGAAGCAAATGTTACACAAACAGCCCAAACCACAAACTGTTCGAACACATTGGCAAGGAGCTGCTAATCACAAAGACATTTGCAAAACACTATTTGAAATTGCCATTTAATTTGATGTCCTGATAGTAGCACAAACTAAGAAGAATAAGGGAATAGATTACATGAATTTAAATTCATTATGGCTTGGTGAAGAGTGTTCCTTCTGAAAATGCATTGGCTAAATGCTAAGACACACAATAGCATTGTACTCTTTTTATTATGCATTTGTTCATTAAAGTTGTCAGTTTGCTGGCATGGGAAATGCAAAAGTTCTAATGACAGAGGTGGCTCAAAATGGGAATCTGCACATGGCCGTATCCATGGCTTTTCATCCTGGAAGATTATCATTCCCCTTCTTATTTGGCCTGCTGGAGGCTACAGCGTACTCTCACCTTTTTTGTTAACAACGGGGATCACTGGTTCAGCTTTACGTAATCCATCAAGGAGAAACCCTAAGTCATGAGGAAACCTGGTGTGAACTTGCAGAAATAAGCTAGAGCCGAAACATTTCTGTGCACCAGATCCACTGAGTTCACTCTATGTACACTGGCATGAAATGAACCTTTACCCTATGGGGTTCAAAATCATCTATTCCAACAATGATCTGAGGCAAAAATATACATTAGGTAAAGTGAGATTAATATATATGTATTTTTTTATTTTTTTTTTTATTTTTTACATTACAAGCAGCTAAAACGTTAGTGTGATATCATCCATTAGATATGGAAAACGAGGCACCGCTACAAATCTGTTTTTGTGAAAGTTGTCCTCTCTCTTTACCACACAGCTTACGTTTTGTTGCATGGGATGCAACATCACATAATCAAATAGTGGTTTTCAGGATCCTGCCATCTCACACACAGAGCAATCTTCTCCTCTGTGGGACTTCGGTGCTTTCAGGAAAAGATGGTGTTGTTAAGGGTGGAAAAGGGATTCTGCAGTCACAACTCGAGTTTTGAGTTTTAGCTGTTTTTTATGCAGGTCAGACAGGAGCTTTTAACAACAGGAAACGTTCTTGGGCACTTTCTCATCTCTGATTCGGAGATGCTGTAGAAGCTTGAAATTTTGGAACAAAGGTTTTAAGAGGAAAACAGAGAGCCTTTGGTAAGGAAGTTACCCACAGTGTGATTGCTAGAAGATGAACAAAGCAAAGTTGTTTATTTTTGAGGAGAAAGAGTACTCCTTGGCCAACATTACACTTTTACTCCTTCATTCTTGCAAAGAGAAGAAAGAAAAATGTTGCTCTAAGAGTAAGTGTCTTCTTTTCTGATGTCTAAGTGAGACAAATCTGTTTTTCTAGAGAAGTTCAGAAGAACAAATTAAAGTTAAGCAAACTCAATAGCTAGAGGTGGTATATTTAGTTTCTCTGGGAGTGTAATTTTTCAATATCCACACTTTAAGGGAAACTGTGGCAATGAGTAAGTTTTCGGGATATGTCTGGGCCTGTTAAGCCATACTTCCATCAAATTTATGAACAAGTACAAGGTTTGTACTTCCTTGTGGTCCATCTAATATCTTTTTAGCAAAATATTGGCTAGAACAAAAACATTAACTTGATCCACAGGGCAATATGAAAATAAAAGCTGAAAAAAAATGATAGAAAATAAATTTTGTGTGTTTCAATGTTGATGTGGGCTGAATTTATCTTTTTGTTTTTCTTCATACATGGCTTGGGGATGCTATTGTATGTTATCTAACATTTTATTAGAATAAAGTCCCTATTCAGGCAGAGCATATTTGCCTTGTCTCTGCATTGCAGTTCACTGGAGCAATGTCTGCTCTTGGGGGAGGTAGAGGAAAACCATGTGCTAATAATTTAAACCCAGAACTAGTGCTGCGGTGTTAGTATGTCTGAAAGAAAAATCACGTTCAAGTGCAGATGCTTATGACAAGTGCCTTGTGAGGACTTCTGCAGGGCCGGACTGGACAGCTCTGTTCCTACTTAAACTTCCTTCTAAAAGAAAAGAATGCACTACTGTCTGCAATGCATAATGCTCCAGCTGGTCAATACATTTTGCAGTTTGGTCTGAATTGACCTGCTACCCAGGCACCTTAGCCAGCAAGCAGCCTGTATATGCACTGGCGAATATTAATTTCACACATTCTGCTTCTACTCTGGATCTGAAGCCCTGATCTCATGAGAACACTGATTTAGATGTTCCCAACCAAATCCTAGCCTACTACAGTTACCTTTAACTATTCCTAGGCAAAATGCAGGGCAAGGTTGAGCTAAATTTATGTTGAATAATCCCCACTGAAAAGTATTAGTCCTAAACTCTGCATACACAAATGGTGGGATGAAGGAGTTCTTCCAAATCCATTTTTATTCCCTTCAGATTTTGGAGTCCCTGGCCAGTCCTGTCCTTACATTTCTGTGGGCTGCCACGCCGCCTGGGAAGATCCCTGTGTTACAGCCCTGCAATGCATCCCCTTGCCCTGGCTCTCCTTGGATTTACTGACCCTCCTCACACTGTCCATGCAATCATTCCCTGGCTAAATTTGGGGTTATTAGGACTCTCTGTTGCTGTAGCCCACTACCTGCTAATGAAGGAATCTGAGCAGTTGAAATACCTTAATTATTACGCATCAAGATACCGGAAATTTGTCCCCCAAAAGCAGCCATTAAAACATTTCTAGCAGTTAACTTTTCAATCTACATTTAATATTTTTAGGCAGCAAAAATGATTTTCTGGCTCCAGTACGTATGAATTACAGTGCTTTTTCAACCAAAGGAGATTAATCTTACCTTGTTTTAACCTGCAGTGCTTGAAACAACAATAATTAAAAATCAGTTGATGTGTGAATACATTTTTCAAAGTAGGTCATTGTTTAGAAACAGCGATTTGAAAAATTAAATTAAAAAAATTAAAACCATTTTCTTGAGTTTAAAAGAAAATCCTCTGGGTGTAAAGTCAATTAAAAAGAGCAGGGAAGTACCTACCGGCTCTGTTGCAGATTTCTACAAACGTTTTGGAAGAATGCAACTGCCTTACCCTCCTCTTGCAGCCCTTACCCTCTGCCCGCCTCACATTAGGCTTTAGCTACTCACAACGATGTGGGTGCTGCTCGACAGCTGCTTTTCAGTTTTCTCCCCCGTGCACGTTCTCTTGACTGACCGTACAGACCACTTACAATGCGTGATAATTTAGAGATGGAAAGATTGTTTGGGAGCCTTGGACCTGTATCGAACTGGTTAGTCCAGAAAAGAAAAGTTGGACCCCCCGGTGTACCAAGACCAGCCCGCCTTTATGCAAAACCTCGACGAGACGAGGTCTGAAGGGACATTACTGGAGGTCGCGAGGTCCGAGTTGCTCAGGAGCCCAGGGCATGAATCCCAGCACTTTACAGCTCCCAGGATGCTCATTTCCATCGGCTTTCAACTTGAATCTGAACTGATAAGTGAGCTAGCAGCTTTCTGGTGTGCCAGTGAAGCTTCCTCACCCAGGCTACCAGGACTAATTCAAGCTTAGTATTTCTGAAGCAAATTTGCCTGTCTTACATTGTGGTGCCTTCGCCTTATCGATTGTTGTCAGCTATGGAGATGAGAAAGACTGACTCTTCTCAACAAATCTTCTTTAAAAAGTCATCCACTATACATGTTCCTGTCCCTAAATGTCTCACATAGCTCTGTGTCCCAGTTCTACATGTAATCATCATCGTCACCACCTTCGACACGCTGCAATAGTGAAGAACTCATTGAATTGAATACTCTGTGGTTTTTAACTGTCTGCAATTTGGGCACCATTTCTCTGTGTGCTATTTTCCTTCCCAGAAAGCAGATTCCTGCATTATTTAGAGAGGCTTCATCCTACAGTCCTACATTAGCATGTCATCCTGGGACACCAAAACATGTTTCTTGACTCCTGAAGTTTGTATAACTCACATAAAAATGATAATAATAAATATAGTGATAAAAAGTTATTTCTCTAGGATATTTGCAGTTGTAGATTTATTTTTTGAACTTCAGCATCTGTCATTTTTTATATCAAAGAAACTATTTTCTACCAAAATTATATCGGAAAAAATGTAAACAGCTCAACTTTGTATTCTGCCTGGCATCTTTCCTCTTACTTTCTTCTTTTGTCTTTCCCCCTCATGAGATGCTGTCTGCCCCTCCTTGTTATAAATTTGTCTGAACTGATCTGATTTTTAACAGCACAGATTGCAATGCCATATACAAATTATTCAAGACTAAAAAGCCCATTTTAGGTCTCTATTTTTGCTATTCTGCTTAGCAGCTTCATGCTGAAAAAACTGATCCCTTTTAATAGTGCATATTGGGATTCCAGCAGCAATACCGGAGCCACAAAATGCAACAAATACCATCTAAGGACTTCTGGTGTATCCGTAAGATTGCTTGTTGTTTCCCCTCTTCAACTATGTTTAGACATGTTTATATCAACTCTCAGAATTTGCATGTTTCCAATATAATGTTAAGTTTCAACTTAAGTGCAGTTCTTATGCTTCTGAAATGAACATTTCACTTAAAACCGTATTTATGAAAAATTGTCTTTGTTTCTTCCTCTTTGGCTTATGGGTAGTAAAAGATATAATGGAAGAGTTATAAAATACGGTACTAGATCTTAAAAGGAGAAAAAGACGAGGAAGCTTTCCTGCTGACTGGATTTTTCTAGAAGGGTAAAAAGCCAAATTTAATATTGCAGAACATTTTTAGAGGTAGGGGAAGTGTTTTCTCTTAAAAAATTATTTCTCAGAAATTCCAAGGAAGTAGTACTTTTGTGACTTCATCACAAAAATCGATACATTTTTATCTCTCAATCTCAAAATAATTTTCATTATGTTATTCTGAGCAGCCTGCCATTTTCTGAAAAAAATTTAGAAAGCCCATAAGGTCATTCATGATCACTGACAACTGATAACCAATTGCAAGCAATCAAGTTACTCATGGTATAAAAAGGATAATTATTACAAATAACAAAATTATTTGTGATTTCTGATAGACTTTTTAAAATTATCCTTCTCAGAAGGGTTGCTATTTTAATCTAGAGTAACTTGACCATTACAGTAATAACACAGTAATTCTGATAAGCTAAGGCTAGCCAAAATCAAGTCAAAATGTTTTGGTATGATCTCATGAGTCAATATTGTCAGTAATGAGAAATAGGAAATGACCTGGTAATCTTTCAAACCTGGGTCAAAGATCAATAGTAGATTTAGGAAAAAAATTAAAGATCTGTTCTGTCAGTAGTGACTGAAGAAATATATTCTCAAAAATGATGCTCTCCTGCTCAAAAGACAAAATCATAGGAAATAATCAGTAACTCATATTGTTGCCAAAAGGAATATATGCAAGCAATTGTGACAGCGCTAATTTCCATTAATATTTCAGGTCCGTTATATAGTTCTACCATATGAGAATAGTGTGAGTAATTGTCTTCAGTAGTGGTATTAAAAAATAAAATCCCTTCAACACAAAAATGAATCATTCATATCCAGGTTTTATCTTTTAGAACAAAAATTGAATTAACTAGCTGTCAAGGGGTTATGAAGTATTAACTATGAGAAAGTTAAGCATTCCCTAAGTCATTTCAGGACCAGAGTCAACCTCTTTTTATACTGTGTTTCTCTGTTAGAGTCCCCACCAGTAAAATCAAGTCTTTTTTATTAAAAAAAAAAAAAAAAATCCATGTTAGGATATGTCAATATTTAAACAATCGCTTAGAAAACCAAAAGCCATTAAAGACAACCTTTCAGATTTCAGTGAGTAACTAATCATGGCCATTTTAAAACAGCTTAATTTGAAAAGAACCTGCAGTGTCCGTATATTGCGGGAGGAGGCAGGCACACGGGCACTGGGGAACGGCAGACGTTCAAGCTCTGCCAGCTGTGCTTGAAACCCCCCTTGCTTAACCCTACCTGCAGCACAGTTCTGTTTAATCCCCTCTGAGGAAATGTGTTTTATTTGCTTCAGTCCTGTTTTTCTTATCACATGCTTTAGAGATCTGCAGAGAATTGCTTTTACTGTCAGGTGGAAGCTATTCTCCTTTTCCTGTTGTTTACGTGATTGGTTTGTTGGTGCCTTTCTTTTTTTCTTCTGAGAATATCACTGGTGACATTAGTGAGAACAACTTCTACCAGAAAACTGAAAAAAAGCCAACAAACACAGCAAAATTCTGTATTCCAGCACAGAACTAGTGGGTTCACGTCCCCTGTTGATGCTGTCTCTATCACAGGCTCTGTCTTGGGTAGTACCATTATCTCAGAAAGAACACGGGCTTCTTCAAACACTGCTGTGTCGTCCCACGCAAAGGGCAAGCAAGCTGTATCTCCTTTCTTTTGGTACAGCAGCATTATAGGCAGAGCAAGACCCTTCTTGTACAATCCTCGAGTAAGCAGACTCGGTGCGGACCTCGCTGCAAGAGAATAAATAACGGTATTGCAAGCCTCCCTCTGCTGTTATATCAGTTTGTAGAATTGAGAGACAAGGTTTATTTTGAGGGGGGGGTCTGCAGTGGAACAGACACGATGCAGAGCCGTAGGCATTGACTTTCCGCTGCCTCTCTCCAAGCGCTTCCATAGCCTGGCCCGGGAACCGGTTCTGGCTCTCATCAACGGGACGGGGAGAGGCAGTGACTTTCCTTGGGGTCCTGCTGACTGTAAACTAGAATAAACCCGGGTAAAAGTAGCAAATAACGACACTGTGTGAACCCACCACAACCCTGTCCTGGTGCGCTGTACTCTCTGCTTGAGCGTCAGTTTTTAATGCCTAGTAAAGAGGTATGGGCTGGGGAGCTGTACCCGCGAGAGAGCAGCTGGCCCTTAGGCCATCCTCTTCCTCCCTGGCCTGGCACAGCTGTCGGATCTACAGCGACTGGGAATATTTCCTATCTCTCAGTATCAAACCCATAGTCTCTCGGTAGATTTTTGCTGGCGGTGGTGAGCAGTATGAACTATTGTTGAAAAATCCCCCGCAGTTTGGATCTAACCATTTACTGCCTCAAAACCTTGTCCTGTGTTCTGCAGTTTGGGCAGAAGTCGACGTCCCTTTTTCCTCAAGTTATAGTCAGTGAGCAGGTGGTATTCCAGGGTCCCTCTGGGGTGGGGAAACATCATGAGTTTATCAGCATGAACCCAGTTCTGGTTTTCATTTCAGAGCTGGTCAAATCCTCGGAGAACAGTGGCTCGTAGGTTGTTGGGCAAAGGGTCTCCTCATTATTCTGAGAGTGCTGGAAATGCAGTCCTAAGGAGTTATATCTAAATGTCTCCACATTCTTATGTACTACCATTTGAGAGGATCTCTGGTAGTGCTCGTCATGTCCAGAAGTAAATTTTTAACTGGATCAGCTATGTAGAGGTCCACTAAAGTCTCCTAAATATATTCAGCATTCTTTTCCCACGCATTGAGATGAAGAAATGCTGCTTATCTTTTAATTTGCTTAACAATAGCACTTTGTGTTTTATGTAGTGTTTTATGTATTGTATGTATCATGTTGAATCAGCTAGCAGCAACAAGAAAGCTCAATTAAGGGGCAGTAACTACTATACTGTTTGCAGTTTGCATGCTCATTTACAGCATTCGATACTGAAATCAGCCTGGAAACTGTTTACTTATTCATTCTGTCTTAACAGTGTGGGAAGAAACACAATTTTACCAAGTAAAGAAAAAAAGGCAGCTTACTGTCATGCCGATCGGCTTGACCACAGCGTATCCTGTGGTGCCAGCACTGAGACAGTCAGAAGCAGCCACCTAATTTTGCTAGAAAAAGAGCATCAGAAAAACTCTTCTCTGGCACATCAGATACATTTGAATTCCCGAGCACAACAACGGGGTAACAAAGTTGTCAAATACGCTCTGCCTTTAATCCAAACTGATTTTTTGATTACTCAAGTGGAAAATTAGCAGAGAGAAAGGGAGCAGTATAATCACCGTAAGCAACTGCATAAGTAAGACCTTGCCAAGTTTGCAATCGATAATGTGCCAATTTTCTTTCTAATTGCTTTGCCACAGGTTTGGAAAGCTCTAATGTGCTGGATATATGTTATTTTCAAGGAGGAGTTGCACGCATGTCAGGAAGCCCCCAGTTTGTTAACTGTGAGCTGTGGAGTTGCTCAGCTGTTCCAAACGGGAAGGACAGATGACTCGTTCCTTTTGTGGCTGGGTATCCTTTCCTCTCTGGGCACGAGGCTTTCTGCTCCTCCTTAATTACCTATAGATGGTGTGCCGTACTTTACAGGAGGTTTTTAAATGGGTTTCAGCTGAGGTTGAGAGACAGTCTTTTCGAGTGGAAAAAAACATTAGTTTATAAGTCTGTAGAAAGAGGTACGTTATCATTAAAATGCCAATTTTCTCCACTCTGGACATCTTGCAAATAAAGACGATTCCTTGAGGTATGAAGAGCATGCACAAACGTATTGCACTCTCTTTCCTCCCAACTCTTCACCCTCCCCCCTCTTCCACCTTTTGCAGGGAATTTTCCCCTCCTCAAGGTCTGTCATCCCTCCTGAGTGTCTCTCTCAGCCTCTGCTGTGCTATTTCTCCAACTTTTTGTTAGTTCTTTCCACCTCTACCCCCTTGCCTGCATGGGCTCTGACCTCTCCTGCACAGGGTGGCCACCACTGCATTGGGGCTTCTCTGCAAGATGCATGTGGCCTTCCTCCTCCTCCTCCTCCTCTTCCTCCTCCTCACCAGCCTGTCATCTGGCAGTTGCCTTCCCGTAGCCTTCGCAGAACCCTCCCACAGTTTCAGCCCTGCCTTTTCCACTCTGAGTCCTGTACTCTGTTTTACAGGTGCTCATCCTCCAAGCTGACAGCACGCTTTCCTCCTTGCCTCCCTCTCATTGCTGATACTTTCGTTAATAAGTTTTGGTGACAATACTTCCTTTAACTTCCAGATTAAGCCCTAATATCTCTCCAGTTATCAAAAAAAGTGCAGAAATGCAATTTTTTTTAATCTAACCTTGAACAATTTGATGGAATTTGGCTATGAAGTGACCTGGGTAGGTTAGATCAAATGGGTCTGCAAACTGCTGGAGAGCTTCTGTGTGAAGGGAGAAGAGGAAATAACTAACTCTTGCATCCACAAAAATGATACGGGCAGTGGTCAGAGTGAATTAACTCCTCAAATATATTATCCCTGTATCCAATTCTCTTACTGAGGGCTCCAGGCTGGTGAGCTCTGAGGGAAAAGAGTTCTAATTACTTGGCAGTCACTTTTTTAAGGACAGGAGGTTTATGTGAAGTCTTTTCATCTGCTAGTCCACTGTTCAACCTCACTTCTGAACCTGCTGCTCAGCTTCAGACAAACGCAGCAGGGCAGCTGCAGCCTCAGGGACATGAAGCTACTCCAGGTTTCATGGAAGTGGATTGCTGGGTAGAAGGAAGAGATCCTCTCGACAGCGAGAGAGAGAGGGGCTTTTAATGCCTCTGCTGAGGGAAAGGCTGCTGTGCAAGCAGAGTGCTTATCAGAATTCTCTCCCAAATGCATGAGAGAGTGTCTGGCTGCAGGAGGCATTTCTGTAAGGGCTCGTGCTCTGCGAGAACCAGACGATCCAGCCAGAGGACAGAAGGAATCCAGCTTTCACTTGTCTACTTTCCACAGATTTGCTTACTTACTAATTATAGGACTTCTCAAAGCACGTGGTTCTGCAAGCGTCGGCTGTGTCCTGTCTTCTCTTTTAAAGGTGTGTGCTTGGCAGAGCCCTTGTGTGCGTTTTGCTGATATTTAGAAAGTCTTTTTGACTCTGAATATCAAATTCCTCTATTTGCTACTTCTGTGTTTCAGGTTAAGGCTGCCATGTAGATGTCATGTTCCTGGAAAAATTGAAAAAGAAAGTGCATTCCTGCTTATTTAATAACTGGACTCTCCGTCAAAGCTAAAGCAGGCAAAGGTGGTTTAATATCCTTCCCCCTTTACAACAGCTTTTTAAAGTAACAGCTTTACATATCTTGTGTGCATGTAGCACTTTTTTCTGCTTTCTGCACATCCTACTGACAAGATTTTACACTTCAGTGCTTCGGTCAGTCCAGACACCAGTGCCAAAATACTCACAGATAATGACTTGGAGTAACAGGTATTTGTCCCGGAATTTGCATATTTTACAGGCAAATAGGAACTCTTAGGCACAAGAAGAGACTAGCAGTACTAACCCTTTTCCCACCACTCTGACGCTGAAAATGAAGTGAGGTAAAGTGAGTTACTGTGCTGTTCAAAATCAGGACATTTGGGCCTTTTATTATCTCTGGCAATTGTTCTGGGTTTTGCACTACAGTAATTCTGTGTGTTTAAGGGTCACAGAGGGGTGGAATCCTGTTGTGTATTTCAAAGGTCCAGCCAAAAGGGAGCCAGTTCCTCTGTCGCTTTGCTCTTCAGACTGGCAGTGTACAGGATTACTTGTAGTTGGTGTGAGAGTCCTAAATTTAAAGTTTCGTACCTCTTGAATATAAAGGTAACACTGAGAATCAGGTCTTGGGCAATCTTTCTGTATGCTGGAAGAGTTTAAAAATGTTTACCTAACTTATGTCTTCTGCCAGCCTCCTTGGAGATTCTATTCATTATTAGGTTGATTTCTCCATGTAATTAAACATTTAAATAATGAAACTGAGGTTTCAAGTCTTAAGTATTGCTATTGAATGCCACTGAGCAGTTCAGTGTTTGAACACTAACAGCTCTTCCCCCCCCCAAACCCTGCGAAAGAAACTCAAGAAAATTAATACCCTGATCTGCATATTCCATTACCAACGTAAGACACTTGCGATAGCTAAATGTTCACTGTAAATTGTTCAGTTAAAAATAATATCATGGAAATCAAAGTATGTGCAGGGAGGGAAGAAGGGAAATTCTGAAAAGAACCCTCTCTGACATAAATTTGACTCTGCCCCCTCCTTGAAACTAACTGCTCTTTTTTTTCCTTTTTGATCACTCCAATTCATAAAATGATATAGGTCTTCATGTTCACGCCAAATTACTTCAATTTTGTTGAAAAAGACAGCTTATTCCATTGCTTTCACCTCTCCTGGCATGGCCAGTCACTGCCTTAGGCTTGAGAAGCACCTACCTCTCTGCGGGTGACAGTGCAATCAGAGGGTAGATAATTAATGTGCAGCAACGTATGTGATCAGCTGTGCAGGGACAGCCAGAGCGCAGATGCTGCTGCCCACTCAGGTCTCTGTACAAGGCCCTTTCAAAAAAGAGGAGACAGGGTATGAAGATACGTGACTCTTCAGGTTTTTTTACTTTGTACTGCCAGAGTCCAGTTAACGAGATTGTATGTTAACAAGATTGCATAATGGCTCTTGGATCTAATTTAGAGATTCATTTTTCTCCCTACAGAATGTGCTCAGTATGGGGTTCAATCCAGGGTTAAACTCTTGCTGCTCTGTATTGTCTATGTTATTAAAGCCTGCAAATAAAAATGACTGGAGAAACTTGTCTCCATAGAAACGAGCATCTAACTAAATCTAAGAAGAAATTTCCTTGCTTCTTTCTTTCACCAGACCAGGCCAAGGGGAACATGATGGCCTCATAGAATGAAAGGACTTTGTCATTTAAATATGTAGCCTTCCATGTCTTCCCCCGTGAACCCTTTATTTCTCTTAACAATGTCACTGTTGCTCTCGCCCTATTCTCAGTGTGTTAACATCTCCTTATCTGTGAAAGAACAGGGAAGTTTCGATCATGAAATGCACTAATATTGTGTGAGGATCCTGCAGCCTGTTCTTAAAGACTAACATAAAAATTCAAAAAAGTCACATGAAAAATTATTTTGAAAATTATTGTAGCTCTTTCCTTTATCATGGCATCAAATTTCCTCTAGAAACTAAACATTGCACAAATCCTATTATTCAGACCATGTGGTGCTATTTTTTCCTTGTATATTGACACATAGAAGACTGAGCTCTTCAACACTTACGAGAACTAAAAGTCACATCATGGCAGGGAGCTACAGCATAACATGAGCAGAGTACAGCACATCAAGCTTTGTGTCTACGGTTGCATTACTTGTGTTTCTTCAGATGTCCTCTCCTTCTTTGCCTAGAAATTTTGTGCTATCAGAATTTGAGGATTCTCAATGTGTCTCGTGTTGAGAGTGCCATGAGCCATGTGTCTAGGATTTTCAGGTTCCTGGCATTCCGGCCAGTGTGGTAGTTCTGTATACACATATGGAATTAGTGCGCATGTCAAATATAGATTTCCTTCAGGTCTGTAAGAATCCTGATGCACTGCATTGGATTGCTGAGATTAACTATGTCATGCAAGTAGAGTAGATCTGAGAGGCATGGAGATGACTTGGCACATGGTGCATAAGTAGTCTGGGACACATCAAACTTTCTGTATATGTCTAGAATATAGCTCACAGGAGGTGTGTCCCTGCACCCAAGACACAGAGCTTACACATGTATTTCTGTATGGGACTTCTAAACCAAGAACTATGCCACCTACAGGTTTATGTCCTCTGGCTCCTTTCTTTGTCCTTCATGGCTAAACTTAAGATGAAATTCACTCAACGATCTGTTCTCTTCCAGGACATACAATTCAGTTTAAATAAGAGATGACAAATCCCTTACCTTGTTTTTTTTTTTTGTTTAATTTTTTTCACATTATGTGTAATTCTGAGTTAAAGGCAGCCTTATGATACATAACTTCTAAGCAGAGAACCAGTATCATGACAATGAGGTCTGAAAACAGGAAAACCCTCAACTTCTGTCTTTTCTGTCATTGTAGAGACCTTTGTGACTTAGACGATCTCTTCTTTTCCAGCTTAGCAAAATGAGTTTTCTACAAAAGGGTCAGTACAAAGATTCTGACATCAGTGGATGTAAGAACTTGATGTAATGAGTGTGGGTTTTAAAATGGCTTTACATCACTTTAAAAGGAAATGATGAGCAACTTATACCCTGCAGCAAGTAAAAAATGAAAACCACTGAAAATTGCTTAAGAATCTATCCTTCCCTTATCTGAACCATAATTAAAACATTATGTATGGACATTTGGTCTTGATGCTTTTGATATGTCAAAGATTGGTCTCTGCAAAGCAGAGGTTGGGACGAATGGGCCCTTCTCAAAGGAGGCAGAGGATTTCAACTGCAATGGCCAGCTCACCGACAGAGATCAAAAGCCTGTGAATTCAGCAGCTGGCCACCTTCACTCAGCTCTCCTAGGTGCCTGCATTCTTCAGGATTTTAGTGGTGCCAAAAAAGCCTGGAAGACTTCAACGTTTTTCTTTCCAGTCTGTTACATGCTTCCTTTTCAGATTGAAATGTAATTGGTTTGGTGTGACGCAGAAATTTGGGAAAAAAAAACTGTGGGAGGAAGTACCCCCATCCTTACGGCAATTTGGCTTTTATCTTGGGTGAGATGCGGAGGTCAGGAGGACAGCAGACATAAGATTTCCCAGCTCTTCCTTTGCCTGCTCCTCAGTGCTACATGCTACCATCATGTCTGGCGAAGATTCATCCAGGTATTCATTGAATGTAAAGAAAGTTTAGTTGTTAACCTGCTTATTTTGGATAGGTCTGTGCTAGATACAGACAGAAAGTGAAATATGAGTATACAAATATAGATGTTTTTAACATTTCCTCCATGTTCTAGTCATTCAAACCCATGAATCTACCTGTACTTTGACCGCTGGGCCGATGCTGGTCTGCTCCAGTGCCCTGTGCGCCCACCGGCCCTGCGGCACCGTGGGAGAGCTGGGCAGCCCATGGCCTTGGTCATGACGTACCTGTGCTCTGCAGGGTCCATCTTCCAGAGCTCTCCTGCCTGAATTGTGCCCCTAGGCCATGCCTCAACATCTGCAGTGATACAGGTGGTGCTGCTTTTACTCTGTAAACCAACTGTCCTCCGATGCCTCTGTACTAACTTAGCGTTACTGCTCATTTGTAAAAAGTTTAACTTCTCTGGGCTGAATGATCCCACCGGAGGGACAGCCTGGAGCTGGAAGAAGGCCGACATGCTACTCCCCATAGTAGAAGAAAGGCCTTTTTTCAAGTGCTAAGCAGAGCACGCAGTCCAGACCAGCAAGAAATGAGAGTCTTGTCCCCTGGCTTCTCTAAGGAATCTATGGAGAAAGAGGGTGGGGGTCTGTTGTGCATTTCCTAAACGCAGCACAGAGTCAGGGCATGCCAACTCTGCATGCTAAAATGGACCAGAATCACTTCAGCTGGTAATGGACACCTCCTGAAAGGAGGATGGAAGAATGAAGAGCTACGGTGTTGTGGTTTAACCCCAGCCAGAAACTAAGTACCAGGCAGCTGCTCTATCACTCCTCCTCCTCCGCTGGACAGGGGACAGAAAATATAACGAAAGGCTCATGGGTCGACAAGGACAGGGAGAGATCACTCAACCAATTACTGTCACAGGCAAAACAGACTCCACTTGGGGAAATAAGTTTCATTTATTATAAATCAAATCAGAGTAGGGTAATGAGAAATAAAACCAAATCTCAAAACAACTTCCCTGCAGCTCTCCCTTCTTCCCGGGAACAACTTCACTCCCAGATGCTCTACCTATCCCCCCAAGTAGTGCAGGGGGACGGGGAATGGGAGTTGAGGTCAGTTCATCACACGCTGTCTCTTCTGCTCCTTCCTCCTCAGGGGCAGGACTCATCACACTCTTCCCTGCTCCAGCGTGGGGTCCCTCCCATGGGACACAGTCCTCCGTGAACTTCTCCAATGTGGGTCCTTCCCACGGGCTGCAGTTCTTCACAAACTGCTCCAGCGTGGGTCCCTTCCCCGGGCTGCCGTCCTTCAGGCACAGACTGCTCCAGCGTGGGTCCCCCGCGGGGTCACA
>JANZLQ010000029.1:12214110-12239108 GCA_026212715.1 Elanus axillaris
GACGTCCCATGGTCTGGAATAGCCCTTTGGCCAGTTTGGGTCACTGCCCTGGCTGTGTCCCCTCCCGACTCCTTGTGTACCTCCAGCCTTCTCACTGGTTGGGCATGGGAAGCTGAAATGTCCTTGACTTGGTGTAAACACGACTTAGCAGCAACTGAAAACATCAGTGTGTTATCAACATTCTTATACTAAATCCAAAACATAACACTATACCAGTTACTAGAAAGAAAATTAACTCTATCCCAGCCAAAACCAGGACATTGCTGAAAGGTTTCTCTTCTCAACCCAAACATCTTTTTCAATTAGGCACGTGGCAACTGGCTCAGCTGGAAACATCTGCCTCTGCCAAATTTTTTTTAAACTGACCCATAAACTAAAAGTTTTTAGGGAGAATAAAGAAAGTAAGCAAGATAAACATGCCTCATTTTCTTAGGAATCCAAGTAAAAAACTATTGGGACTTTCAAAGACTGCATTTGCAACTTAAACCTAAGCACTAGATTTCCTGGCTAGAGGTGGAAGACGAGGAAAACAATAACCATTGAGTCTCTGGAACAATCTACTGAAACAGGCTTATACAGCATGTATTATATAGCTTGCAGGGCTGGAGCAGCTGGAGTTTTCATTTGGAAAAGCAATGCAATAAAATGAGCAGCTGTGAAAAGCACATGGAATGGGAATTAAAATGAATGTAAAATAAATGTATGCCTGAGTTTTATTTTCTCATTTGAATATGGCACTGAATTCAGAGGAATCATTGCAAACTGTTCAAGCTAGAAAAGAACATACAGAAAGTAAAGAGTCTGTGATGAACATTCACCGTTTTTCTGGATTTCTGACAATAGCCTAAGAAAAAGAAAGGAAAAGCAATATTGTATTCAAATTCAGTGTGCAAAATTCACCCAGGAAGTTCTAGGAAAGCATTTTAGATGAACTGCATTATTTAAACCTCCTATCTAATGTTTCCCAAATAAAATTCCCTTAGTGAGTGGCTAGATCATAACACCCTAGATATTAAAAAGTCATTAAAAGTTCCCAAAGTCTGTACTGGCTCATTTCTTCCTCAGGGTGGTTACTGCCCACAATGAGGGATTTGTGGTTTAATTCACAATTTTGCCATTATGGGATCAGTTTCTTACAGTCATTGAAGTTGGTCTTTGAGGGTAAGTTAATTCATAAGAAGTATTAATTTCAAAAGCATTAATCAGATTAATTGTGAACTTCAAAAATAGCTCAATTTCTCAAGAGGAGTCCTGTGGTCTAAGTAGCCAAACCCCTGGCTGCGACACCGGTCCCGTGACCATTTGTTGAGTTGCCAGATTCGACCGGCCCTTTCAAACCCCTTCCCTTTGAGCGCGAGGACTGATGAAAAAACTACCTCTTCTCCAGCGTCCCTAACTGCTGCTCCCGGGGCTCTGTCATCCTTCTTGATACTCCGCAGACTGCTCACGGCTGTAGCACTGGTGTCCACGTCAAACAGCAGCGTCGGATAATAGTGGGTGGACTCTACGAGGTGTTCGTCCCTCTCCCAAGAGAGTCACCCACTACTACCACCCATCGCCTTTTCTTAGTTGTGCTGGTTGTTGTACGGGGAGCAGACTGGGCTGTTTACCCAGCTCCAGAGTCTCTCCTGATGTGATGGGTCTTTCGTCTTCAGCTGCGGAGCGGTGAAGTGGTTGCAAGCTCCGTTCTTCTGCATTATTGGCCCTGCTGCCTTCCGCGTGTGCCGGTGGGGGAGTTTTTGGCTGTGGGCTGTAGGTCTACTGCAAATTGTGCTTGGAACCAGCTATGTAACTCCTCCTCCTCAGCCTCCCTGATGTTAGGCAGCCTTCTCCGCTCAGGAGTTTGAGGTGTGACCTTGGGAACTGGAGCAAGTTTAGCTGGTGGATGCTCCACCTTCCCTGTCCGTTGTCTGGTTCCTTCTTGTAGCAGGTTAAATAGCATCACTTAACAGATAATGAAGAGTGGATCACTGAGCGTAGCTCTCCTTTGCTTTTTTAATACTATAGGCTAAGACCCATTTTTTCTGGCATGTAGCACGGCCTTTTACTCCTGGAAATATTGGTAGTTTGGGAAGGCTGACACTCAGGAAAAAAACATCTTCTGAAGATACTGGGAAAAATTTAAATGAGTCAGAGCATGGGAAATATAAGCAATTGAGATGGCAAAATGCCACATCATTGACATCTCCTTTACTGTTTGTCTTGATTTATGTCATCTCAAATGGCTGGCAGCAACAGAAGGGGAGTGAAGAATAAAGTTTATTGCTCTTCACAGACCACAAAACCAACTACCCAGAGTGAAAGCCCCCTGCTCAAAGATTCCCCTACCAAATTTCCCTGTACTTGGAGGAAAAAACTCAGAGACCACAATGCCTCTTTTTACTTGCACTGAAGCTTTCAGAAACTCTTTGTGCTGTGAATGGGCCTTGAAGTCTCCTACTGTCCCTTTAACCTGCTTTTCCCCAATTTCGCTTCCTCCAAGCTTCTTGTTTGCTACTACCACATTCCTCTATGTGGTATAGCTTGACTAAGATCTGCTGGCTGAAATTAAATAAATTAAAGGGGTTTGTGTGTCTTGTTCTCTTTCAATGACAGCTGCCCTTTCTAGCCTTCCAAGCAGCTGTGAAAATCTTCATTTGCATAGTCAGTGGCAGGGCAATGTCCTCCTTCTCAGTGGTGCAGCCCATGGTCCTTCAAACAAATTCCCCCAAACTCCTCACCATGGCTTGACGGAAGGTCCTACATTTGCAGCACAGTCTACTTGGTGTTTTAAGCCTACAGAAAATACTTCTAGCAGGCTGACGAGTGCCCTCGTTACTTCTACAAACTGTTCCTGCTGACAGTGTCTTCAAAGGTTCTTTTGGTTTATTTTGTTTTGTTTTGTTTCCAAAGTCGTCAAGACTGAGTGCCCGGTAAGTCCCCTGACACTTTGTGCGATATGGATATCCCGTGTGGGATACCCCACTGATCGCTCAGCTAAATCAGGAGCATTCTCAAATCCTCTCTGTGACTTCTCTAGCAGTGAAGAAGACACATAGGAGTAGGAAAGAGAGAAGAGTATGGACAAAGACAATCTACTTCTGGTCTATCAGTGCCCTTCCTGGTCCAAAAGCAGGAGTTCACACTCAGTGGTTTCTGTATTCAGTGGGAAATTGAAGAGGTTCAGTTAATTAAGACACTCTTCCCGTGAGAATTTATCAGATTTTACCGTATTTACAAAGTGGTCAAAACCGTAAGTCTAGCACCTATTTCTAGGCTTCTTTTGGACAGTGTGATACTGTGCCCAATGTAGGTTTGAGTCTTGCCTTGGTGCCCAGCATGGGTTTGAGTCTTAACTAGAGTATAACATCAGAACTTTTAGTGCTATATAGGTTGGCCCAATAATCTCTGATTTTCAGAAAGAAAAGAAGATTAGAAAGCGCAAAACAGATGCTCTCTGCTCTTTGCACAGAATTCATTATAATGGGTTTCACAGAAACTGTTGAAAAAATCTTTTGCAGAATTTGATAGTCCTTGGTTGTGTTTTAATTATTGTATAATTATGTAAAGAATACCTAAAAGATCTTCTCCTTGTTGAGTTGCACAATATAGTGCACTTCTCATGCAATGACAATAATTAGGGAGAACAGAATGTTGTACTGCAATAATGCTTCTCCCTTTCATCTAGTCTCTATTAAGCACAGTAAAATTCATGTTCTCTTTGATGCAGCTGAAGCCAATTTCTTCATTTTGCATTTTCCACCTGGTGCAGTGCTGTCTTTAGCAGAAAGCCTTTGAGCTGGGTCCTGCGGGAGTGAACTTTCGTTGCAGTACACAAGGAGAAACATGGACAAATCCTATTAAAAAGAGTGATGTAGTTAATACATTTAGCTCCCTATGCATTACTTGTAAAAGGCTGTTCTTTACACACAAAAGAAGTCCTGTGTTAGAACATAATTATCTGCATATTTGTTAATACCTTTGCTTTGATACAAAGAAAAAATTGCACTTTTCTTTTTACTTCTGGAACTCATCTTTGACAAAACCTCATCTTTTGCAGAAATCAATCTGTTTTTCCTTTGATGATTCAGTGAAATAATAACAAAGATCCATGAATAATCATTGTAGGAATCTTAAAGTATAATTGTGGTAAGCAGTTTAACTTCAAAGGCAGAACACCTAAGATAAAATAAAACTATATACTGCAGCCTACTAATAAATTCTCTTGAGAATTACTTGTTCACTTAGAAACAACCGTTCAAGTAGTTCCACTGTGTGTCACTTCATGCAGTACTCTTAGAGGTACGTTAAATTGTGACAGAACATAAATACACTTAAGTTGATTTACCCATGAAACTTCTCACGTTGAGGGCTTGTAATTTGTTAGGCTTCCTGAAATCCAGTGAAGTGACCTTCTAAAACAGATTGAAAAATAAACCTTTTAAAGCATCATTCCTCTTAAAGCTTTATGTGGAAATTCTCACAACCTATATGAAGGCAAAAACTTGCTACTGCCTCTTAATCATGTAAGTAAAATAATATTTGCATAGTGTGTTTTGGATTCAGGAGTGTTGAGGAAAATCAAACCAGTGAATTAACTGAGCAGCAGATACCAGAATTTTCTGTTCTAAAAGAGCAGCTTTTGGTATGTCTTCTGACGATGTTGAATAAGTATTTCTTAATTTTCATTTATATAGTTAGACCAGTTCATTAGCTGGTCAATTCCAACTTTAAAAATATAATTGCAGCTTTGAAAGCAAATCTGCCTGTCTAGACAAAGAAATTAAGTATCATTTTCCCCTTTGACCATTACCAGACAGAAGTGCGAGAGCAGAAATAGCCATAATAGCCACAGGGGGAGAAGAGCGATGCAACGTGACAGTAGCCTACATATGTATATATAGGTATAGCTCCTGTTTAAGGAGAAATGGGAACTATAACCATAAAAGCAGCAACAGATTTAGGAGGAAATGCAGGGTGTGAAGCAGAACGTAGCTGTCTCCCTCTGAGCTGCTGGTCTGCTGCGTCCCTAGGGCTGGGCAGGGGTGCAACCACCTGAGCAATTAAACAACCTTCCAAACACGTACCATGGGCTTCACTATATTTTGTGGTGAAGCTGGCCCGAATTAATAGATTTTGAAGGCCCTTCCAGACTTTCTTGGATCATCATAGTTAATCACCTGGTTCTTCCCCACCCTGTAGCTTGTGCTGGCCCTCTGATCCCAGACCTGCAGGTTGGCAGAGCTCGTCTGTGCCTTTTGCTGCCTAATTTCCTCTCGTCCTCTACCAAACCGCAACTCATGAGCTTTGCTGGTTGCTTTCTGGAGGTCATTGTGAGTTATGAGTAGGTCTAACCACTCTGCCTGGTCTGGTTGCTGACTTTTCTGCAAAGAGCTTCAAGCAGACTCTTAGAGCATTTTATTATTTTATCCTGTCTGGGTATAGAAATGCTCCAGAAACTGAGGATTTTGAAGAGAGTATCTTGGAAACACAGAGGTTTTCAGATGTTATGGGAACCTGCAAGTAATTTTTGTGCAACATTAGGAATTACAGGTATTTTTGATGCTGGAAGATCAGTTTGTTTCTGAGCAGGGTTAATTTTGTAATCTTTGATGTCACAGTAAGACATGTGCGTAATGTGTGTTACGTTTTCTTTGTACATATATGCTTGTCTGAACATAAAACTTTAGTAGCAATAAACGAGAGAAGAGAAAAATTCTTCAGCATTTTGTGTTCTTCGAGAATAGAAGAGTGTTTTACCAATCAACGGTTTAGCGTAAGATTACATCAAATCCACCAATACTGTCTTCTCTTACCATCTGCAATTTATAAAATTCTTCTCATTTAGGAGAGCAATTTACCTGCAATGTTTTCATTCAACTAGTATGAAATATGCACAAGCTCTCACCCATGCAAGTTAGAGCTTTCTCTCCAAGTCTGTCCTGTAACATCGATATCATTGCAGCATATTTAATGGAAACAGAAATTTGCCACAAAACTAATGAAGCTGTGCAGTCTTTAATTAGTGCCTGCAATATGGGACAGTGCTCTCAGATACAATAGCCTCGCAGGTCAGAACAGAGCCATGTAAGACATTGCTGTACGTATTCAGACTCACATAATCAGCCTGGATGAGATCCACATGTATGCTAGGCAGTAAAGTTTAAAAATTCATAAAGCTTCCTGTATCAAAGCCAAATTATTTCCAAAGGCTGTTGACTTCCAGGTTTTCAACAAGGCAGATAAGACTGCAAAAACAGTAGGAGAGAAAAAGCCAGTGTCAGAAGTTCATTAAAGAGAAACAGCAACAAATCTCCTTCGATCTAAGTCAAATACAAGACAGAGACCATGGTCAGGTACAGGGCTCTAAGAAAATAAAGGTATTTCATTGTGTCCGGTTGCTCCTAAGTCTTAAAGGGGATAGCAGGCAGTGCGGAAAAGGGCTCTGGAGAAGCATAGTTTCTGGGGTTTCATGAGAGCAGAGTTTTCACACGTGGTCTTGTCAAACCAATTCCTTGAAGTGATGTTTCCAGGTGGTCTATAGCACAGATGACTGGAAGCAAGAGAGCAATTAGCAGTTATTTTTGCTTTGAAATCATCCCGCGTAGCTCTCCCTGTCTCCATTTCCCAAAGCTCCAGCATGTTTTCTCATATGTAGCCAGGGTTTTATTGAAGACACGTACAGGAGAGGGCCTGACTACTAAAACTCTGGATATATGGATTCTGATAAATGCAGGTTTTGTACAGGTTTGGGTTTTTGTTTGGTTTTGGTGTTTTTTTTTTGGTTGGTTGTTTTTTTGTTTTCGTTTTATCAGGCTAGCCATTTGTGGATATTCCAGAGCTGCAAATACTTAGGGCAACTAAGACAGCAAATTTAGGGCCCGAGCCTATAAACATAAAGACAAATAATTCTTGAGGTATTTGCAGGAAAGGCTGCTGTCACAAACGTTTCCCTTCCTAAACGGATTTGGAATATTTAGTCCATTTGGATGGACTCACTCCCCTAACTCAAAGGACTAATTACCCATTCTGATGTGCTTTTATGACCTAGAGCTTTGATTGTGTCTGGGAAAATACGACTCCCATTGACAGATGCAGGAATTACATCTAATAAGGTGTAATGAAAATGCAATTACGTATACACCTGCAAACATTGTGTAATGCTGCAGCCTGGCTGTTTCTGCAATTTCGTTTCATCACATTAACGTTGAAGCAGGACTTTGTAGCTGTGCTTTAACTAGATGCAGTACCAATATTTCTCAACACCCCAAACCACAGTGAAACTTTGGAAGTGCCTTAACTGTCTGGCACCAGCTCTCAGAACTTCTAGAACCTTTATTACTGTGGCGATGTCGTTGTCCTGTTCCTGCATCTCTCCTCGCTCCTGAGCTCTTTCTCGCTGATGCTGTCGTGGGGAAGAGGAGTCAGGCATCCCACCTTGTGCAGCGGCAGCCAGGCAACCTCACCCGCTCCGAGTCCAACGGCACAACCCTCTGCTTGTCAGGTTAAAAGTACTAAAGAAGGCCACGCTTCATTAGCACCTACGATATTAATCACGATGGTGTAACATCAAATACATTAATTGCCGTGTAAAGATAATCCAATTCACCATGAAGGTTGGAATCTTGCTTTCATATTTTGCCTTTTTGTAATTGCGTGAGCTGTGGCAGTAGTTTCGTACCAACGAGCACTTGCAGCTTGTACTTTGTGACATTACTTGCACACGGAGGATATTTTTCTTTTGTGGAGCAAAGAAGCATGTCTTCTGTATACTTTTCTGAAAAGAACAGAAGAAACAACTACAGAGAAGGCGGCTCTCTAGTGGATGCTACAGCAGAAGTGTGAAGGATGTTGTGAAGGAAGGAAAAGCTCTCTGGAAGGTGGGCAGGTACTGAGCTTCCCTTTAGCAGGGCAGGATAAACACTGACATTTTTCATAAGTTTGAGGGTTTCTTGGGGCTTTTTTTGTTGGTTTGGTTTGGTTTTCTTTTTTTTTTCAGGGGGAGAGGGGGGAAGGTAACCTCTTGTCTGGCTTTTTGTTTTGCTTCAATCCAAAAGGAATTTGTGGCTGTCAAAATAAAACCCCTGAAGCCTCCCTCTATTTGCCCATCTCCTTTTTCTGCTGGTCAGTTCAATTGAATCAAGTTAAAAACATTATGCTTCGGCTTTTTTAATTTCTTCCTTGTGAGGCAGTGTGAAGCTTATAGCTCATGAATGTATTTTGCATTTTTACCAGGACTCTTAATTTCAGCATCTAGAAATTAAGGCAGATAGTGTCTGCAGAATGCTCTAGTGGTGGGAATGAGAGGTGGGTGTCATCCCAAAATATTTAGGTGACTTTCATGGCAACTTTCAAATAGTATTAATAGACTGGGCAACATGCAAACTCTTAGAGCCCTATTTGGATCTTTATTACTCCTGCAGCATTTCTTTCAATTTTCCTGAAAAAAAAAAAGGAACAGAAGATGTCTTGTCGATGCAGAGGTGGTCAAAATCACAATGAGCATAATGTCAGCCAAAATTTGAAATATTTTCAAGGGGTATTACTTTTGGGCAGGCCATCAGATGAGCGTTCTTCTTCATTCCTTCCTGATGTACTCTGTTCCAGCAAGGCTGGGGCCAGAGCTGCTGTATTTCCAGCTGTGGACTATGAAACAGAAAGTGCTAGAGGCGTTGGGGTTAGTGAACATGGGAGAGTGAATTGTCCTTCCTAAGAGAATATTTAGCTCTTTGTTATTATTAAGCTATAAAAAACTGTAAGTGTCTATCAGAAGAAAATGAGACTAGTCCTATTTTTTTAGATGTGGATTTTAATATTTTTTCTAAGATAATCAAGTTAGGCAAACACTGAAAATATTACAAACATCTCCACTTTCTTGGTCAGTGTAGTTTTTCCATGCTAGCAATGCAAGGTTTATGTTATCTAGTTCAGCATGATTCCTGAGTTGGAAATCCTAGTGTGTCAAGTGTTCACTCCCATACATACCCTGCAGGAACTGCATTTTTCACTGACCTGCTCCATTGCAGAATCATTTGATCTTGGATCGTTTGACCTCAGCATTAGGGTATTGCTCATATTGCTCATCTACCCTAAGGTCAGGACTTACTCCTTTTTGATCCAGGTTGATACCTGTGGTTTTGACCTAAAGAAAAAAACCTGAGGATCCTTCTGAAGAAAAGAGAACTGTCCTTCAAATTGTTGTGTAGCTATCACTGTATTGTTAAGTGGTGGCTTATATCAACAGTGTATCACCTTGGAAGAATCCATTTCTTCTGGAAGAAAGTTTGACATTTCAAGAAATGCTGTATAACTGACATCTCTGGGGATGCTTCCTCGCTGTAAGCTTGACACTGCTGTGTCTTTTTTATGAACTTCATTCATTTCAGTGTTGTCCAATGACTATATAATGTGTGAGTGTATAAACTTTTGCTAAGAAAGATTTTACAGATTCTTAAGTCATTTACTTATAGTCCAATTACAAGTGATGATTGGAGAGTATTATAGGAGCTATTTGAAAGGTATATTTCAGTTAAAAAAAAAACCCAGAACAAACCCTCCCTTGGAATAAAAGTGCTTTCTAATGAAAGTAATGAGAACAGTGAGCACAGACTGTTGCTTGATCAGAACTCCAACTGTCACCATATCTGTCACCCCCAGATATATTTCCTTGCCCTTGACAGACGAACGTGCGCGCTTGTCCTGATGTGGCCTGTTCAGGCTGCAGAAACAAAGGAGTGAAGAAGAGCTGAAGACGAAGACAAGAACAACTAACGGGCAAATAAAAATTGTTGAAAAATAACCAAATGCATGTTTTTCTTTAGAAAATTCCACTTTATATAATCAAAACTTTCCTGGGAAACACTGATTTTGTCAAGTGCTTTGGCGAAGAACATCCTGGGACCTTGCTCCTCTTTTCTCCAGCACATCCATTGCCACGGCAGCCCACCACCAGGATAGTCAGCTTGGGGACACCGGGATCCCTTCAGTGACATAAACTCTCAGGTTTGGATGTGTTTTCATAGTATTAATTAGGTGCAGGGTGAGAGAAGGGCAAATCTGGGAAACGTGTGTGGTAGAGTCAGAGGAAAGAGGGTGGTAGGGACTGGAGAGACGGAGCTATGGTTCTCATTAATGTTGCATTGAACAACCTTGTGAGAGACCGAAAGAGTTCATGTCTCGAACGTTGTGGTGGGGCGAGTTCTGCTTAAGGAAAAACTCTACAGACCAAGGAACTCTGCCTAGCAAGGAGCCCCAGGTGAAGAGAAGCCCACCAGCCCCACCAGCCCCGGAGGGGGAGGCCGTGCCGGGGGGTGTGCGCTCACCGTGCAGGGAAGGGGAAGTTACTCCCCAAATAAGCCCCCAAACCAAAGGCTCACAAACCACTCGTGACACCTAATTAACCTAATGCCCACCCAAAGGAGAGGCAAGGATGATGAAGGGACACAAACCGAAGCCCCATGGGCACAAGCCCACCAGAACCAGACCCCTCGGTTGACTGAACCAATGCTGGACCCAGGACCGGTGAAATCTTTCTCTTCCTTTTTCCCTCTCTGTCTACTTCTCCCTTTCCTTTTCCTTGTCCACAATCCCTACACCTCATCCCTTTAAGACAGGAAACTGTGAGGATTGAGACATGGACCCCGTGATGCTGCAAATGGAATCAACTTTCTTCTCTAAGTTTTCCATGTATATATCATTTGGAAAGGGGAGGATTCTTACATTCCCAAATCAACTCTCAGAGCACGTCTCCCCATATGATTCAATGTTTGTGTTCTTTCTTCAGCCCCTGGTTGTCGTTTCTCAGCTCCTTATCTCCCGGGTCCGGCTCATCCCATGTTGTTTCTGGAATCATTGGAATGTGCAGAACTAGCGCTGTACAAACCTTCCTTTATTCTGTATTTAACGAAGTGGCTGAAGCCGTACATTTCTCATGCCATCTTTAAACACAATATTGCTTTCCACAATAAACCATTGACAAAGTCTGGGACTACGAGCAGAGCCAGCCGTCCCTGGGCTCCTCTCTGAGGAGTCTAGAAAGCAAGAGGGTCTGCTCTGAACCTCGGGACTCAACGGAGGGTTCTCCTTGTTGTCTGCCCTGGACCGATTCCCAGATGAGCAAGGCCTGTAGTATATGTTTTGTGATGCATGGTTGGCACACATTACACAGCTTACTGAGAATAGTTTCATTCCAGTTTCTGTTGGTAGCATACCGCTTTTTGTGGTGAACATGCCAGTTCTTGCTGCAAGCAAATAAAAATTGAGTTTTGTGAGTTAAAGGATCCCTGGTGTCGTTTCACCTTCATCCTGACCTGGGAATCAGCAAACCTGAGTCACCGTCCTGAGAAATTGGGACGTGACAAACCTTTAGGAGGAAAGACGTCAGTGATCAGAAATGGAGTTTGCTGGAGGCCTTTTCTGACAGCTGTTACAAATTGCTGCCTAGGATTGAATAAGCAGGAAGGGCTGTATAGTGCCTTTAAACACTGTATACCTGCGATTGCTAATTAACCTGATTCTCAGAGTCAATCCTCATACCAAAGCAAAATTGCTTGGGGTAAATTACTTAGTAATAAAGATCCTTTATTTAAAAAGCTTAACCCTAAGCAGCTTATTTTGACTAAAACAAGGCAAGGATCAACCACTCAAATAATACAGCTGGCAGATCTGAGCAGCACTGAGGTCACACGAGAACGAGCAAAGGTTTGGCAGCACAACCATAGCCACGAGCAGGTAGTTACCTACCTTATCATTACCATTTCTTTCACAAAGTGATACTCGGGAAATGCACAGAGGTTTCAGATGGGCACATCCCTTAGAGCTCTGAGTGCACTGAGATTAATACAGTTAATTCTGGTACGTGCTCATGAGAGTTGATCCTTGTATGAGCACCAGTGGAGTTCTTTCTCTGTGTGCCGTTGAGGGATGGTTGTAGAGTGAAAGGTCCCCACAAAATTATTGCGTGTTACCAATAAAAACTACAGCGAAGGCTCAAAAAATATCAAAACTAGTGAAAAAATGTTTAGTGAAAATCTTTGCATGGAGGCAATTCAGCACGGTGTTAGAGGGAAGAAAGGAACCTTGGTTATAATAACATACATTAAAATCCAAACCACAGCTTTAAGTATTTGCAGAGGGGTTGCTGGTCCTTTAGAAACCCAAGCACATAATCATCTCAAGGGCAGCTACAGAAGGGAGTCATGCAATCACAGCTGTTCATTATAATTACAGGTACTGGGAAAATTAATTTCTTTGCTTATCCTGATGAGTTAGTAATATGTTAAATGAAAAAAGTGATACAATAAGTGGAGACAGGCTATGTTGTGGAAGCTATCAGAGGGTATATTTATCATACTATTTTATTTTTATCCCTGTTTAATGAGAATCAGCAATGGAGACATTTTGTCTTCTTGTTTATTAGATTATGTTTGTGCAAGGTTGTACTTTTGGCACATTATCATCAGTACAAAAGCTATCGTTATGCTTATATTTTATTATTTTCTTACACCATTTAAAAAGTAGTTATTGCTCTTAAGGTTAAAAATCAGCTACGATTATATGTTGTAAGACTATGTAGTATTTACTATGCAACGTAGATGTAGCCTGCATTAGTGACAAGGACTTTATTAGGACTACAGGAGGAAGCTAAATAAATATGATTAATTCCAGACTTCTGTTGATTTGCCACCTACGAACCAAATGAATATTCAGAAGAAAAGATGACAGGAACTAATATCTAAAAGCCCAGCAAACCCCTTCTGTACCTAGGATACTAACCTGACATCTTTAACACTTCACTGATTTCACCTGCAAGATCAGTAATCACCATAATCCAAACCGCATCTGAAATACTCCAATACTCTACCATCTAGATGCCAGAATCAACATAAAAGTGGCAATAGTGTATAGCATAAATCCAAACACCAATTAATCTTTTTCTTCAAATCTTGCCACGTTTATAGCACACCAAAAAGCTGTGAAACAGCCAACTCCTAAATAAAACCGTATGAGGACAAAAGAGCTTCCTTTACAGTGTTTCCTTATTAATTAAAAAAAAAAACTTTAACCAAATGAGGACAGTCCTCTACCAAAATAGATTAAATCTCTAAAGATGCCATGCAGCATTATGTGCAAACTTAATCCAAAGCAAAAACTAACCTCTCAGTAATGGTAAGCCACGTTTTAGAATATGCCACCTCATACACCACATACACTTAAACCTTATAGGAAGTCAATTAACCATTACTAGCTGCTTTGAAATAAAATTAGACTATGCAAAATCTTTCTCTTTCTGAATTTTCAAGCAGAAATGCAAACTCTTCAAACAAGCCAAAGGAAGCAAGCGGCCCATGGACCAGCGTATGCCAAATAGACCAGGACCAGAACTTATAAAAACCTCTCCACAACAGCAAACCAATCAAAATCAGTGCATCTTTGTGATTAAAAATCTACTGGCAAAAGTCCTAGGCATGTATAAGGACCAAGAACCCAAGTAAGCTGTGGAGGACCCTTCAGGCAGTAGGAATCACCTACAGGGTTTACGAACAAGGCCTGGGAAGTGAGGTCTGGGGTAATAATGTCAACGCTGGAGAATGGCTCAGCCTTCTTATGGGTGCTTAAACACATCATATGGGTGCTTAAACACAGAGGCTCAGTGCAGAACATGGTCTGATGACATACAAACACTTGCACTGATTCTTACCTCAAGTAACCTTTCCCTGAAATGATAATTTAGTGTTATAAGCAATAATTCTTTGTCAACTTTTCTCCAGAAGGACTGAATAACTTACTTCTGAATTACTTCTCCCTTGCTAACTGGACTAACCATCCATTTTATCTTGTCTAATTGATAAACATAATTAAGCTAAATATAATTAAGTTAAAGTCAGAACAAGTGTTCCCAGACACTAATTATTTTAAAGTTTGCTGATTCTGGTTCAGACCTGAAAGAAGGTACTGAGATACTCTGGGTTTTTTCCAGCTCTCTAGGTTTTTCTACAAAGAGATAGTATTCTCTGCAGACATGGCCTCCCACATACCCTTAGGTACCAAATCCTCCTCAACACCAAAAAAACCCCCACCCCACAACATGCATGGTTGAATCAGCATAGCCAGGAGGAAGGATGCATTCCACTATGTTATCCAGGGAAGGAAAATGGAAAAAATTGCAATGAATTATCGATGGAGCGTGCTTAAGGTATTAACAAAATGGAAACAGAAAAAACATTGCCATAGCTGAAAGGGATATAGAAAACCTTTTTTAAAAAAGTGCCTATTTCTAATGTCATTTGCTGTGGTTTTATATTGCCATAGTTCATTGATCTGAACCACCTTATAGGCTATACCACTCGGGATGAGATTAGAATGGCATATACAGGATTAAACATCATTAAGTCTGCAATATCTGCAGAGACTGTAGTAAGGACAAGAATTGATTCTACTGGAGGCATCAACTGCACTTCTCAAAGCCAGGCTATTTTCATTGATTAGTCTCTCTATAGTTTCAGTATTTTAATTTGAGCAACAAGATTAGTAAATTTAGCCTATGGGTAAGCCCTGAATGCACCAACTAAACATAAAAAAATATTGTGCTGAATATTGATTATGACTTTACATTATACACAATGAGCTCAAAGGAGAGCAAAAGTATAGCAACCCCCCCCCAGTTTTTGAAAAATTAAACAAAGCTCAGCAAAGGAAGTAAAAGATAAAAATCCAGGCGCTGTATTAGTCAAAGCCATCCAGTCAGAGGGAGATTCCCAGCAGCCTGCAGCCTTCCGCTCACAGCAGCTGCTGCAGCACCGACTTCTGCCCCTTCTACTTGTTTTGTAAGTCAGTAGTGTAAAACAATGAGGTCAAAACAAGGCCTCTCAGTTTTAATGAAGTATCAAACCAAGCACACTGGAAGGATTTTATTTGAAAGTTTCTACCCAGTCCATAAAGCAAAATCTGACAGGAGGATGCCACATCATGTCCCGCCTGCCTTTCACAACGCAACAAACTCCAAATATTCTTCTGTACAGCACAAAACACACCTTATCTGACATGCATACTTGAAAGTATGCATTCATCCCTAGCATTCATACATGCAGGAATATACACATGCTTATACATCTTCATCCCTACATAAATCCTTGCAAAACCAGAAAATTCCTGTGAGTGTGTGTGAGGGACAGACACTTTCACAGACCCGAGGTATCACCTTTTACAGGACTTGGTTCATCACATACGACAGAAGGAGTACCACAGTTTTCACAGTGTAATCTGGGCACGGTGCTTCTCATGAAGGCTCCACTGCCGAGAAGAATAAATAATGCAGCTTTAAAGGTTTTAATGGGATATTTGTGAGGGTGCAGGGGTCCCACTGAAAATCAGCCAGCCCTGCCCTCCTAGGTCATTTACATGACTTTGAAGAATTGCAGCTTTCTGCTGAATTTCTTACCAATCTATTTCTCCCTGAGCATTTGCTAGCTTTAGTAATGATCTAGCGGTGGGCCAGATTATAAAGAACTGCAGCAGAGGTCAAGGGAAAATAACTGAAGGCTAGAAATGATCAAACCCAACCTTCATTTCAGAGGGCTTCCAGTGCCTGTTTCCTGACTTTCCCTGTGTCCTGGCCCAGTAGCTGGGATTCAGAGCCCAGGATATGTCCCCCCTGTCCCACCCAAAGGCAGGCTGGACCTATACAGAGCTGGTTATATGTGCTGGGAGGTACGCTGCGTCCTGGTAGTGACTGGTAGCCGGAACAAGCAGAGGAAGTAATACAGTCCCTCTGGATTTACTAAGCCTCCTCTTCATGTTGAATTTATTTATTTTTTTTTTTAAACGGAGGAATACCTGTGGGGAGGGAGGCAGAAATGTGATCTGCCGAGGAAAGATTTGGTGGAGAAAGGCTAGAGTTTAGTGGCAAAGTCCTCTCTACGGTTTTGTCTTTTTCCATTCTGCCTTTCAGAGGGTAAAGCTGAGACATATCATAGTACCAAGCACTTGGAGGAGAAATAGTTGCTCCTCACCACACTGTTTCCCACCCTTTCCTTTTCCCAGCATTTAAACCTAGCTCTGGACTCATACCGCTTTTCTCTCACACTTATCACCTCATTCTTTTCCATGACTCTTTCTTCATTGTGTCGTTCCCTGTTCCTCTCCTTCAGAGCCACTTATGTCCCTCAGCTCCAGCCTCCAGCCCTTTAGGTCAGCATCCTCTCCATCTTCCATGGCTTTCTCCAACAGCTTCAAACCTGTCGTGCTCAGAACAGCCCCAAGCTATCCATTCAGTTCACAACATCCTTAATGCAGAAACATCTGCTTTCCACACCTCTAAAACAAGACTCTACATTCCTGCCTGGCTCCCCTACTTGTCTGCTCAGGAGTTATTTTTTGTTAATTATCGTTATTTTAACCAACAGCCTGCTTTGTCTTCTACCAAAATGTCTGCTAGAGGATGAGTGAAAGAAAGCATGTTTATAAGCTTCAGAATCAAGCGGGACTCACTATTATCCAGTGTAAGCTGGACTAACATATCACTTTTAATAGAAAAAGATAAACAAGGAACAGAGCACTGAGCAAATATCAATTCTTTGCCCAGAATGGCTGTGTCTTTGAGTGATTCCACCTTCCATGCAAGGACACTAGTCGACAGAACTGGCTTCACCCAGCAAATGAGAAAACTTTGTAGATAAGGCCATGCATTTCAAATTATTCTATAAAACAAAATCTGAACCTGAAAACCTGAAACTTGTAGAGAGTTTCAATTAATGAGCAGGTTGTGGCTGAAGAAGTTAAAAACTGGGGAATTACATTTAAACTCCTTTAACCACTTGGCAATGGTGGTAAATTTACTACCATTGACTTTACTAGGTGGGATACTCTGATGCTGTGCAGCGGCAAGGAGCTCAGTGGAACCAGTTTTGATGGGTTTTGAAGCCTGCGCTGATGTTCATACTTAAAATAATGGAATTTAAGGGGAAGGGCAGCAAAAAAAGAATACTCAACAAGAAATTTGAAAAAGTGCCACTGAACTAGACCTTGGTACAACCAACTGGTGATGACGTCATTAAAGGCACCAATCTGAAGGGAATAAAATAAACATACTAATCCTTCAAGCACAGTGGGTCACTGTTCTTCACCTTTAAGATAGGTGCATATAATCTTTGTATCCAGCACAAATCACGCAGAAGCTTAGTATGGAGTAGGAAACAGCATCAGAAACACTATATTCACTTTTGGACATTCATTGCTGATAATATATTTGCAAGCTAGAGGAATTTTAAGAAGAGTTCAACAAAAATGATGAAGCTAGAGAAGTTAATAGTAGAGGAAGAGTGATGTAGGAACAAGGCTCCTATTTCAGTGGATGGAAAGTTACATGCACAGTGCTCAAGAACAATCTTCAACTTCTCCCCTTGCTGTTTCAGACCTCACCTAGCGATTGCCTGCCATTGGATTCAAAGAGATTGGTTACCCTTAGTTATTTATCTCCTTATGGGGACTGCCCGCAAGTATGCTGGCTACTACTGGATGTGTTTTTTCTTGACTCGTGTGGACTTCCTCTTGTGTAGAAACACAAACCATTTCTGAGGCTTTAGTAGGTATTGCTCAAAACACTTCAGTACACTGATGACTCCTGTTGGGCTAAATTCAACCCGGCGTGTAAACATTCTTGGATTTGGGCATAATTTTCTTCACGTTGCATAATTGTTTAACTCTTTAATACACGCTTGTGTTTATAAAGTGAGTTGTCAACAATTTAGACAGAATTATTTGGATAAATCAATGATTGTCAGTCTCCAGATTATGGCATTGTGGTCTGGTAACAAACTGTATAATAATGATTACATCATATATATTTTTTCTTAAATTATGTCTGGACTCACAGCTCAGGAGAGGTTAAGCAGCATGCCCAGAGCAAGGCTACCCTTGGTTCCCCTTGGATGTGGAACGAGACTGAAGGGTGCAGCCATTCCCTAGCTCAGCAGCGCTCGGGGGCTCACCAGTTTAGGTGTAGCCTTGCTCCAGCCATGCTGCTTAACCTGCCCTGAGCTGCCGGACTACAGTAGTACATAAGAAATGTAACGGTAATTACAGAAAAGAAGTGTCACACTGTCTCTGGCCCAAAAAAACTCTCATCTTGAAAGACCCTAGTAGCATTTCAACATGCAAACAAACATAAGAAGTCTAGAGCAAGGCTGCAGTGATGAGCAAACACACAGGAATTGCCTGTGTTTCCCTACTACAGGTTTCTTTTCCAGCCAGTGGAGAAAGGACAGTTCTCTTTAAAGGGTGATTTACTGACGGAGGGAAACTGTTGGCTATGGTGGCATGTGATCATCACTGAGCTACATTTTGCCCTAATCAGAGATCTTGTTGGTCTAAAAGCTGATCTACCTTTTACCTCCATGGCCTTGTGTCTTGAGGAGCACAATGATGCTGTAATCCCAGTAATCATGGTTGTAATCCAGCTGTGGTGTAGCCGCAGTCTTTCATGAGAAAATGTGGTTTGTTTTTTTTTTTCCTGTTCCTAATCATGAAAGGTCTGGGAACAATTAGGAAAGAACAGTCAGTGCATGTCACAGTGACAGCCTAGGACAGTCTCAGCTGAGAAAGTCTCTTATCAAAACCGATGTAAGGGCTGATCTTTACAAGAAGTATGTTGCCACTTTGCTTTACATCCCTCCATCGCCCTAATGGAACTATAAACAGGACAGAAAGCTTCCAGATTACCTCCTATACTGAATCCCAAGCCTATTGCAGGGATGTGCTCTGTAGCTTTCTAACCCCGCGACACCTCCATTGCGCGGCTTTAACACATGCCAGGGACCGGAGCAGAGGTTGTGGCATCGGTTGTGCAATTAGGACACGCACATACATTTGGTAAGAACTCAACTTGTTCTGTGGTCCCTATCATTACTGAAGAGACAGAATAGGTGCAGGTCCTCATTGTTGCTGACAGTTTTCAAGCCTGTTCAATATAAAGTATAGCTAAATTAAAAAGTAAGTAGCAAGAGACTGGTATAGTGCATTATCAGTGAAAATTCACTGTTGGGGCAAATTAAAAGAGTGACAAAAATTGTCTTTCCTGTTTAAGTGAGTTTGACTACACTTCTATTACATCTGAGGTCAGCAGGATTTGATTTCTGAATTATTCATCAGGATCCTTCTAGTAGCAGGAGGCACGCAGCTGTAGGCTAAGCAATTTTTGCATCCACTATACCACAGAAATGGTTTGGCAGGATAGGCCGCTGGTTGCTGAATAGCTATTCACAGCAACAAAACCAGGACTTAAATATATCCAGTAATGGTTTGGTTTCTGGGTTTTTGTTAGTTTTTTTGTTGTTTTGTGGTTTTTTTTTTTACAATTGGTAATAATAGACAAAAAGATATGGCTGAAGAAAGCAATGGACGATAATCCTACTATGAAAATTAATACACGGAGAACATTTCTCTGCCTACTGCTATGGTAACTTTTAAGAGTTCATTTTTTTAAACATTGGGAATGATAGTTTCACAGCAATCACCTTTCTCAATTTTTCCCAGCTGTTCTAGTGGTGCCATTAGAGCACCATAGCCATTATTTTCTTTGTACTGGCAAATATTAAAAATTCAAAGGTGGCTCATGACTACAGTAATAAATTTCTATAGGACTCATCAAAATCAATGTTCTGTTTGGCAAAGTAAAAATACTTGAGATCTGCATTTGCTCATCACGTCTTTGCTGTCTGTCATTAAGAAAACATAATTATTGGAGTCAAGTACTGCAATCCTGTTAGTAGTTTTCTTTGTTTTCTGCTATTATGTTTTCTGCAAACAATTTCGAAAATAAAAAAGATAACTTCAGTAAAAAAAAAAGGCAGATGGTCAGTTCATTTGTATTACTTAACTCACAGAGTAGCAGATTTTAAATTTCCCCCTTCAGAAAGAAAACAAACTAAAATTTGAATCAGCCATTTTCTTCTCTGCTTTGCACCTCTGGAATTAAGGGAGTGCTGTAAACCAACATTTAACATACTTTACATCATTGGTACAAATCAAGCAGATGTACCTGTGTAGGGACCCAAAAATCTCCAACAAAACTAAGAAAATAAATAAAAAAGAGAAAAAGACCTATTCTTCTAAATAAACAATCTCTTTGACCCTTCACAAATTGAGAGTCAGATGTTGCAGATGGACCTTTAGCAATTCTCACTTGTAATGAAGAAATGCAAGTAATAATAATCAGTTATAGTAATTTGAACAAATCAGAAATTTTCATTGGGAAATAAGATTGTTTTTTTCAGATTTGGCATGCTCCCCAGGTAAGTCTATTTCAGTGACATTTTCTGTGGACACTTCTCTGTGCAGATGTTCCCTGCCAGCTTGCCCCAGTGATTCACACAGCTTCCCATTTGCTAATTAACGTGTCAGAGTCAAAGTTTCAGAATATTCTAAAAGTTTAGTCTCATAATTACCAAACCCTCTATTCTGCAGAAATCTGTACTGTGAAAGTTGCAGATGATTATCAAAAGCCTTCTCTTTTTTCACAGAAAAACCCCCAAACCCCAACAAAAAAGTGGAAGTTCCACCCTTACCCAGCTGTAACATTAACAGAAAGCAAGATCTGGGCGAATGAAATAAAAGTGGTGGTGGTGGAGGACTGTCCTACTGGCACAGGTTGTTAGAAGATGTCATTAATACAGCAACACCTTTCTGAGCTATCCATGAAGCATTTTAAGTGTGATTCATGCATGCCATGAAAAAGTTTTAGTTGTAAGTTTTGATTTTCTTGTGCTTGAAGATGTTTGTCAATCTGTAAAAACTACTCAAGAAGAACTTTAAAAAAGCCTGAAAGTTAAAAGCCCAGATTTGTAAATACAATGACCTTCATTAGGGCATGGTCTGTTGGACTTTGTTGCATTAATTGTGTTATGTCTTTCTTTTGTTCTCTTATCTGTGACTGTTTATTTAAGTTTTTAACTTACCCACCCACAACTGAACATCTTGTCTCCTGCTTTTTTTCCATTTTGCAGGTTCCAAACTCATATGTACGGGACACAGCAGCGTTAATGTTGTTTTAAAGCTGCTGCCAGGTAGCTTGGGATTTAAGTACTTTCTGGTGAGATAACTGGATGATTTAAATGCTGATCTGAGACTTGTTGCTTGTGTATGTGGCAGTAATTTAGACTGGGAATTAGAAAATAGGAAGATCTGTCCACAGCAGCCTGCCATGTTTCGCAATTCTACTCTAGTGTCAAACCAGATGTCATTGCTTGCATCTTAGATGTAATCGTGATGTTTTCTTTTGGTCTGACAGGCAGGAAGAGGTGCCAGCATTTGCAGGTTGAATGATTCACTAAGCATTAGCATTTAATTTGTCTTTTCTTTGCTAGTGCTGTAGTATTTGGTGATATAATGCTGGGCTGTCAATCTGCTGCCAGCTCTTGCATTGGAAATGTTCAGAGTAATCAGTCTGTTGGTTATTAGACAAATTAATTTTTCTAAGTTTCTGAAATTATTTCTTGTCATTCTTGGTGTTGTTCATGGCTGGAGCAAATGTAATGACAGACAAAATGGGAGGTTTGTGTTTCAGCGGTAGCCATAGGAATATCAGATGATCTTGTGGATACCTCCACCTATTGTTTCTGCTTTTGAAATTAGCATTCATTTAACCTCTGTCAGAGACTGAGTGGCCACATGAGAGGAACACAATCTGTAGTGGGTCAGTAGGCTGATTTCTACAAGCAAATTTGTTTCCCTTACAATTTAGAATTACTGCCCCTATATCTCTCATTCTTGCAAATGCAGCAACAGTTTACAGTGTTTGGAGTCACAGTGACCAACTGGAATAGGGCACATATTGGACCTAAAGTGCCATATCAGGGCTGAAAACCTACAGGGTTGCTGAAGCATCCTAGGGCAAAGAATTTTTACTACTGAAAGTCTCTACTATGCTGAAAAATATTTTGGGACCTGTGCACACTGCCTTCTATTTTGATCACTAAACAATCAGGAGTTTTTTGAGAAATTATAGCATTATTTCACTACTTTTCAGGCAATTAGAATTGTAAAAAAAGGAAAAGCTTCTTTACCTGATTGTAAGCTGACAAAATATTTAAATATGAAGCCACAGGGACAGATACACAAATATTTTTCTTAATATATGCAACAAGGAAGAATCACAACTTGAAAGATCATATCTTCATAGCCATGGACTAGAGTCAAGGAGAAGAAAACCTATAACATGGCAATTAATGTGGCATACTGATGTTCACCATTGCTGGCAAAGTTCTGGCTAGAATGCTATCTGATCTGTTCATAAAAGTGCTACTAAATTTACCTGATCTCTTGTAAAATTACTACAATACCAACTGTATACTACATAACCTTCCCTGCAGTTCAGTCCTAAATCCAGTCTAAGTGCCATGGTATTCAGTGCAGTCACTGCTGCAGTTACTCAGGCCAAAGAGGAGACCTTGTTCCCTGTCGTCATTGATCCGATGGAAGATGACAGGATGTGTCAACACCGCCGCTTTGATCTCTCCTTGCTTATCTCCGGGGTCTTGGTTCCACATCACACATGTGATGGTTTACGCTTGAGCATCCTGGTGAAGCAAGCCAAGTAATTGTGTTTAAGAAGAAGCCAGGGCAGAGTTCATCCCAGGGTGGGCTCCAGATGGGACGGACACGATGTACAGACCGTAGCAACTTCATCTCTGGCAGGGCTCACGCTCTTGGATTGTTTCCTATGTCCATGGGTACAAGGTATCTTCCCCCAGTGCCACATTATAAGACTACTGCCACACCAGTAGGTTTTGAGATAACCCTCCCATTAGCTGTGGCATTTGGAAAAAAAAGACAACCCACATAAAAAAAAAAATACTTCTGCAATTTTTTTTCTCATTACCTGTTGTACAATATGGTGTGCAGATAAAAAGAATCTCCATAGACCTGGCCTCTGGGAAATACTGTGTAAATCTGGTAACCCAAAGAAATTTATGAATATTAGCATCTATTCTGTGATGTGATGTATAGTACTACTCATAGAGATATAATTCTGCCTGCTCTCCCCCCCACCCCCGGCCCCCCGCCAATAATGTAGTGTTTTCTGGTATTCTAAACACTATTCTGTTTTTTGCCATGCTTGCTTACGCAACAGAGTAATTCAGTATTAGTATAGGCATAAGTTTTTTATTACCTGGTAAACTATTTAAACCTTGCAGACTGGAGGTCCCCAAAGATCTTTTTGACCATTATTTTTGATCAAACTAGCGTTTTGAGGCTATTTGTACTTTCTGCTTACTCATAGGATGTCTCACACTTGACTATTAGCAAACACCCAGAATTAACAAATAGACATTGAGAAACTTGAAAAATCCTTTGAGGTTATTGCATGGTCTTGTACTGGGAAAAAGGGCTAGCAATATTCAGTTGAAAGTTAGCAGAGAATGTTGCTGTCTCGGCAGAATGCTTCTAAGCTCTGCCCTTTGAGTGAGGAACTGGCAAATCCTGTCAATGGAGAGAGCAATCTTGCGGCTAGTCACCAGAGTGTGAAAGATCTACGTCATGAAGCTTCAGACCAAACTGAAGCCCTGTCAGCTCAGAGGATTGTGTGGGGGCTGTATAAATGCTAGTCCTGAACCTTCTATTACTGGTATAACCTCTAGACCCATTTGCTTTCCTGTCTGCCTAACTCTTCCACGTCAGGTGGCAATCTGAAATTTGTAGTGAAGAAGCCTGAAATTCCTGCAGGTTTCCAGGTGATGAAGCCATAATCTTCACAATTTAACTATGCGAGGTCACTCGTGTCTCCAGACGTTGCCTGGTGAGCTGTGGAAATAGAGGTGCAGATGGAAAGGGAAGAAGAACCATATCATCTATACGCTGGTCTACAGCAGTGCACTGGTGGAGTCACCAGCTCAGAATTACTGCCATAGGAGAGGTCATGCCAGTGCACAGAAGTTTCTGTTACGATGCTGCAATCTGAGAAACACTGCTTAGGTAATATTACTGAAGGGGACAGCATGATAAGATACTGGGCTTGACCTCCCCGAGTACTTTCATAATGAGTTTTGAATTCCTGTTGGGGTTTGGTTTGTTCACAACCGAATTCCAAACTTCAACCAAATATGGATTGCCCAAAAGGCTGTTACCTTCTACAGAAGAAAACTTTTAAAACACAGATATCTTGACTATACCAGCCAGCAATTTTTGTTAAATGCAAGTGTGTTTTCAGTGCTTTCCACCCCCCAATTTTCCTTCTCCTTACTGTGGTGGAACTGGCAGCAGTTTCTACCCTCTCCAGGTGCTGAGTCTTGAGGCTAATATCTAGCAGACTGTAAATCCCTTGTAAGTTGGCTATTTCATGGAAATATACTGTCATCAAAATCGAGATGGTAATTCAAAGTTAGTGAATTAAGTATTATTCAGCAACAGGGAGGCCCAAAAGCTGAAAGTCAGAGGTGTAGATAGCTCTTCGATGAGGCACAGGCTGCATGATTCACCAAGCTTCCATTTGCCAACGTAACTCGGAGAGCAGCTCATCAGCAGCTACAGTCTGGCTGACGTCCTTGCAAAGCGTCAAGCACAGAGTTAACACTGAGGTGGCATGAACCCCCTATAGCAACCTTTAACCAAAATATCCTGTGATTTATCAGAGGGATGATTCCTCTCAGTCTGCTGGCATGCAGACATCCCGTTCCTTCCCTTTTGGCACCTACTTATAGTAGAAAGAAGCTTAGATAAAGGTGGAATCAGACTATGCTGTGCATTTGTTAGTTGATCTATTTTTAACTTCTTCTCTATCTAAACCAATGGGTTAATATGGCATTAATCTGAAATTAAATACACAAACACTGTCACCCAATTAATCACATCAGTCACTGTTTACCTCATTTTGCCATGGAAGTTACTTGCATAGGAAGTAAACAATGAGTCTACGGATTACTCTTTTATTTATTAAACATGAGCAACTGCCCTGGTTTCAGCTGGGATAGAGTTCAGTGTCTTCCTAGTAGCTGGTACAGTGCTGTGTTTTGAGTTCAGTATGAGAA
>JANZLQ010000029.1:12254424-12292433 GCA_026212715.1 Elanus axillaris
TGGGAGGGACCCCACACTGGAGCAGGGAAGAGTGTGAGGAGTCCTGCCCCTGAGGAGGAAGGAGTGGCAGAGACAACCTGTGATGAACTGACCCCAACCCTCATTCCCCGTCCCCCTGCTGCAGGTGGGGGGGGGGGGTAGGTAAAGAAAATTGGGAGTGAAGTTGAGCCTGGGAAGAAGGGTGGGGTGGGAGGAAGGTGTTTTGACATTTGGTTTTACTTCCCGTTATCCTGTTTTGATTTGATTGGTAGTAAATTAAATGTATTTGTTTCTTCCCCAAGTTGAGTCTGTCTTTTGCCTGTGACCATAAGTGGTGAGTGACCCATCCCTGCCCTTGTCTCCCACGAGCTTTTCTTTACATTTTCTACTCCTCATCCCACCAGGGCCACGGGAGGGGGAGTGAGGGAGCGGCTTCGTGGTGCTTTGTTACTGGCTGGGCTGAAACCACAACACACAACCTGAAAATGAATCGATTCTTTTTACTTTAATTTAGTATTTCCTGACTAAAGAAATGTCTCTGTCTGTATCCATTTACTTGAGGTAGGCTTTAGGAGATATATAAAGCACAGCTACTTTGTGATTAACTGTGAGCTAGCTATATATTAGTTTCCCAACATTGTTCTGTTGCTGCACAATAACTTAAAAGTCCAGGCTTAATAATATGCCCTCCAAAATAAGCTCTTGCGTGTGTCAGGAATGCCTTAGCAATAACTGTAGTGCTCTTGGGCTGCAGAGTTATGATGACAGCAAATTTTTAGACATTCCTCACAGTTAAAATTATTCTGATCTCTAAAGCCTAAATACTAGACAGTTGATAGTTCCTGGAAAGACAAAATGATGCCACTTACACTGTCTCTCTTCTGTGCTGGCCTTTGTGTCTGCACTACGGACGCAAAGTAGGGAAAAAGCCGATATCCCCATCCAGATATTTTGTTGATGTGACAGTGTCTTCCAGCTGTGCTGGAACTGTTTTGATGCATCCTAAATCATCTCCAGGCCAGACAAGAGCCTGAAAGAGCAGTAGTGGAAGTGCTGCTATCAGGCAGAAATCAGTAGCAGACCAAGGTCTCTTCAGGTGCTGTCTCCAACCTCCACATCCTACTGAAGCTCACAGGCCACCTCCATCCATAGCACCAAATGGGCTCTCTTAACCTGAAAGTATATGGGGTGAAATTATCTGCCAGAACAATTTCTGTGCGAACATTAAACAGTGCCAAGCGTTGGTAAAAGAGCCATACAATCCTCTGTTTCCTGAGACTGAATGTCCTTGTTACTGACCGTGTGCTGTGCGGTGGATCCACCTGGAGGCCGGGCAGTTATGGAGCTGGTGGCCCCGCAGTAAGAGGGAACGACACCCGGAGCTCCGTGTGTTTATTGTCCGGAAGGCAGCGCCCTGAGAAGGAAGGCTTCATATAAACAAACAGCTGAGCAATAGGTCTTGGACGAACATAACCTTGCACTGCTTCTATTACCCCAGTTGATCTCTGCTCAATTTCTAAATTTGCAAATCAGGTGAAGATTTCAGTATTTATTTGGAATAAAAAGCTTTCACAGCAACTGCAAGAAGCTGTGGTAGACTGGACTATTCAAAAAGGCAGCCTGGGAGCTGAATGATGACAATAAAAAACACCTGGTACACCATTCGTAGAAGGAATCCCCAGAATGCCTAAGGGCAGAATTTGTATGAAAAAGCTGTCTGGTGACATCAGGTAAATAGTTGCAGTATAACACAAAATGTTTCAAGAATCGTGGTAATGGCACAAAAGGCTTAATAGTTTTTCAACCTTTATGTGTGCCACTTAGCTTTATTGGTGCTAACAGACCTAAAGAATTGTTTCAGAAGCCTGAGGAATAAGGTCCTTTCCCCAAATGACCTACAAATAAGTGAAAAGCTTTGTTAACAGAGTGCCAGTCCTGGATGTGCTGCCTCTTATCTTTTAAAGTCTAAAATGGTTTGTACCAAAGTTCCCCCTTTGATTTCCCCCCTGAAACATTAGGATGAACACTAGTACCCAGGGGGCAAGACAAAGACAGCTGTGCTGACATTTAAGCTGGCAAAACACTGCAGTGGGAATGCACTGCCCTGGAGAAATTTATGAAATATGCATATCCGGATTAAGTATATCCTTTTTATTGTTATGGACTGTCTCTGAAGCTGTTTGAAATGTTTAACTGCTTACTATCAAATGAATGTACTTGCCTTTGGGGAAGGCTTCACATGAAACCACAGAGCCAGCAAGTAAAGAATTCAAAATAAAACTCAACAAAACTATTAGCATTTAGTCAAGATGTATATTAATTTATTTCAATTTTCCTAATCAGTCACAGTAATAGCAGATGCATGTGCTAATATCTTATATCCCTAGTGCTCTTTGTACTCACAGGAAACATTTTATGGGTATTGCCTTTTTTTTTTTTTTGCTAGTTATTATATACATATGAAATTGAAATGTGCTCTCCAGTGAGTGTCCACCCATTCTAAGAGCAGACATTCAAGTAAATGTGTTAAAGTTATTCTACAAATGCCAGTGATGTGACATGTTTGAGGTGCTAAAAGCTGAACTTGATTTTATTGCACAAAATTGTTGATAAATGACAACTGGTAGGCTGGCATTCACGGGACGGTGAGAATTAAAGGAGCTGATAAAGAGCTATTGTGGTGCCACTGAGTTGCAGGCTGGCAGGACAAGTTGGAAGAAACTAGAAATGTAAGAAAATAGATTTAATTTGTTGGGTTTTGATTAACTGATATTTAGAGAAGCATGCTGTAACCTTTTCTATGCAGTGTGCACTTTTGGGTCACAAAATGGCAGTGTGTCAGATGATTGTACTGGAAGGAATGAAATATACTGTGATTGCAATTACTTTAGAAACTAGCAGAGTCCTGTAAATAAATACTGTGACATCACTGGGCATTCATTAACATCGTTATGGAAGGCATTCAAATTTGGTCAAATCAATCAGAAAAGACCACTTATTCCAGCACCTCCAGAAAGTTTGGGTGCATCCTGATCAGCTCCTGGAACATCAGCCTTCAACTGCTGCTGTTTCCTTTTCCCTCCAGCTGTGGGTTGGTTTTTTTCCTCTGTTTTTGTTGTCTTTCTCTTAATCTTGCATCTCCAAGGCATCTGACTTAACTGCTCTCCACTCAACCACCCAGCAGGACTTTATTGTTGTAACTGGGCAAGTAGAGGCAGTTAAAATACATATTTTCCACTGGGAGAGTGCCTGGTGGTTTAGCCCCACCAGCCAATCTGTGTGCCTCCAGCAGGAAGAATACAAAAGAGAATGAGCACTGGAGAAAGAGGATTTTTCCAGCTTTCTTTTTTTTTCTCTTTTTCTTTGTGAGCACTGAGCTTCTGCTGTCTTCTCAGAAGCGGGAGGGCACTCCAGTAACAGAAGCGATTGCTCCGGGTTGGGTATTTTCAACCTGTGCACTGCAGGATGCTGCGGATTGTTGCAATATTTTCAAGAGGTCTTAAATGAGATTATCGTCTCCGAACATCAATTTCACTGCCAGTGTATCCATACCTCCTCTGGAAAACTCTGAGTAGGCACGGCTAGGGTAAAACTGTTGCACACAGTAGGGCTTCAGTCTTTGTCTCCATCTTGTACCATTGACTGGTGAGATAAGCTCTTATGTTATGGTCTTACCATTTAATCTTTAAAGATGCAGTGGCAAGTCTAGCTGATCTTTCTGAGCAGATTCTCCTCATATCACAATATTTTGAGGGCTCACCTTGCTGTATATGCAGAAGATGGCCTTGCCCTAGGGTGAATATAGCATAGGCAAGACCCTGCAATGCTTGGGCAATAAAGTGTGTTATTTGCAAAAAGGTAGTTTGTTGTGGAATCATTTTTAAGCATCCCTGCATGAGTTGTAAGTGGGATTGTATTTCCTCATGTCAATCTCCTTTGCAACATTCAACATTTTTTTTCTGCTGAATATGAGAAATATTCCCATCATAAAGAAGCTGGGGAAAATGAATTGTACCTTCGTTGTACTTTCTCTCCCTCTCTGAGGTACTTCAAATGCTCCTACATCCAGGTCAGATGCCTTTGTCTCCTCCTGATCAAATACCCAGATGGGCTATATTTTGGTCTTGCCGAGACTCGGCAGTGAATCCTTCTAGCTGAGAAGAAATCTCATTAGTTTACAGCAAAATACTGCCACCTACAATGGCAGTGGGGAACAAATAAGGCAAACACTGCCTGTCACTGAAACTCAATTTTCTGAATGGAAGGTATTGTGTGTTATTTCATCTGATTTTCTGTATGTATTCACCTGTTCAGAAAAAGGTGTTCATTGACAAGGCCACTCACATCTACTTAAGACCAAGGTCTTCGCTTTTTTTTCTGTAGCATCAGGAGTAGAAATATATGCAATCTAGGGGCACTGTTTTAATTTCTGTGGTGACATTGTTTGTGGTTTTTTTAAGAATAGGCAAAAATAAACAGAAAGATCATTTAAATTACACGCACTTTCACACGAGCATTTTTCTAAAACACATCAAAAGCAAATGTTACTGTCCAATCTTCTTTTAGATGGCTAATTCTTTAGATCTTGTGCAATAGTATCAATAATATGTTTAGCTCCTTGGATAAGATAATGTTCTGTAAAATTCAAAATTCAGAATTGTATATTTGAGAATTGAGATTTTACAGCTGGCTTTTTGGCAGAAAGGGCCTAGGGGTTTTTTTTTGTAAGTAACAGCTCAACAATATAATCTTCATAAAATTAAAGAACTTCATAACGTTCATTTGCTTGAGCTATTTCTAATACACTAGAACTTTATCTACATGGGCAAAGCAGATGTGATAATGATTAGGTTGCAGAATATCCAAAAATGGCAAACCCTATTTGGTCTCCAAAAGTTGTTGAATATATGCATAACATAAGAAATACAAAGCAATGCCCTTTTTTCACCTGCCAGAGGGAGAGCTAGAAGTTTCCCAGTGGTGAGAAGGTCGAAGGCCTTTGGCATGAGGACAGGTTAGACAAGCTTTTATCAGGAGCCTGATAGTGCCAGAAGAGAGGGAAAGAGGGATGAAAGTTGTCAAAGTATACTTGGTCCTGACCTAGTGCAAAACCTTCAAGGCTTATGTTTCTGTGATTACAGACACTGATCTGTGAAATAGCTCAGAAAATGTCTTTGAAAACCGGGGAGCAATTGCTATTTAGCTTACCTACCACATCATCTGGCAGATATTGGGTGAAGAGAATGCTTAACTGGGAAAGGGTGACTTTGAAATCATCCCCCCACGCTCCTCTTCCTCCCTTTGGGAATTCTCCAGTTACTTTGAAATCTTGTGCAATGCATGGATTTGGTGTTGATGTTTACCCCTGATTCGATACGGTTATCAAGGCACACCTGGGCCCATAATAGAGGAGGTCGTCCCACTGTTATGCTTGTACGAAGTCCAAAGGGACTCACAGCTAAGTTCAACAGCAGCTGGATCTGCTTCCACTTATCTGTTTGTTGGATGTAAGCACTATGTTCTCCTTTCCTTTTTATTCCTAGCACTCAGGCTCACTTGCCAAGTCTTACCTCATTCACTTCCAACCCATGATTTAATCTGTGTAAACTGACTCCTGGCTTCATGCGGAGCCGGGCTGGCCTCAGTAGCTCTCGACCACGCCTGACCACGTGTGTCCGGCAGATGATCAGTGTCTTTGATCAGATGATGCTTGAGGCAGGAATGGTCACCTTGGGTATCGCTGCGCTCTCTTTTGCGGCCAGAATTCCCTCTAAAGCAAGCTCACGTGCTGTGCACACTACTGGAGCCCACCCGTGACAAACACACACACTTGGTGCGTGTCTCACAGCTGGCCATACCCTGCCAGCCTAGGAGCAGACCCTTGGGCAGGTGGTGGGAATCAAGCCTAGAGCACCTCCTTGACAGGTTTCACCTGCAGCTTCTGCCTCTGAAGTTCTGCAGAACCTTGTAACACGGCTCCGGGTTGCAGCCCAGATGTGGCAGCCACTAAAAGCCTGATGGGTTTTGGCTGCTCCTGAACCCATGGGTTGGCTGAAGTGATCAGAAAATGTTTGGGTGACTGCAAAGCCTTCTAGAAATGGGTGTATATTTAGGAAAGAATGCTAAACTTTTCAGATATAAGTTTTATCTAGCTCTAGCAAAAGGTCAATGTGGGAATAGTCTTGCTTTCTTTTCTTGTTTCAGTTTTTATTCCCAAGTACTAACAGAGGCAGTTACATCAGGAATTATTTTCAAATGTGAATCACTACTCAGCACATGGCTTGCAGTTATAAATAAGCTTTTAATCACACTCCCATGCAAAACCACTATTCAGAAAATTCGTATTTCCTTTTTTCTCGTATAAAACTTAACTCTTTAGAGATTACGGAACAACACACACATGCAAAAACCTGATACTTTCCTGCCCTAGATTTAATCTCCAGTTCCTGAAAAATTGCATTTTTTGGGAAATAGTCTTCAAGAACTTAAGTATATACTATTCAGTCACACATTTCATTCAGTCAAAATAAGTTTTTTTGTTCATTATTCTTGCAAAATATCTTAGTTAAGACTTAATAAACGTATCATCTTGTAAAGGAGGGAAAATGCTTCCACATTTCATTTTCTACATTACTCAAATGTATATAATATATATTTGGAAAGCGTTGCCCATTTTATCAGGTTTTTACCATCAGGACACTTTAGACATGGTCTGGATGAATATGGACCAGGTGGTGTGTGTAGACGTGTTGGGTTACCGGTATTAGCTGTGATCTGTGCTCCCTGTGGACACTGTCGTGAGGGGCACGTTGTAGCTCAGGCTGCCTACAGGTACTATACAGCCTTCCCGTGCCCTGCTAGGAAGGGATGGGCTCGGTGTTTGTCAGTAAACTGTCAGTAGACACCATGTAAGACAACGTGGGATACGTAACAGAAAATTTATGTGGCCCATCCGGAGAAAGGCTGACAAGAACTCAGGCGTTGCCACGTCCCATGCTCTGGGGCTCACCTGGCCTGTGGCCACCTGAGGACCTCAGGAAGTAAATGGTGGAGTAAATGATCAAACTTTTGCGACTGAATGTACATTATGTCAGTGATCCAGTAACGCTGTCTAATACTAACAAAAGATAATATCAATAAAGATTAAAATGATGTTGTTAAAAGGAACTATCAAGAGATTGAAAAGACACTCAAGAAAACTTGCTTAAACATTTCAACAAATATCTGAGGAAATTCAAAGCAATGATCATTTATATTTAGTTCCCAGAATGAGAGGCAAATCCACCTGCAGGTCCATTGAGTTTATAAACATGAAATACTGTGTTTAGTCTATTGAGAAAGACAGACGGTTTTAAAAAAGTCATATATACCAGATATTCTAATGATGCAAAGTATACTGATATAATCCTCTGAATTGGTTTTAAATGTTCTTTTTTTGCTAGAACATGCTTCAATCCTTAGATTAAATAACCAGCATAAATCGATAGCAGAGCAGAATTATAATGCTCTGAAGCAAAGTCTATATGGAGATTTCTGTTAAAAGGAAAACAAATTCTCAACAGTTGCAGTCTGAAATATCCCAGTCTTAAAGTGTTAAACTGGTGCTATTAGAAAGTGCATTAACAGAAAAGGGATACACCACTACTGTATGGAGGGCTATATGTTCTGTTTACACACGTGCTTTACTGTACCTCCTCTTACAACAGCACCAGTTTCCCAACTTTGCCAGTTGGCTCCTTTCACTTTTCATATTAGCCTTTATTCATTAGGCAAGCTTATGTCAACTAACAGCTCATGGCTTAACAATTATTTTTGCTTTGGTGTACTTGCGCGATCATTTAAAAGAAACAGTGTGAACTGGAAACTTCATAAACTTTTATTCAAAATTCTAATGTTGAGGCAGTCACGCAAGAGAGAAGAAGGAGAGGAAAGAAAACAAATAGAAGAAATATATATTTCTTTGAGAAGAAATATATTTCATTATATTTCATTTTTTGACTGTCCTGTTGATACTGCTTGCTTATACTCTGCAACACTAGGATATTGAGCTTTGCTAGCCTACGTGTACAGTTTTAGTCTGAAGAGGGATTTTCTTCTTCTGTTTAAAACCTAGAGGACTTACAGGGTATTTTTCATGAGGAAGGAGGACATGAGGCAGTAAATGGCTCATGCAGGCAAATATGTGCTGCCTCATGTGAAGCTCACTTAAACGTGCATTCAAAGTGCCAGATGTACGGCAATGAGGAAAAGAAGACACAGCACAATGTTATTTTTTTCCTTTTGGTATTGAAATGCAAAACTTACTTTTTTGGTCTTGATACACCCCCACAGGTTTCCCGAGTTATGCGTTTCACTTAAAGGAACCGCCTTTCACTTAGAAGTATCTGGAGGTGGCAGAGCTCCACAGGACTATCCTAAGTCTGGAGTCAGTAATGAGGAATTACTGGATAAAGATGACTTGACTCAAAATAGACATCTACACTTGCATCTAAGGTTCACTCTGCTTTTTCAATTTCTCCTATGTGGAAGTTGCCTATGTCTGTCTCCTTTTTCTAAGGAGAAAAAATTTTGTGGTTAGGGGTCTGTGTTCATCCAGGAGGAAATGGACAAAAGGCATTTCTCAGTTATGTGCGAGATCTTTTACAGTGTGTAACTGCAGTGATAAACAGAAGGTTCCTGTTGTCTGTCAGACCTGTTCAGCGTGCGAGAGAGAGGATGGCAATGAAAGGGTGCTATAAATTTTGACAAAAGCAGATGCCTTTGCAATCTGTGTTTTCTGACAACAGAAGCTCCTGTGAAGATGGAGTGAAAGCATTGAATTTATGTGCTGAAAATCTCTCTGTTGGTACAACTCCTTGGTTAGGTGTTTTCCCTATAACTGAGCATCTACCCCCATTCCTATTTTGAGAAGTTTTATGATGCTGCCTTTCACGTGTGAGAATTTTTTCAGATATGAAATGGGGCTAAAAATTTTTCACTGGCTCCAGCAACGTCATCTAATTCATTCTCCATCTGCAGACCTGAATTTCCCAGATCTGTTCTCAGGATGGCCAAAAGTTGCACTGCTGAGTTTTCCTAGGATTCATTGGGAAAGATTGCACACAGTAATGGCGATTGCCAGAGCTGCAAGTGCCTCATAATTCATCAGTAAAGAGATTGCTCCTCCAAGAAACTACAAAGAAAACTTGCTCTGAGCTTTACATTGCCAGCTTCTCTGGCTCAATATCAATATGGGACCTTTAATGTCAGGCTGTAATTCTCCACATCTAACTAGGTGGCCTGAGTTAGATAGTGATTGTCTGCTGAAAACTCTACTAACGTCGTCTTTCTATACTTTCCTTCTTTTCTTCAAATGCTCAGAAAATTTCATTCCGTGTTCAAGTACAAGCCAGTCACAGTTTGAGCTGTGTGTCAGCAAGTTTCAAAACTAAAATGCCTCTCAGAAAGAAAGTCCAAGGAGGAAAGTCTTCACTGACTTCACTGATCCTTCTCTGTCACTGAAGCCAGGATGAATTTATCTTTTCCTGAAAATTACCTGCCTGCTCCAGCTTCTGCTGGAGTCAGAACTACCAACCTTGGCAAACGCAGCAGGGGAAGACCTGGGGTGTTCCCGAAGTCAGACTGCACATGGGCTCCATAGGTAGTCGGGTGTATTCAAGACGCATTGGCCTCCACTCTGCATCCGTGGCTGATGTTCACTTGTGCTCTGGCTGCTTGTCCAAGAGTTGGGCAGTCTGACAGCTGGGACTAGCAGGTAGCCAGAAAACAGGGGGCCATTTCATGAAGTTTTAGGGGGGCAAATTGCTGCTGTTGCTGAACGTGTCTGTAGTTCAGATTTTGTAATTATTTTTTTTTTCACTTTTCTTCTGGAAGAAGCAAGCTTTGATTTTAAAAAGTTTCTGCAGCAGTATTAAATACTGCCCATCTATCTGTTTGGTTTTCAACACAGTGCTATCTCCTATTGTAATATTCGTATCTCGTCATGGCATCCGACTTTCTCTTCGTCCCTTGTAATTACATCACCTTTCTCAATTGTATTGCATGTATTTCTATAAACCCTGAGGCAGTGTTAGAAGCAGTCTAAACTTGACTGGGGTGAGATAGAAGTGCTAGGCAATATTTTACACTGGCAGGAAAGAAGCCCTAGAAAGGAAAAAAAATAGAGCTGAAATTAAATGTAGCCTATGGAGACAGGCTGTTATCAGCATGTGGGGGAAGTATCAGAAATAAAATAACCCTCCCTAAAAATCTCTAATACTTCCTGAGCACTACTGCTCTCAGAAGTTTAACTCTTCTAGAATGCCACAAAACTTTTTGTAAGACAGATAAATCAAATTATGTTAACCTTCTGCCGATATCCAAGTTCAGCACATGCAAACAGGTGTCAGGCTGATCTCACGCCTCTTTGCCCTGTGTTGCATCTCACTAAAGTGGACTTCGGCACTGTGGAGAGCCCCAGCATACCAGGAGGTCAGTGTCAGAGCGGAATTTCAGCAATGCAGAGAGCATACTGTTCCTCTGCACTTGAAGGGGCTAAATCCCCACAAAAACATTCCCAGGGTAGAAGAGTTTTAGATGAAGTCATGCTGTATGGTCTTTCTCTGTCGGGGCACGAGAGCAGCAGGAATGTTACGATGCCCTCTTAGATAAGAAGTACTTTTTTAAGTGACCTTATATATTAGCTAGTCCTTTCGAGGAAAGGATTTTTAGTAGGACTTGAATTCTAGGTAGCTGCCTAACACAAACAACTTGTCTGGCTTGAAATCTGGATTACACAATTACCCTGCACAGTACTTCCTTGCAGCATTTCAAAGGAGAATTTGTGAACCACAGTGGTAGCAAATGCTGTAAGAAAGGCTTAAAAGGAATTAACTGCTCTTGGGCCCAGGATGAAGGGCTGAAAAAAAACAGGTAGTGTTGGAAAAAAAGAGCAGATGGTTAAAAATCAGCTTTTACAGAGCTCTTCTTACCACTGGCCATGTGTAAAAAGAATGAGAAGCTGAATTAAAATGTGCCGTGAGGAATAGTCTCAGCCATTCTAAACACCACTTTCTATTCTCTGTGCATTTGAAAGCAAATGATATTTAAATCCATTTTATGCAGATAAATACCTTTAAACTATTAATACCACTTGACATAGCCTTAGTGAAAATTCAGCGCTTTCTCTTTCCCCCCCGAAGTGGCATGTTTTGGGAGGAGGAGGAAGAAGAAAGGGGACAAACACAGTTAAGAAAGAGGAAAAAGCCATGCAAAAGCCATGGTCTTTCCTCTCAGACTTACTTCTTGTGTTATAGTGTGCCCAAAGATTAGATTAAATAATCTTTTTCACCCAACAGGAAAATTATTATAATCCCCAAAAAGCTAAGCTTAGAGAGCTGCAGCACTTACATTTTTGCTGTACCTAGAGTAATGAAAGCATTCTTTTCTGTGGCAATATGCTGCTGGAACTAAATTCATGTCTGCAAAGTCAAAGAAATGACAGAAAAAAGCATTTATCATTAGAACCGTTGGTAAGAGGCATTTCTCAAGCTTTTAAATGCTTGAAATATCTTACCATGTGGCATCACTTTCTCAAGATTCAGGATTCAAAATTAGAGATAGTACTTAAAGCATCATTTAAAACCAGCCTTTTACCGAGGTTCCTGTTTTACACAGCAGTCTTACCAATTCAAACCATAGTCTACAACTGTGATGGCTATGACACTTTCAAAACATTTATACATAGAAAATCTCAAGATACTTACTTGTCAATACTCTCTGATGACTCAGTGTAAAGCCTTTATTTGAAAAAAAAAAAAAAAGAAGCCAGAACCCCCAAAAGCTTGACCCATCACTATGTATGTGAGTACATGCTTTTATCAGCCCACGGTTTGCTTGAGTCATTCTTGTCTGTATGAACTCTCAAGCTGTTAAGTTCCCAAGAACAGGTCCTGGTAACACAGGGAGTAAACTTTGTCTAGGAAAAAGTTAGAAAACTGTGCTCCAAAATCATATTTATTTGTACCCTTAATTTGAGAGAATACTTGGCTATTATGAATCATTAGAGTAGCTTGAACAATGAGTCATCAGTACATGATGACAGAAGAGTTATGTTTCAAGGAAAGCAAGAAAGTTAAGCTCTGACAAATTTTAAAGAAATAATAGTATGGTCAGAATGATATGGGTTATGCTGCAGGCAGCTACATTCCTGGAGTCTCATTTAGGATCAGATTCTGCTGTTATTTGCATTGAATAGTGCCACAGTTAATGAGACTGCTTGCAGAGTTGCTCTCTATTAGAGTCTCCAAATCAGTTTGTTGGGGTTTTTTTAATACATTGCCCCGTAGGCCATGATCAGTGTTATCTTTAATTATTGTATGGTGTTTGGAGATACCATTGTGTTAAAATCCTAAGGATTGCATTAGTTAATACTAATTCAAGTGGGAGTTCACTGCTTCCTATTGCCTTAATTTCTGTTCCATGGCCATAACTTTCTCGGATGAAAAGCACGTGGCAGTACAGAAGTATTAAGGTCCTAAGCGCGTGAACTAGGGAGAGGAGCCAAGACGAAGGGAACAAAACACTCTTGTGGGTTGAATGAGGTTTGCACCCAGTGTTCATTCTGAACCCTTGAATCCTATGAAAGTGGACGATCAAATTCTCCATTTCGCAAGACAGAGTCCCTACCCCAGCTTTTAAATTCAGACCCATCCCTGGTATGGTCAGAGGTACACATTTCTCCCACCTATTTGGGTTCTGGACAGAAGCTGGATCAGAGCTTCATAAGTCCTGAAGCTGCCTCTTCAGAAAAAAAGAAAACAGGAAATCAAAATATGCTCTTTCCCTAAATGCATTGGTCAAGTTGCAGTAGCATGGGAAGCTTTGGTGAGTGGAGCTTTGGTAGAAGGGAAACTAAGTGTACCAAACCAAAAGGAGGTCTTTTGCTGCTAATCTGCTTCCTAATGGAAAGAGAGACATGTCAGAGTATGGATGGGAGACTGAGGTTGCTAAGGTTAGGACTGAAAGACTAGGTGAAAGTGAAGCCTAAATTACACTCACTGCTTTTTTTTTCTGCAGAAGCAGACTCATTACTAAGGGATGCACTAAGATCCTAGACCCAGCAAAGCCTAGGCTGGTTCAGGTGATGTTGCAGTGGCTGCAACGTGCGCAGCAGCAGCCCAGTGTCCTGGCCTCAGCAGAGAACAACGGTAGATGTTAAGCTTTTAGTGATATTCCCCTACAATATTGCCTCCCAGCCTTTGATGATTTCTGTCTCTGTGTAAAACAGCGTGGCACAGAGCTCAGAGCAAACCATTTAACTGCACGCTCCTGCGGCTGGTTTTGTAGCTTGCTCCAAGTTCAGAGCAGCTGCAGCTGCACAACAAACAGCCTGAAAATTAGCTGGGCTGAAGCTGCCAGAAATATTCCCTGTACCAAACTGAAGCGTGGACATGCTGCCGACAGGTACGGATAAGCCAAACAGTGCAGCAAGAGCCAGGAGATGTGGAGCAGGAGGAGTGGTATGAGGCACAGATGCTTCTCCCTGCAGAAAATGGGCTGCGAGAAAAACTGCTAAGAAAGAGAAAGTGATGGGTTTGGTTCTTGAGCCCATTTCCAAGTGATGACCATTCGTATGTTAGTACAGCAGGTTTTACAGCCCTGCACGTACAGTACAGATTAACCTGCTATAGTTCCAACACTTACACTGAGCATAGGAACAGTTGGGTTTTTCCGCTGGTCTTTTCCATAAGCATTCAATCATTCTTTCTTTTTTTTTTTATTGCCCCGCAGAAAACCAACACTCATAAAAGGGAAATAACCAAAATTGGTCACCCTGCTGTTGTTCATACTTCAGAAACAAATACCCATTTTTAAAAAGTTTGAATTGAAAGAAAAAGAGGGAAAGGGCCTGGTCTTGGTTACGTCAGTATAAACCTTTTCCAGCTTTAACAGTGCCTGTGGAGTTTATCAAAGGCTTATATTCTGCTGACCCCATATTTCTGTGTGCATCCTTCTGTTCTGGCCTGTCTCTCTCTCCTGACATATTGTGCCTTTCCATCTCTCACCTTCTGCTCTCTTCCTTCTCCCTCTGTGCCTTTCCCTATGCTTTCCTAACTGCAACTGCTAAGAAAGTTAAGGAATTTTAGCTGAAAGCATGTTGTGCTATTGCCCTAGTACAGAAGGTTACTCTTAAATACGTCAAAGGAAGAAGAGTCTATAATATCCCAAGGTGGTTCATCCCAGGATTTTACCAACATAGCTCCAACAGATTTTCTTTATTTGGTGTCACACTCAGTCTTCTTTTTTTCTGAGATTCTGAAAATTCTTTTCCTTGGATTGTCAAGGATTTGGGGGGCCAGTGCTGTTAAACAGTCATGGACAGACAACAGTGTGTGTACAACTTTACACAGTGTATACAAAGAAGGTGGATCAGATACGTATATTACAGCATGTCTTCACCAGGTCCAGTGAACTTCTGTGTCGTATAAGCACTTTCACATAAGTGTCTTCTGCCAAGCAAATCACTCTCTAGTCATCTCCTAGTCATAACGAAAGTAATTGGCCCATGTCTTCAGAAAAAAAACCCTTTTCAGAAAAAAAATCCCACTAGGTTTCACAGACCTGTGTGTTTGCTTATAATCCACTGTGTTGATTCCCTCTTGATGTCAAAATGTTTAAAAACCATTACCATCAGATCCTATCCTTTAGGAGTCCATTACTGTTCATGAAGACAACCTCAAAGACAGAACTGTTTTTTCAGGGTTTTTTCCACCTCTTTGTTATCTAGGAGCCATATATGTCATATGCTCAGCTGCATGCCGTGGCATGAAATTTTCATGGAAGTTTTCAAAAGAATAAAGAAATATAAACACATTGGCACAACATAGCCTATAGTTAATTTTATGTTCTGTGTAATAATAAAGAAGGAACTGTTGGTTTCATTTAGTCACGGTGATTAGTCAGCAAGTATCTGTAATGTGAGATGCAAACACCGAAAGTGGAATGGAAATGTTCATTCTGACTGAAACATGAATACTCAGGTGCAGTAATTTCACCATTAAATGCAACAGGTGTTTAACAATTTCCCAGCAAAGCAAAGCCAACGGAGTAAAATTATCTTTGTGCTGAGAAATGCTTTTTCTAGAGCTTGGTAAGCTTAGCAGTACTCTAGTGGAGGTCCACCTTAGCAGAGACACAATACGCAAGAGCGATGTTTACTCCCCTACAATATGAAAGTAAAGCAAAGTAAAACCAGGCCTACAAGATGAATTGTTTTCTTATAAGAATATGAATGTTAAAAGGTCTTTCATGATGTGTGTATTAATATGCAAGCAAGGAAACCTTACTGCTTCGTAATAAGGAGGGAATTTGTACAAGACAGTACATTGCGCATTTACCAGTGAAGAAACCTTTCTAATCACATCAGGTGAAGCCAACATCGTAACTGGATGCTTTTGACTTGCATCCTGTTCTTAATGTATGATTGCTGAGAATACAACCAGATCTCTCATAAAATATACTGAAGAACATGGGACTGGTTTGGGAGTCAAAAACTCAACTCAGGCAGTCATGGGGCTTGCAAATAAATGCTTTTCCTGGCATTTCAGAGCTTCTCACCCTGTAATGAGCTTCCCCTTCTAGTGAATAAAATACATTCATCCATTAATCCAACAGTTAAAATCCATGTAGCGGATGTATGTGTGTAGTTATGGACATCATACAAATAATTCCACAGGGCTCCACTGTGTTTTCTTACTTTACACAATGGCTTTATCCAGAATCTCCAAAAATTCTTGTGAGAGAAAGTTGTATATAAAGCACTATCAGACTGGTGGTCATCTTTCAGTTGCAGTCAGAATTACACTGGTTTCTGCTGTGACTATAAATGTCCCTGAACAGCTTCTTTTCGCTAGAGTATTAATTGCCTGTAAAAGGACAAGAGTTACGCAGTCGAATTGCTTGCTCCAGAGGGAATACAATAGTTTAATGGCAGTGTAACAGGCAAATTTAATTTTTCTGTTGCATTAAAATAATTTTTTTCCTTCCACATATTTAATCTGATTTCTTTAGCAGCTCAAACTCTTTGCTACAGCATCGTCCAATTGCATCTCCAACTTTTGAAACAAAAATTGTCTCTTTACCTTGGTTCTTTAAGTTGGCTCTTTCCCTGAGCTACACATTTGTCAGAAATGAAAAAAAATGTGCATTCATATATAAATTCCTCGCACCAGCTCTCTACATCAAAATCCTATCTGCTGATGAGCAGAGGTCCCTGACACCAGGCTCAACCCACGCCAAGGTTGGTGGGTTCCGCTCCGACCAGAGGTGGAGGAGTGCTCTCCCAGTGTGCTCCCACGCTTCTTTCCGACAACAGGACAGCGCCTTTCCAGAGTCACTAAGTCAGGCTCTCAGCCAGGGGAGGCTCATGCACACCGTGATGTACTGCAGATCCTCTCTCAGCCTTTCATCCCTTCAGTCAAAGCATTTCCTTGGGAAACGATATTTTTTTTTTTTGTAACTGAATGATGGCTTACACTCTATTTTATTTCTGCATCTCTACAGAAATAGTGCTGCAATTGTATTTTCAATTTTCAATTGCCTAAATTGACCTAACCTGGTGAATGTAGACTGAATTAAAAAACTGTAAAGATATCGAATAGTCAAATGCAGTAATTAAGGGAATTTTTAATCACTTCAGATGTAGAAGCTGCAGCATTCAGTAGATGACCTTGCAAGTTAGGTCAGTGTACAGCTCTCTGTGGCAGGGGACCATGAGCTCAAGAGCAGAGACCCTGGCACAGACACTGTGACTTTTTTCCAAACTGCAGGAGAAAACCTCTGCAAGACACTCATAACCTTTTTATTTACTAATGGCTTTTATTTAAATTTGTTGAAGAACAAAGGTGAACATTTACTGAACCCGGATAAAACCAGATATAAATCATCATCCAGGGAAGCTTGTCCACCGCTTCTCTCAAATTTAGCAAATAGAAGATGTTTCTACATAAGGCTCTTGTTCGAAAAATAGCTTTTCCCAAATCACAACTAACTCATTTGTATGTTAATTTTAAAAGTGTAGGTATTTGAAGTATGACATCTTTCACACTTTTAAACTCCAGTTATTGTTTAAACATTAAAAATATCTTTCATTACTGAACATATCACATATGATTCAGTTCAGTTTTCAAGTTTCAGAGTCGATGTCTGCAACCTCACCTCTTCGAGGGCTCTCTGAGGTCCATTTAGTTCATTTATTCAAGTAAATGAGACCTCTGAAATCCTGGGAAATGGATGGAGGTTTGGAGTGGAAAAGCATGGGCAGCAGAGTAAGGAAAATATTGGATGTATCAATGTGTTTTAAGCCCAGGTACTAGCCAATTAGCTTGTGCTGCTCATGTATCAATTTATCTAACTTAGAAAAACCTCCATGTTTTCATCTTCTTTCTTTCTTTCTCTAAAAAATAAATTCAAATGAATTTTAATAGCAGCAACTGTTTTATCTCAAGGGACAGCTTCCTTTCAAAATACAAACTACTTAGCAGACAAACAGTCACAACTTGCCATCACTAGGACTTAATAAGAAGTTTAAGAGACTGATCAAATTGCGATGTAGGAAAGTCAGTGCTGGGATTGTGTTCCTTCTGTCTGGCAGGTTTTGGAATGCAATTTTCAGCACTGTGAAACTTAGTCTGCTTTGTTCCCTTATTTTTCAGATTTAGGAAAAGCAAAAGCCTTGATTAATCCTTTCATATTCATGACTTGTGCCTTAATAGGATTTAAAAGTAAAATTTCAGTTGCCATTTTTATTTTCAAATACTTTTCCCATTAACTCTTTAGAAAATATTTACTTTCTGCCAAAAGAAAACACACTTGAAGGTCAGAAGCACAAATGAACCCAGTCAGGGTTGAAATCCCTCCATCACTCCCTCGTTGCCCCTGACCGCATTAAACAAGGGACAAAAAGGCAAATGTTAATAATGGAGTGTCAGCCTGGATATTCCTCACTAATGTTGAATGTCCTTGCTTTTGTGTGTAGCTTTATCAGTGCTCTTACGTTCTTTTACAATGTTCTCTAAGAGAAAAAACTGTAAAACAGCACAATGTCAGCTAAAATGGGAGATGTCTTCCATGAGAGAATATCCAAACCGTGTAATTATTCTGAGATCTCTACAAGGACTCTGAGGATTTCTTCAGACCTTGAATCCAGCTCTGAGGTTGCATTCATCTGTCCTTGAAGAATCGCCCCTAACGTTGGACTGTTCCTTGAGAGAAGGAACACAAGAAGGACATCACCAAGGGAAAAAAAAACCAAAAAACCAGGGAATTTAAGGCCTATATGTTTTCTTAGGTACCCTTAAAATTGAGAATATCACAGTTTGCTTCTTGACCTGCAATAGACTTTTTGAACCGTGAAACGGTCAGGGCAGTCTATGGTACATTATAGCCTCATACAACAGAAAACTGTATGTGGTTAAACGAACTTACGGCAGAAGAGTAAATGCACGGTCATGGAACAAGCCTGTGCAGTTTGGATGCAAATGGTCCAAAGATGAACTCAGACGCAGGCTCTGCTCTGAGCAAGGGTTGAAAGCTCCTCACGGAAACATCCCAGCCCGCGCTCCGGTCCCAGCCTGGCGTGTGGGTTATCTCGGGAAGGCGTCTGTCACGGGGAATCCCGGGGACGAGGCGGCGGGGCTCTGTCCCCACAAGCACCGTCCATGTGTGTTGGGGGACGTGGGAAGAGCCGGGGGGCTCCCGCACCCGTGGAAGGGGATCCCACAGATCCCACCAAGCCTCATCCCACGGGAGCGGCATCGATCCGTGCGGCTGAGGTTCTGATGTGGGTACTGATCTCTGCAGGCGCTTTTCTGCTCCTGTGGACTAAAATGAAAGGTAACTGGAAGGGAGTTAAGAAGAATGAAACTGGAAAAAAAATCTGTCATGGCCCCTTATTACTGTTAGGGACAAATCCTGACAACGATTTTGGAGTCAGAGGCAGAAAGAGATGGTGGGGCCATTAGCATTTTCCAGAGAATTTACAGTTCCTGCAGCGAAATGGCTGAGTAGGATGAATTTACTCAAAGATTCTGGTAATTTGTTTACACAGTTATTTAGTCTTCTGAACCAGTCATTTAAGACCTCCTGTTCAGCAAGTTCTACAAATATAAGAGGGGAGAGGAATAAAATTGAACTAGTAAAACTTTTTATTTGATTAATCATTTTAAACCCCCAAGCTTCAGCCTCAAAATCTGTTCTTGTTCTGCTAGTTTTTTATAATCTCAAACCCTTGCTCAAGAAAATCAATTTTCACATCAAAGGCATATTAACGACCTCAGGGTCCATTCTCCTCCATGTTGCAATGTTAAACATGTTTTTTAAGTTGTCCTGACTTGTAGATAAATTAATTTAACATTCGATTCTCATGCATTGTTCTCTCTTTTAATGCTGTGTATTTGTTTTTGCTTCAGCAGCGTATTTACAATAGGAAATCCTTCTGACTGTTTCCCTTCGTAACCAGCAAAGCAATTACAGGCAGCACCACTGAGTGTCCCTACCACACGTAAACCGAATAGCTTGTGGAGGACAGTCTCGTTCATTACTTCTGATTTTACAGTGATTTCTGTGCTTTAGATCTCTTTCTCATTTTAAATGCTAGTAGTTTAGTTTTAAAAGCCATGGCTGTTAAAAATACCTTAAAACATATAAGCAATTATTTTCTATCAAACAAAGTCTTAAAGTAATTTAAAAAAAAAAAAAACAAACGGATACTTTTCATTATGTGCCTTCTCCGAAGTCCACAGAAATTGTTATAGATGACTAATGACTCCAGCAACCTCCTGATCCTGTCATATCTCTAGTATAAAATAGAAGGTAATAGTAAAAGTAAGCACCAGTATGCTGAGAGGTCCTAGTGAAACTTGAACTGATTACCACAGAAATGTCTATCAACCTGTCAAAATTCATGAACCGAGAAGGCTTGTGAAACCATATTCTGAGAAACAACAGATGGGAAAAAATGGTGAAAACTCTGGCAGAACTAGTCAGAGAGAGCACTGAGATATCTCTGAGTAGGAATGATTTATTTTTCCAGGCATGGGGATTTTAAACAACACAGTTTAGAGATTCAGCATCACTTTGCTGCCATGGAAATATCAAGTGATTAGTGTTCAAATAAAAAGTCTTCATTAAAGCAATACTGTTAAGAAGATTTCACTTCGGACAAATTCTGATCATGTACACACTGTAAATATAAACAGGCTGGGAGAGGGGCATGTATTACACCTTTCCTAGGCACAGAATTGGCTTCTGCCTCAAAGTTATAACTCCTGAGCAGTGAGGAGCCCAGAAGTGCAAAATTTGGATCAGTGTGGGAAGAGGTTTTCTATTATAGCTGATTTATTTTATTCACTAAGTTTATTCACCAGAAAGTAGGGGTTTGGATGATCAGAAGTGTTAATATTTATTGATTTCACAAGCAATTTTAACAAAAATGTGCAACAGTGGGGGGAGCAAAGTAATGTCAGAAAAGTTAGTACATCTCTTTTCTTTGAAACACACAAACATTTGGAGATTTCATTTTAAAGTTTTCATTACATGAATCAGGTTTTTTAAAAAAGTAACATTTTAAGTCTATGAAAGCTAAAAACTTACCAATATTTGGTTTGTTCTTTAAAAATTGGGGGCTTTATTTAAAAATTTTGCAGAGAAATCTCTACCATTTTTATTTCAGATTGGTTAGCAACTGGCTCCGTTTTCTGTGCATTCTAATAACTAAGTTAAAACCTGATAATGTCACAGCCACGTAAGCCTGGAAATGTAAAAGCTGGAAAGATATTTGGCTTCTTATTTGCCCTCACTGGATTGTATGGAAGTGATTTGTTTATAAACTCAACAAAATTAATAGATTATTTTTCAATAGTTGCTAGATGGGATTATTCTCTTTGAGAGTTATACTCTTAAGCACTTTACTAAGGCTTAGAAGATACAAATGGTATTTTAAAAAGTTCTGAAATGTTTTTAAAATTGTTTCTTTGTAACTGTGTAGCGCACTGTATTTAAAGGTATAAATTTTTTTCTTCGGAATTACTTTCTTGGTTTCAGCTGTCATTAATGAAACACCCAAATGAGTATTGGATTGGTACAATTAAAACATCATATCAGTTAATATATCCATTTGGGCTCTCCTACATATGATGTTCAGCAAAATATCAAATATTTTCCAGAATAAATTCCAGAATGACACATCCTGTCGTAGCCTGAATATTATTAGTCACTGCTACAGAGCATATACAGACTGTCTCAAATGGACTTTATTACTGTTTATGCCATTTGTGACAAGTAACCGTATTATGTGTAACATTACAAAAAATTAAATTTAACATGGAGTATATGCTGTTTTAAGCAATTCTGTTCAACTTAAAATATCAAAAAATTAATTTCCAAATATAACTTATATTCATTTAAAATATTACAAATAGCTTCTTCAAATTAGGTAATAATATTTCTAGGGAATATTCAGTAAGTTTGTGTAGAGAAAATCATACACCTCAGACTAACATTATACAAAATATTATATTACAATTATAGACTTATAGTGCAACTAGATAAAAGGTAAACATTATTGATGGTTTGAAACATTTCTATTAAACTCTACTCATGTCCTTTACCTCCAGACCTGCTGGTTTAGTAAAATTACTCCACAATATTTCTAGGCTGATTTCCAGCCCGAACCGATTCAAGTATCCAAATGTCTGGATATTGAACAGAGATCAACCTAGAGAGTCTTCTCCCATTTGTTTGCTACTAATAATCTGGGAGGAATACTTCCGACATTCCCATCTGGAGAGCAGTTAAAAATGAAGGCTACTGCATTATAAATCATCTCTACGACATTACAAGAAGGCCAAAATTTGTTCAGAAGAAAACATCTTCACAGATGTCTTCATGACTTTCTTCTTCCATCTACAGTGAAGACAGCTGGTCTTCATCTTTCCAAGAGCTGACAACACAGGGAGTTACTGGATTACTCCTGAGTCCATACTGAAGTAAATAGCACGTTGTGAAGATTTTCATCTGCACTTACAACTAAACCAAGAAGCCTTTTCATTTTCCTTTTTTTTAAACCACACCACGTCCAAACATGCTTATTGCTCCCAGTCTTCCAGTAGGACTAAGTTATCCTGAGCTGCATGATATAATTTCTCTGTGGCTGTTTAGATTATATTGGCTCTTAGAGCCATGAAATCAGGTGGATTTTGTGTAACATAATTTAGTAGCATGCCAAATTTCAGATAGGCCACATTGGCTACCAGCAAAAGCTGTAATATATTCTGGCTGATACTGTGGAGAGGTTCAGAGGGGGAAGGGGAAAAAGGGCTCTTGACCTTCCTCCTAAGAGAAGAAATCGGAGAACGCTGGTGAAGACTATTTCCTTAAAGATCACTGGTGGCAACCTTACGTGAGAAAGTGCCTGCCTGACTGGTAGCTAATCCCTTTTCTAGAAAGTTGCTGAGGGTGAGTGAGGTTGTATTTACGCTATACTACAGTAGGAAAAAGACATATCATAGTATGGGTTAATTCCTCTGTCTCTTCAGATATTTACGCACGTACAGGAACTGGTAATGCCTTGAAATTCATAGCCAGCCTTATGCCACTGTCTTAAAAGGACGGCAACATATGCAAAGTATAATGTTCAAGTTTTCTAGCTCTGGCAGTCCCCTATCTGTGCATGTGAAATGCAATAAGTATACTGTTTGAAATGAAAGCAGTGGTGTACGTATGATGTACCAAGTGAAGAAATCTACTGCTCCACTGAAGACTGTCAACTACATCTTGTTACACGCTGTGACCGGGGTGTTTAAATGGAGCCCTGCAGAAGACAGTTTTGGTGCTCAGATGTGCCCTTATCCTCTAGAATGAACAAAGGCCAGAGAAAAAAACGGAAGGGTGTAAACTGTGTGTAGGACTAAGCAGCCATCAGGGAGAGGACAGAGGAGAGGAGATGACTGAAGGCTGGGTATGACCAAAATAATTTACTGATGCTCCTAAATCGACAGCTTTGACTGGCAGCGCTGACCACTGGAAAGTCATACGCTAGGAAAGAAAATGAGCTCTAGATTTTGTGAAGTGGTCAGCGCAAGCTTTGAAAGAAACAAAACAAAACAAAACAAAAAATTGAAAGTAAAACTGATGCTATTAACTGTGAGACTGCACTCTCTTCTTCATTGTTAAGTCAGTGAATCTCATAAGAGATCAGAGAGAACTGTTTTTCTCCTTATTTTTACTTTTTTATTTAATCACAAAGCAAGCAAATCAGTGTTATTCCATTAAAACTTTGTTTCCAGAGACACTCAACAAAGCTAAACTGAATTACCTAAAGATTTAAATTTAAAGCACACAGAGGAACTTGCACTAGAGCTCTGTGTGGTAATGCTCAGAGACAGCTTTCATTTGTGAAAGCTTAATTTGCTTCTGAACAGTCCAAACCGTTTCATCCTGACTGAAATTTTCTGAGCAGAAGTCTGACATGGTTTGACATGTGCTTCACATTCATATCTTTGGATAAATGAACGGCTCCTTCTTAGACAAGTCCTGAGAAATTAGACCTTCACAGAAAAGTTTAGATTATTTCTGTGTCATAACTGAACTTTGTGCCACATTCTTGTTCTTAATATATCCTTTGAGTGATATATTTTAATATATAGTTCAACAAGAAAAACACAACTTAAAATGCTACACTTGCCCAACATCAAAGGGTTAACAATATACAGAAAAGAGATTTAGTAATACAACACGACCAACATTTTTTACAAAACATAAAGCCTTATAGGTGAGGATTTACTTTACAATTCTTGTACCAAGCAAAGCAGCACTAAAGCTCCATTAGGAGATTTCTCTTCAAGTTTTAGCATTTCATGAGCTATGTAAAAGTTAGACTAAATAACTTTTACAAGGACTGGTAATAACGATGGTAGATTTTTATGCACATCTTGCAGCAGGGTTCTGTGCACATTTCTACAGCCACATGAAAAATCTACCTACTTGCGAGACAGTAAATACGGAAAGGGAAATGGAGTAGGATGGATAAGCAGAAAGGATAGTCAAAACGATGACTTCGCTCACGTGCTTACCGTGCAAGAAAGTTTTAGGAACCGGGGGCCAGCCAGAAGGCTTTGTATAATACAGATCCTATAACCCAGCAATATTCTCATTTCTCTCCTCCCAGTGAAGAATACTTGGCTCAGAAACTACAGAGAGACTTTAAAACAAGAGGATGATATTTTCTTTGTGAAGAAATTGCTTTTCTTAATAACTATTGGTTGAACATACCAGGGGGAATGTCATTATGTTGAACTCTTTATGTTAAAACATTTGAAAATTATGAAGGCAGTCTTAATGAAAACAAGATTTGCTGCACAACTTACTGCATAGCACCAAACCAATTTCTTTGGAATGTATTATGAAAACTATATGCAGAGTAGGTATTCCCCAATGTACTGAGCTAATGGGAAAGTCTTAGGGCCCATTTTGAAGGCAGCAGGATGTAATTTTCCAAAAATCTCATGGTCTTTTTTTACACGAAAGGAGGAAGAGATGGAGAGACGCTCCCTTCTTTGAACAGCAATTAAAGGTTAGGGCAGTATTCCTGGATTCTCTCTTTAAGCAAAGAGCTGTTCAAGTCTGTGAACACAATACCTGGCATGTGAAACTATTTATCCCTTAAACAGTACTAAGTAATAAAAGAAATAACTGTGTAGGCTGAAGGTAAAAAAAAATGTCTTGGGAAAAGGTTTCTGACCGAGTCTTAAACCTAACCGTGTCTCAGCATCCTACCGACGAGAGTGGTCTCTCTGCAACCCCCGGCTCCCTCCCTGCCAGTCACTGGGCACGTCCCGACACACTGTCCTTCCCGATACCAGAGAGGCACAGCTTCAAGGTGTGGATATTCAGATGCCCACTGGTATCACGGCTACGTTCGTGCTGTAAAAGGTACAACCGTAGCCTGCTGTACGATGGCACAAGTTGGTCCCAGATGAATGTCTGGTCCACAAAACCACCAGTGTTTTACACAAGAGTGGAAAATATAGGAAACGGATGTGGTTCCACTTATGATTTAGGCAGATATATGTCTTTATGTACAACATTACCCAACATCTGTATCAACAGGAAACACTTCACTTAGGACAGTGTAAAAGGAATGGGTAATAGTCTACATTTGCCACCGGAGAATTTCCCCTGTGTTGGGAAAAGCCTTCACAACATAAAGCTGGAGCACAGATTTTCCAGCTAATTTAAGGAAGAAGGCAAGAGTTGCTACTTTTCTGTTAACTGCTGTCATGAAAAGCCAAAACGAAGCTGTTGAACATGGTAAAACTTCAGCCTTATTCGAAAAAGGCTCTCCACAGCTGTCCCTCCCTGCAATACAACGGTCAGTAAGGTGCTTATCCCCTGGGAACAAATCAGCCTGGTCCTGACGAGATCAAGGCAAAATAACTCGGCTCACAATGTTTGTGAGTGTTCTATGTTGCAATGTTTTACCTCAAGTTTTTCCAAAGTTCTTGATGCTACTACAAATTAAATAAAGACAAATGCCATAAAACAAGATTCTGAGCTGAATAGAATGCCATGTCCTATTCAAGTTAAAAAGACGAATAAAAATAAGCAAATTGGAGAGAAATTATCCTGTAGTGAGACATTAAGTTTTCTTGTGCGCAAGCTTGAAGTCCTTGTTGCAAAATTATTGCCTAACAGCGTCTGCGGACGTAGGCTCACATGTGGAAGCTGAAGGCTGGAATGGTTCACCTCCATGATTCCTACTTCTCCTCTGCGGTGGCTGATTACACCATATGGCTGCTCCTGTACGAGGCTGTCTAAAGTGAACTGGCAATGATTTTGGTTTGTTTTGCTTCCCTGACTGTGCCCCTGGAAAGCTCTGAAGCTGCCAGACCTCCTCTTGAGCCGTGACACTTCTCCGAGAGGGGCCGCGTGGGCAGGTTGAACCAGTTACTCCATCGCCTGATCCAGTTTACTCCACACGACATTCCAGAAGCGACAACAGCATCGCTCAGTTCTGCTTCCTTCGTGGCACAAAGTCCTGTTGACTTCAACAAAAATTTTGCAGGCAAGGCCCACCGGGCAGCTCATCTTAGATAGGCTGAATCTGCACACTGAAGCTTAGGATGTTGGAAAAAATACAAATATTAGCACTGACAGAAACCAAAGGACAATTGAGAGCTGAAACAGTGTGCTGTCTGACAGACAGCAATTAGCTGGAAATGGAACTTCTTTGCTTCGCTTCTCTTCATTTATTCTCACAATGCAGATCATACATTTTTCATGAGAAGCAAATGTCTATGCAGATAAACGTCTGCAGAGAGTGCAACTGGGATGCAAGAACTCATTTTGAACTCAGATACGAGTAGCCTTTTGAAGCTACTGACTATAATACAATATTGTAATGGTTTAGAAGTCGTATAATGGAATTTGCATTGCATCCTGCTTCTCTAAAAGATACACCAACCTCTTGACTCAAATAAAAAAACAGATGAAGGACAAAGAAAGACATCTCTCATTTATTCTCATACCTTGGCTGATACTTTCAAAATTACAGCAAACTTCACTTCTTACCATATTTTACTTGTATTATATTTGTATTCCATATTTCTGCAACAGAACAGTGAAGAGTCAAGCAAGTGGCTTTGAATGTCAAGGTTCAGCTTAAAAGCTTTATTCACTTCTATTCCTCATGTCAATCTCCTGCCCCTTTCTTTGAAAATGTATCCCCACGTTCACACAGAGATGACTGCAATCTGAAGCGTAGTACGGAGCACTCGTACCACTTGGACTTGCATATAAGCAATGAATATAGAAGACAGAAATTGCCAACCTCTATACATAGAATGCAGGAAAATCTACTCTGGAATGAAATAGTTTAATAAATCTTCTTAAAGTTTCAAACAATGTTCAAAAACATTCCAGTGTATCTTGACAGCTCTTTCTCGAAAGGAAGGGATAAAGCTTGTTTTCAAAGTACTCCCACAATTTTGAGAAAAATCGCCAGCTCCTGCGGTGTCCCCCGCTGCAGAGACAGGCACTCGACTGCCGCTGTGGAATTACAAGTGGCCACTTTTCCAGGTTTGAATGCACGAAGCCTATTCCTGAGGTGAGCCAATTTATTGCCAAATTCAGTCGGGGAAAGAGGAAGGAAACGGGATTAAAAAATTATTTTCTTGGTCCTGGTATCGGTCAGAGTGATTGTCAGCGTAATTTAGGGAAGCTTAATACAATGTTGGAATCTCCCCCTATGCTTGACCACCCTCAGTCTTGCAAGTATTTCCTTCCAACAGTGCTTATATTGGAGATCAAAATGGGCGTAAAACGTAGACCATGCAGAAGGTCACTAATTTCAGTGGCAGGATTTCACTGCAATAATAGGCCTGACACCAAACGGATACCCTTGCCCTCCCCTAGCCTCCCAGATTTTTCCTCTTACTATGCTTTTTCCCAATTTAAAGACGGTATAAAGACAAGACGGCGTGAGAACCACTTTCCCAGGCTGTTTTAGTCAGAAGGCTCACTGCTGCTAATGCTTCTCCACAAAGATTTAATTAAATCAGTGTCAAGGAATGGAAACACATCATGTCATTAATAGAGACTAATAAGCTTGTTGGTCTTAACTAATCTTATTTTAGGATTGTTTGTGCAAGGATACATACTCAGAGGGCCAAGTAAGACAACCCATTAAAACATGCCAGGATTGTTAGTTACAACAGCAGGCTGAAATCTCTTTAATTTTGAAAATGACTTCTAGAGCATGGAAGAAGCAAAACAAAACAGAACAAAAGCAGTTTACAGGAGCTGTGTGAATATGTGAATGAGTGTGGTAACTTCCCAAGAGTTTTAGAATTTAGTCCTAACAAACTTGCTATTCAGTGGGTATCATAACGATTATTGCTCTTGGACAAAATTTTGCCTTCATTTTATTCTTTGATCATAAATGGAGCCATTGTGCATTGCATTGGTATTTATTTGCTCCTGCTCATGATTTTCTCTACTGGAGACTTTTGTAAGATATACATTCATCAGCACTCCAGGAAAACTCGTGCATTCTGTCTCCAAATGATACGCATTCACTTAGTGCAAAATAAGATCAAGAAAAGGAAGGTAATTTCAGGTTTTAGTTTTGCTTCTTTCTAACTGCAGAGTTTCAAAATCTGCTGCATGAAATAATAGGGGAGTGCAGTGGTTTATTTTCCAGTTCCCAAATAATAAGAATTATGCTACTTCTAATAAATGTTATGAAGGGTGTCTGTCCATAGAAATACCCCCAGCCTCCAGGATCCCTATTCAATATGATGGGGCAGTTACTTTGGCAAGATTCAGGGAAGGCTGTAGCTGTCAGGAAGCTCAGGGCTGCAATAGCTCTGATATCTAAGGCGGTGGGATGCAAAATAGCTCCAGCCATGCCCAGAACGAGGAGGTTGTGAAGCCACGGGAGAGCATCCTGACATGCCAGAAAAGTGCTGGGTGACCAGGGGGTGAGGAGAGACCTTTCTGCACCAGCCGGTAACGTGACGGCAGCTGAAAAGTGCCTTTGTAGTAGGGTCACCAGCTGGGTGAGCTTTCCTTGGATACAGTGACATTTTTTTTCTTCTGGAAATTTTGTCTGGGAGGAATGGGGACTTTAATGATCTGTTTCGGATTCCTGGACATCCTGTAGTATCACTGGGGCAGAGTCCCTGACTAAGCTGATGGATATCAAGAAATCCCAGAGCAATATCCCCAGTGCGTGCCCTCTAGGTCCTGTGCATTCCGTGCATGCTTAAATAATTTGTTCAGCACATGCGTGGTTAGTCAAGCACACGTAGAAGCCTTGGACCCATTGCCTATCTGCCAGAGGGCATACACACACATATTTCTACCAGAGAGATCCATAAATAGGGCAGTCCTACATTTAAGTTCCTAATTTGTGTATCTTTACATTCAGGATTACTTATGTGTGTGCGTGCGTATACATATATGCGTGTATGTATATATAGCTATAGATGTGCACGTATATATACACACGTGCCGGCCTTGTAGATACTAGTTCTTGAGCTCTGACAGAACCTGGGATGCTTGGCACAAAATCCTCGCTCCTCCGCAGGTGCCCATGCCCCCGAGCACATCGATCCTCTAACAAGCCGAGCGATTTCACCCAGGAGAGCAGGGCAGGCTGCTGAAGCAGGACTGTAATACAGCTAAAGGTAATGCGGGAGAAATACTATTGGCCTAATCTTAACCTTCACGTCCGAGCAACTCTTTGGACCATCTATGAGTCAAGAATTCATTCAGATCTGATTGTTTCTAAAGTCTCTACTAGCCCTGATTGAGCCCGAGTAATCAATTGTTCTGCATTTCTTCAGCTAAAGTTGACCTGCTTTGGTCTACTTTATTCATGTCACCTTTTGTGCTCATACCACTTTTTCTGTGGTCTCCATGCTCCGGGACACCTTTTGTGTCTGGGCCCCAGTAATTCTTTTCCCAGCATGTCTTAATACATGTTTCCTGCCGGTGCACTTTCCTGCAAGCTGTCTGGGAATAATTGGGCACAAAATAATATCAGTTCCATAGAAGAGTCTGTGCAAAAGCGTAAAATGACAGAAAGACTGGACATTTGCTGTAGTATTTAAATTGCAAAAAATATTGACCTAATAATTGACTAGAGACATAGAATGAACAAAAAAAACACCCAACCTGTGGTCCACTTAAAAATTCTCTTCTTTTTTTCCACTTTTTGGAGATATACTTCTTTCCACACTTCGGAGCTGTTCTCTCGTCCAGGACTGACTAAACATAGCATGATTAGCTTCTTCCAGCTCAGAGGATACATATTTGGCATGATTTCAGAGGAAAGAAAATAATAAGCAACTCAGACTTTCCAAAATTAACCAGAGAGCACAGAACATAGTTTGCAAGTACTATCAAGACTGAAACAGAGTGTGATTTCCAAATGCTCATTTTGGCTTTGCAATTGACACAAGATTTTTTAAATTATGTTATTTAGTGACATGGCTTTTGACCAGTTTTTACAAGATCTGCAATAGCTTTCTTCCTCCTACTGAAGTTTTTACTTTGCCAGAGTAGTTTAAAATAAACTGCATGTGTATTATAGTCAAGACATGTACAAATTAAGGATGAAATTCTGTCTTTACCCATTTGTTATCACGTTTTCTTTCAAGATTTCTATGGAAAATACAAGAGATTATTGCAGTGACTGAGGTTTAATGACACATTAAATCTCCTTATAGCTATTAAATCCCAAAATACTATGCCTCTTGTATCAGACATGGGGTCTGATACGGAGGCTTTTAGCTTTAAACTGAGTTTTTCCTGCTTTTGGATTTCACACATACTTGCCAAATAGCAGAATTAGGCCAGGAGCATTTATTGCATTGGATATAGTTCCTGTAATAAATATTCAAAGTACTGTGGACTTAAACAGAAACTCTTTAAAGCTCTGGATCTAAATAGAACAGGAGAAATGAGGGGATGCATATGTTCTTTCTTAATGTTAATTGAGAGTAATTCATCAAGAAGAAAAGTAATTCCAGTGGCTCAGACTGGGAACAGAAGCCAGGTTTATTCTAGAAGATTAGTATTTTTTTTCCAGTGGTTTCTTAATCTGAGTAATGTGGCTACTTGGGTATTTTTGGTAGAAGAGGGTGGTGCTCTTAATGACACTTCAAGGTAGAGCTTATATTACTAACATGTCTGGATCACCTTTCCCCCCATTGAGTATGTTCCCCTCTGGACTGAAAACCATTAGTGAAAGTATAATTGCCAGAGTTCAGGACTCCGGTTCAATCTTCCACCCCTGGGATTACAGAGGTGAAAGTCATGCCAGAATCCCATACTGTTCCCATGGAAACTTTTTTGGCATTGATGCTTCCAGCCAAATGACAATACTGGTGAATATTTAAAGAACAGGATTTCAAATGTCTGTTTGAAATACTTCTGTTGTTGCCTAAGGGAGAAAAATAATAATAATGAAAAAAATACCAATATTAATAACAATAATATTCTGACTCATGCACATTGCCTCTAATTCAATTTTTAAGTGACTCGACATGGGTTGAACTGCATGTCGGGGTTCATTTTGGACTGGGCACTAGAATTGCATCTGATCCGCTAAAGGCTAGAGGGATGGTTTTTCAGGGGTAGTTTGGGGTTTTTTTGTTTTGCTTTTGGTATTTATTTTAAAAATCACTGAACTGATGTTTCCTATCTGGGAACTGAAGCTTGCCAGAGGCTATTCTGCTAGCCTTCAGCAGCCTGAGACAGAGGAAGAGGGGGGTTATTTCTTCCTTAGGTGCAAGTTCCAACTCGTGGCACTACATATCCCCCTTGTGCCTCTCCTCCTAAGCGTCCGGGTCCTACCTGCTGTAATTTACACAGCAGCGGTCTCCTCAAGAAAGCTGGGATCTGCTTTGGGGCACTGAGGCCGGAGCACAGAACGAGCAGAACTTTCTCGAGCCCTGAAGCAGCATCTATTCACCTGCAGGTCACTAGGGAAAAGTCCCCTTAAAGAGCAGCCTCAGCTAAACCATAGCGGTAGGTCTTTGCGGGAGGAGTAAGGAGAAGGATTTCTCCCTTGTTTTCTTAGACAATCCTACAGAATTGGACAGGGGCCCTACGGCCCGAGCAGGAAAAAACAGCGCAGAGCCCTTCCTGCGGCTCTTCGTGCTGACCACAGGTACAAGGGGCATCACATTGGCAGCGCTTTTTCTTGGCCTGTTCTTTACTGAATTAATCCGTTTGGTCTTTTGCACTGCTTACCGGCTAGCCTTATTAGAGAAACCACTGGCGTGCTACTTGTCCCCCTTGACTACCACTAATTACCTCTCAGTTCATAAGTTGCTCCTCCAAGAGTAGAGAAGACCACTTTTCTTCAGTAATGCTGAATGCCACACATAAAACCCCATAGTTTTTCTCGTTTAAAAATACCCCAAAATACAGAAGGATAAGCAAAAAAAACCAGTAATACTTCAGAAATGAAAATATTCATTAAAACAAGGACAGAATGGAGAAAAGAGAAGCTAAATTGCAGGGAACAGGGAGTTGCACGACGCCGGGGCTGCTCCGGCAAAGCCTTTGTCACCCATGGACTTTGAGCTGATGCCCAAATCCTCACAACCAAGCAAAAGGTGACAGCCAAGCTCCGAAAAATAAACAGCACCAGTTCTCACTGAAAATTCATAGCAGCAATGAAGATGACAGAGATCGTTTTGCACTTACAGTATATTAAGGAAAGCAGTACTCAGGAGTGCTCTCGGTTATGTGTCCTAAACCGGACAATTCACTGCACTGTTTTCCCTTTCTGAGTCCAAGGCTTTTCCTCTGTAAATGTTGAAAAGAGAAAAACGTTATCCTTACAAATAGACAGCACCTTGACCCTTCCAGGAAACAGTGTGTTTACTATAGAGGTTTTGCTTAACACTGAACCAAAACCTGTGCTACCAAAGGAGCAGAAACTACTAATTGTTGCTCAGCCTTCTGAAATTGTTTCCTAAACGAAAAATAAGTGCGAGGGCTGAAGTGCTACAGGGTGCAGCGTGAGCAGGAACAGCATTGTATCGCCGTTGGAGCATACCAGCAAGCTTCCAAGTATTTTGACATCTTGACCAAACGTACACACAGATTTGTCTGTTTCAAATCACTGCATTAATCCAGCCTCTGGGCAAAGGTGACAGGTAACACTGAAACAATCAGCTATACTAATTAGCAATACTTTTATGCAGTAAACAAATACATATAAAACATCATTATTTTTTCCAGCCCCAGAGCCATTCTTTTGCCTTGTAACAATGGTGAAGTCACCTTTCTGATGTGTCTAACTTGAAGAGGGTTAATAACGTTATTTATTGCAGGTAGATTAGATGTCAAGGGTTTTGTTTTCTAGCTGGGATCCCACAGTCTTACATGGCATGGCATTTCTGCATTGCTCTCTTGTCATGCTCGCTTGTCACCTCTGGCTGGGAACGGATCCACCTGAGATCTGGATGCGTCGTCACCTGTTCTGCCAGAAATGGGTGATGAGGAGGAGAAACGCAGTACCTGTGAAACACGGGAATACAATATTTTCCTTACTTTGAATTAAAATCATAAGGAAGCTAAGAAGAGTCGAAACAAATATTATCATCTGTAATTGAACATTTTCACGGAATACTTAATAAACAATGATATATACTATTTGTTAGAATCACAGTTGTTTAAAACTCCTGTCTCTGTAGCAATTTTACTTTAGGAAACGTACGGGATTTCCAGTATTGTACAAAGAGTTGATTTTACATTCTGACACAAATGTTCTGCTAATAGTTTGCCTAGGCAGAGGCATTAAGAAAAATTAAAACAATCTGACTAAGGTAGTGAAGTTAAAGTGTTTGGGACCTTTGAATAAAAGCTCCCCTTTTAAGGCAACCACCACCACTACCCCCCCAAAAACCCACAAAACAAACAAAAAACTTTACCACACTATGACTTAATTCTTCTATGAAAATAACCTTCACTGTAACTGTTTTCTGGGTAAAAATCAAAACCAGGTTTCTCTTCCTGAAGGTTTATGGGATTTCATAATCACTTTTCAAATTCTTGTACAAACTTCTGCATTAGAGTTTGGGCAGGAAGCAATCAAGGAGAGCTGAAGTGATGAGAAATTGGCCTCACTCCAGCTGAGTGGACAATTGCATCAGCAGAGCAATCTTTCCTAATTGAAGAAAAAGATTACAGGTTGGTCAAGCAGCAGGAAAGAGGAAGACATCGCAAATCCAAAATGTTAATTCCAAACCCACTGATAAATCTCTGACTCCACAGAAAGTGAGGAGGGGGGAAAAGTTATCCAACAGGAGCATTCACGACCTCTTGAAAATTATGACAGAAAGGGGATGGAAGTAAGAAGGGAGCTACTCTTCCTGCCTGTGCCATGCAGCCGCCCCCCTCCCCGCACACAAAGTTGGATGAAACTCCGATGAAAGAGGTTAGAGCAAGGTCAGGCTGCAGGATGTCAGCGAGACAGGACTGTCTTTTTGCAGAAGACTGGCCTCTGGCCTTGTGATGATAAAGTAAGTTCCAGGTTTCCTGCAGGATATATGTCAGACAATAAAAAGAAGTCGTGGAGAGCGAGAGGAACCTTATAATATCTCCCCTGCCATTTGAGCCTGGTGCCAAGGCAGGGAACTAATAATAGTCACAGGTGGGCTTCTATGTGGACCATGCATCTGGTTTACTACTACAATTAGGCTTCTAAATAAAGAAGAAAGTGGGTGTTGGTCAATACAGAAGCCTGGGGTTGCCTCTCAGTTACAAACAGTCCTTATTAAAGTATTCAGCATTTCTGGTATTAAAACTTTAGGTGTGCCACTGGGACCCTTTCCAAGAGTAAATACCTGTAATTTCAGTTTTCTTCTCTACCTTAGCAAAGGAAAAGAAGCTTTGGGATGGAGATTCCTTGTCTTTATCCATCCCCTCCAGCAAAGTAAATAAGCTGAACTTAAGTTCCTCTCGCTGAATAGGGCATATCTCCTGGCACAAGTTTTCCCGTGATTCTTCTCTGAAGAATATGGGTGACGGAGGTCTTTCGTGTTCTCTTCTAGCAGGCAGTCCTCATTCTACAGAATTTTTCTGAAATATAGGGAAAAGGGCAACAGGCACCTGTCAGCAGCAGGCAAGCTGTAAGGACAATTCAGTCTGGTTCACTGACGAGGGTAGACGGGGAAGGAAATGGATTGCCAGGAATTCCTGGAAGTAACTGGAGAGCTGGCAGAGGCAGGCTGGGCTTGCCGGGGTGCAGGTGTGGATATGTGAGCGGCGATGCAAGCGGCACAGCTCCCAGTGCTCCTCCCGTGCAAGGAGATGGTGCCGAGTACCCTATCCTGGCAGGAAAACTCATTTTTGCTGAGCTTTGCTTTGCCACAGAGGACCAATTTCCACGCCCAAAGGGAGCCACAATATCAGCGCTATAGTGCAGCCCGAGGAAGAAATACACATCATCCAGGGAAATACCCTTGAGAGAGGTGCGGACATGGGCTAAATGTACTCGTTACAGCAGTGGAAAGAGAGCCAGCTAATGGGAACAAAAGAGATTAAGTTAAATATCTCTGAAGCTTATAGGTCAGCAGGTAAACCTGAGATGCTCATAGGTTTTCTCTGAATGCTACAGTGACAAATCGCTCTTATGCTACTACGGGAGTGACAGGAACAGATCCTGCTTCTTGCATCTGAGTTGGAAGACCTCAATCCTGATCAGGTGTTCAGATCTACCACCGGACCCTGTCCTGTATCCTGGCAGGAGAATCCAGCTCAAACCAGCAACATGGGTGGTACAGCCCCGGGAGGCTCGAGGGCTGGAGTACAACAGTACATCTGCTGCCCCGCTATTGCAGATGCTGTGTTCTAACTCCTTTCTTTCTTCTAAGATTAATTTCTTGCTCCTTGGGCTCTCAAAGCTCTCCACAATTTGTTGTGAGCTCGGAAGAAGCGACAAAGTAATGAATGCCTCACCCAGATCAACACTCAGGCTTTTCGCATTAGCCTTTACCAGACAGCTAATTATAAAACAGAAGTTTCAAAGAAAGCTTTTGCTGCCGATTAGCAAAGCCCTGAGCAGCATGCCTGAATCAGAGGACAGTGTCCTGCCATGTTAACATCTGTGCAAAACCCAATCCCTCCCACTCACTTCAGTGGGGGACAGTTTTCCGCATGAAATTTTCTTTGGGCTGCGGCACTGATTTTGTTATGTTTGTCTGAACGCACACTATGGTCCCTACAGAGGCAGCAGGGCTATTATTAGCTTTTCGTGTCGATAACACTTGTAATTCTAAAAGAATAAGAATATTAATCGGATGGCATCAGGAAATCTGATGGCGTTAGTAGGACCTAGGTTCCAAATTAAGCTTCTTTGTCGCAGAGACTGCTTGAAATAACTTAGGCAATTTTGATCTTTACTATTCACCCCTCTTGCCGTATATACATTGGTAGTCTCTTCGTCTTCGCAAAAGGCAAAACAGCTCCATGCAAGCGCTTTGCAGCCTTCCAGATTGTTATCATCCCAGGTGCTCTTCAGTCTCTCTGAAGCGTGCACACACAAATGTTAGAAAGCAAAAGCAACGAGCTGGCACGTACCTCGTACCCAGTAGTGTTACATCCCCTTTGCACATGGGCCAAGTCACAGGAACTTTCAGGTTCCCCCATACCTCAGAGATTTATTTGAAAGGAGTTCTGCGTGGAGACAGCTTGTCTGGGTCACACTCACCTCTGTAGATGACTGTTCTAGAAAATACTTACCCGAAGGCCTGACTATAAAAAAATAGCCTACAGTAACGCAGTCACGTTTGCAAGCCTATTCACATGAATGACACGTAAAAATAAATGCTCCTTAGATATTAATGATGCTTCTGTTCCACTGACATTAAACTTCTGTGTTTCTCATCAGCCATTTCAGTGAAAAAGGCACCTGCTTAACGGTTAATCAGTAGCTTCTAAAATAACATCCGTCATTTTAAGTCATAATCCTGACATCCTAGCAGAAGGCTAGGGAAGTTCTTCCAAAGCCAAGCAGTATGTTACCGTCCAAAAGGAGAACTGACGTGTGAGCATCCTGTTTCCAGGTAGTTTGCTCTCATTCATAACAAATAGTAAGGAAAGAGAAACACTGAAGAATTTTAGGTTTACAATACAGAAAAGCAAACGTTTTATTTTCCTTCTCTAAATAAAAAAAAAAATGGTTGTGCAGGAAAAGGTTCAGAATTTCAGCTTTTACTGACAAGACTTTAACTCCATCAGAAAGCAGGAGGTGTTGCTTGCACCGCCATGGATTTACAACAATACTCTACTTCCCCTCTGTGGCAGAGTTTGATAGCTCACCGGTCATGCAGCAATACAGCAAGGAATGGAGGAGGTTTGTACTTCTATTTATTAAAGAATTTTAATGAGAAAAAAAAGAAATTAGGAATGATTATCAAGAACAGTTTCAATAGTATTCATCACTGTCATTCATTTTTATTCCCATCTTCCACCTGTTTCCAAACTATTTCTGTCACCATATATTGCACTTCAGGGCAGGTTTTAAAAAATCTTCCTGTTACTGTAGTTCCAGACTTCAGGCTCACAACTGTGTCGAAGAGGAAGAGCGGTGGGGAACAGGCTTTGCACTGCAGGTGGGGTCTTCAGCATCCCCTGCCTTGCACCCAGGCACCTGCGCATCTGCAAGGAGCATCATTGCCATCGTGGGGCTTGTTGGTTTGGGCACTGTCGCACCCCGGTGCCCCTGCTGCAGAACCCCATCGAGGACATCTGTGCGACAGCCCGCCGCGGCATGATGCTGTGCTGGCACGCTGGGACAGCTGGACTGGCACAGTGGGACAGGTGGACCGGCACGGTGGGACAGGTGGACCAGCATGGTGGGACAGATAGGTGGATGAGCATGGTGGGACAGGTGGACCAGCACAGTGGGACAGATGGACCAGCACGGTGGGACAGATAGGTGGACCAGCATGGTGGGACAGATAGGTGGATGAGCATGGTGGGACAGGTGGACCAGCACAGTGGGACAGATAGGTGGATGAGCACGGTGGGACAGATAGGTGGACCAGCACGGTGGGACATGTAGGTGGACCAGCACGGTGGGACAGGTGGACCAGCACGGTGGGACAGCCACTTGGGGCTCTCTGCCATCAGGTGCAGCAGATACGCTCCTCGACTCAGCTCTGTGTCGAAGCTCTAAGTAGAAGAAAAAGGGAGGCAGCCCCAGAGAGTCTTTTCCAGGGCCTATGCTGAAGTGTTTAATAGGAGGTCCATCCAGGCACACCGTTTCCCTTTCTGTATAAGGAAACCAGATCCCAGGATTACAAGTCAATGTTTTCCAGAGGCAGAGAGTCACAGTTAAATCATTCGAACAACTTACTCTTCCCTACAGGGAGAACCCCAACAACCCACAGACAGACGGCACAATAAAACCTGATGAGTAAAAATACTTTAATTAAACACGACTCCTAACATACACATTGGCAACCACC
>JANZLQ010000029.1:12292496-12307232 GCA_026212715.1 Elanus axillaris
ATGCTTTGTATAAATTCTTTTTATTTCTTTTAAGTTTAATAAGTGGTAGTTTCATTGCTCTCTTCTGATTCTGCAGGTTTTTTTGGGGGGGCAGATTCTCTATAATTTATGAAATCAAAATTCTCTTACTAATCTGAAAGTATTTTATGTCTCTAGACAATGCATATGACCACAGCCTAAAAGTTAATTATTACTGTATCCTGGGAAACATAATATATTGGTATTTATAATAATGCAAGCTCATAATAAAAATGGAGCTGCATCAGTTTTAAAACTATTGACCAGTAAATCTCTGAAATTTTATTGCAGTGATTTATAGAATGGTTTTGTTGCTCTATAGCCCATTTCTTAATGTCTCACTCTTCTACATCTTCCATTTTCTTTTTTGTTTTTATTTTTGTCTTATCTGCACTAGACACAGTATTTACAAAATAAGATGTGCTGTTTCAGCTGTTGTTGCTCACAATTTTCCTTCCTTGCTTAAGCCCCAATCTGGGCACAGAGCTGAGACAGAGGGGGAAGAACGTGGCATAGTTACCCATCCTGAACAGGTGGAACAATATCCTGAGAACCCAGAAAGGACCAGTCAGAGATTTGCATTGCCGTTGCAACCGGCAACGCAGCTGTTATTCCTGGCTAAAGAAATCATTAACCTGTGCGAAAGGGAAGGAGAAGAGGCTTGATTTTTTACACTGCACTGTGGGAAAGGAGATTGAGAAAAGACAGTGGACATCTTTATACACCCTAATCAGAAATAAGCAAATGTGGGATATCAGAAATCCTCTGTTTTAATGGTCTCTTAACTGAAAGGTGGTCTTTTGGGGAGATTCCTGGCTAGCTGTCCTATGAACTAAATGAACTAATAAAGTTCATTTTTGGACTGATCTGCATGTAAGGAGTTGGTTGAGACGGTACTTTGCACTGTGACAGTATATGGATGGATTTAAAACTAGCACTTAAAATCGACTGTCACAGGACGGAGGGATAAGGATTTGAACACATCAGCAATTGTAAAATGTAGAAAATAGTCTGGCAAAATGCAGGGACCCTGATTGTGGCAGAGTTGGGAGAGGTGCATGAAAAACTGCTCCTGATGGTACTGGGTACCAAAGTCACCCAAAGTCACAGGCAAAGCAGAGGCAGGAATTTGAATCTCTAGAATTGCAACCCATTGCATTCATGTTTTGCTTTCCCTGTGAAAGTCAGAACGTAACATTTCATCTGTACCCGGGATCATACCGATGTTAGAGCCGAAGCTGAGACACAGGCGGTGCAGGCTCCTTTCTCTCATCCTTTGGACAGATCGCAATCCGAAACCTTAAACAACATCTTCAAGGAGCAGCCAGCCAGCCTGGGATTTTTCAAGAGCAGCACTGTGTGAGGGTTGCAGAAGCCTCCTCGCACAAGCATCTTCCATAAGTCTTTTTATGAGACCAGTTATGAAGCTATAAAGACGATCTACGGTTGTTTCCTAATTGTTAGTATATTGAACTCTTCTGTCAAGCAGCATGAAGGTGAAACATTTTCCAAGTCTGACATAACATAGGTCCCAGAAGAGCTATACTTTGCTACTTCACTTCACTGGAAACAGAGGAAGAAGAGGATCGTACAATTGCATTTCAGGAGCTAGGAGCACAAAGCAACAGCGGGTCAGAGTCGTGCAGGCGGTTCCGTGGCGAGCAAGAGCAGTTCAGCTGCTGCCTCTTGCATCGCCCTTCAGAGTGACTGCCTGGCCCTGACCTGAAACGTTTCCCTATTTTTTTGTCAGGTGAGTTGTTGTGTTGCTGTAGCTACAGATGTCTGTGAATTCATAGGATAAGATTTAAGGAGCCTGAAAAGAGCTACTTAACAAAAAGTGTATTGCCAGTAGCTTATACCCACTGTGCAAAGGTGTGCATTTTTACAGCACTATTAAATCCAATTAAAAGTACAGGAGAAAGCATGCATTAGAAATAATAACAAGCCGTTAAATTGCACAGTAACAATTCAGTGCAGCCTGCTGAATCAGACCCTAGAACTCTGTGGGTGCCCTCTTAACTAAAAACACGTGCCACGAAAAAAAAATAAAAATAAAACAAGCCAAAAAAGAGAGAAAAACCAATGAGAAGACTTTCCTCGGTAAAAAATGAAACAGGCATGTAAATTCATAGTCCCCAAAACCTTTCTGGCTCTTCAGGGCATTCATGAAAAGACAGAGCCCTCTACTGGCCTCTGCTTTGCTTTTTCTTTTTCCCCACCCAAGTCCTTTAGTATTAAAGAGCCAAGTGTCAGTGCTAAAAAGTTATTCTGGCATATGTAGTTTTCTTGGTCTAAATCTATTAGGATGGGGTGCAATTTAGGTTCCAAAAGTCATTGTTACACCTGCATAAAACTATTCCTGTAAAAGCAGATTAGGATTTTATCAGATTAGCAAGCAGATGTGTCAATTCAGTCCTGTAGAAAACATTATGTACAAGAGAGATTTTTCTTTTGCTAAAATAATTGAAAATCTTTGCTGTTGATGCAAATATTTCCGACAGATTCAGGTACTAAGACTTCAGAAAATTATGGGAAACAGGTTAAAACACTTGCTTTTCCCCTAGTACAGAATTCATATGTATGTGATCCCCTTCATTTATTTTAGTTGAATACTATCCCCTTGCAGAAATAGAGCATGCACTATGTTACTTGCTCTCTGCAAACACAAAGACACCAGACTGACCCAGCCTGCGTCGAGTTCGCATGAGAGGAGTGCGAACCTGATGCATTCTTAACTCTACAATAAAAATATCCCATGCGGATTTAAAATGTAAGAGCCAAATCTGTGGAGTTTCGTGTCAGTTCACTACCCTGACAGAATTACTAGAGATTAGCACAATGCTTGTTGCGCTTTCCATTTAGATCCTAGCGCTTAATTTGGAAGGATTCCCGTAATTTGGAGTCATTTTACTGAAGATACGTGATGAGTAAGGGGTCACCAAGTCCAGGCCCACAGCAGGGGTGGCAGGCACCCACTCCAGTTGGTCTGACCCTATCCCAGAGCATTCCCGTAGCCCCTTCCCGGCCTCCTGACTGTGCTGTCCCTGCTTCTGTGCTCACCCCTCAAACCTCCACTCTCGGCAGTGGGAGCTCGGCCCTTCCCTGGGGATGAGAAATTCCCCTCTTCGGCTGACGGAGGCTCCTAGAATGCCTTCCAGCAACTGAGTCAGGGTCCAGACCACATGAAAAGTGCTGCGCAGTGTTATCCTGAAAAACAGAGTTTAATGATTTATTGCAGCACTACAAGTGAAGCGACGTTTGGAGTTGGAGACCACTGCTGAATACTCCCAGACGTTAGCCTGGTGGTGCGGGATGGAGGTCTGTGTGCCAGCAGACGAGAAGTCTACTCAGGACAGTCTTACTATTGCACAAAGAAAGAAACGTGCAAACGGTTCTTAGGCACGCATGACTTGAACTGAACTTACGGCATTTTTAATTCTTTTAGCTTGCATTTATAAATAGCATATGGACAACGTGGCCACCTGAAAGAAGAAAATGAAAACACGGAGCTGATCCAACAGAAAAAAGGGAGCCATAAATTGGGTTTATGTTGCTGGGGAGCAGGATGCCACCGTGGGCTGTTCAGTTTTTGTACACAGCGTTATGCCCGTCACCTCTCACGCTGCTCTGAGTAAGGGAACCTGCCGAAACGCTGGCGCGGGGCAGGTTCTGCGGCTCAGGCAAAGCTGAGCCCTGGTGAGAGGTGAGGCACGAGGCTGCTGCTGGGACCAGCGCCGGTGGCCAGCGGGTGCCTTCTCCAGGTCCGAGCGCGGGTCGAGTCTTCGGTGCCATCCCAGTATTACACGGCAGCGCTCAGAGCCTGGAAGAAGCACTGCAAGCGACCCAGCTCTGATGCCCCACCGCAGCGATAGCTCAAGGGGGAGAAGTGCAAGCTCGAGAGCCTCGTGTAAATGGCTGACGGCACAGAGTAGGCATGAGCCTACAGCTCAATCCTTCAGGCCTTCCAAAAGATACAGTCGCTTTTAAAAAGCCAGCTGCCAACTGTTCATGTATTTACTCAACTTCTGCAATCGCCTTTGTTGTCCAAGTGTCACCATATTTGCGCTTTTGCCCTTCGCGTGCCTTACCACAACCCACAGTGAAGTGCAACTTTGATGTTTTCCTAACCAGCGTACTTGAAAAGACAGTGTTTTCAGTGCAGCAAAGTACCCAAACTGGGGTAGCAATCAGCAATTAGTCACAATAAAGAGCAACTAGACACAAGCTATGCTTTCCTCAGACAAGCCTGCCACTTGGGCTGTCCAGGTTGCTGCACAGACAGTGTCATCAAAGGCAGTTGGGAAAATGTCAGTGTCACTGATAAATGCAAATATCCACTTTCACACACACACACTTTGCAAGATGGGAAGAATCCCTGCTCCTCTGGGTTGTTCCTTCCACGAAAAGCTCTTCAGAGCATCACAACAGACACTTGCATCTCCAAATCACTGCCAAATACCCCACACCAATTATCTGGTTAGATCACATATGATCAACAAAGGTTTTCAAAACATCCGCGTGCAGTTCCTGTGGCATACATCGCCTGTGTCCATACAAGTGAGTTACAGAGTCCAGAGCGATCCTGGACGGCACAGGTCACCGGTCAGCGCTACGGCCTGATCCTCAGCACGTCTGGCCTAAGCAAACCAGCTCCATCCCAAATAATCTCCCAGTTCAGTGTCTGCACGATCCCGGGACAGCTGTTAGCGAACAGTCCAGATGCAGCCACCCTGTTTTGGAGTCTGAAAGTGTGTAGTAGTATGTACCATGAGCGTTAGTGCTAGAGCACAATTTTAGGCACGCTAAAGCGTAGCTTTTGTGAGTACTGACCGGACCGCGCTGGCACAGAGGCTGCCTGGCAATTTCGGTTCATACCTGGGGAAAGACGAGAATCAGCCAAGCACACCAGGGCCACCATTGCCAGGATGACACACGACTTCATTGTACATCCAGTCCGGCACGTATTAGTAAGGGTGATAAGCACCGTATTTGAAGCTGCACCCAAGAACATCCCAACATCCCATACTGATGTGGGACGTTAAAGCATCTTTCAACTTATTCTAGGATTTCACTTAAGAGTAGCACGTTATTAGAAAAAGGGCTATAATGGTATAGTTACTGCTCTATTACTACTATTCTCATGGAAACAAGAGACTCGAGCAGAATGAAGTAACACACTTGGGAAGAGTCCTGGAGTTGCTGCTGAAAGGAAAACTTCTTCAGATCCAAGGATCAATACTATATGGGGGATTTCTAAGCACTCATTTTCCATCACACAAATCCACCAAATTTCACAATAAAACACACATATGGAAAGCAAAACCCGTGGAGATCTTGAACTGTATTTACCATGAACTTGGCCAGACCTGTCAATAACCTTAATCCCTCAGGCAGAAAGTCACGCACGCACAACGGACATAGCACAGCTGAAGCAGCCTGAATCCGGTGCACATAGAAACATAAATACTCAATAGAAAGACAAGATATAGGAAAACACCATCACAGACCAGTATTTTCAGAGAGTTTATTTATAGAATTGTTATTTCAATTTGGCACACAACTGGAAAATGCTAATACAATTTGGTGGGACAACAGGAAAAATGCCAGAGTGTTGCTGGTCCTTTGGGGAGAAAGAAGAAATGTGAGTTACAAATAAGGATCAATCAGGGTTGAAAACAATATTATCTGAAAGTGAGCTCTATCAGCAGTAGACCATTAAAAAAACCCTGAAAGACTTCGAACCTTGAGACACTGGGGTGATGTTTCCAAGTTCTCTAGTAACGTAGACTGAAGCCGCCAGAGGCGAGTTTAACACAACCCAGGTTGTTTGCTCTGCTGGCAGCAGCTGAGCTCTTCAGAACTTAGCTGAATTTACTGTTCGTGTTTTATCTGGCTTGCTTCTGCTCACATTGAATGCAGTGGGAAAGCCGCTACTGACTTCAGCAAAATCAGGTCTTTCACAGAGGGCCAACGGAGCCTCTTTCATAAGCAACAAAGCTCTGCACCAGAGGGACAGCAATGCCATATGGTGGTAACGTTACACTGAAAAGCTGTTTCCTTCTCCCCCTTTTTAAGACAGTCTAACTTCTCCTTAGTCCATTTGCATCTTTTTCTGCATGGCCAGTACCACCAATCACATGAAGCACTCTTCAAGATGCCTTTATTTTGTTGGCATCTATCTCACTTTTGGTAGGTTCAGCACCTCAGACCTTGGATCCAAACATGAACACCCGGAGGATAAACTGGATAGTTTGCTGCTGTGGCTCTCTTGTTCTGGGACTATCTGCACCTCTGATCTCTCATTTTTCTTGTCCCATATGGACTAAGAAAGGAGCAAAAATCAGAAAGGAACAGAAAAAAGAGGAACAGCAAAGAGGGAAAAGGGGCTGCTAATTGCTGGCTCCAGGGGCAGCTCTGGAAGCTGGATGAGCACTTCTGAACCTCTCCCAGAAGAGCTGAAAGAGCCGACGTGGCATCTGAAAACCACAAAGTATAAGGCTTCAACAGTTTCTCGATACAACCCGTGAGTGGCACGACCTGCTAGTAGGGTGGGAAGACACTCGCAGCAGCTGCTAGCACTTCATTATAAGAGCTGCCGTACAGAAGGTGTGGTTCAAAAGTCAAGAAATCTTTTGAGTCCTGCTCAGCAAGTTACATTCCAGTGAAGGGGATACAGCGCAGTTTTATCATTGAGGAGAGCAGGTCAGAAGACAGACTATGAACGATATTTCGGCAAAGTCAAATCTGCAGTTGTTCGTGTGAAAGGGCCTAGGTCTCTACAACAAAGCATTGAAAAAAGGCTCAGCGTGAACGGCCTGACAAGAAGCCGTCCATCCAGGCTCTCGCAGTCTCCCCCACCCTCATCGTGCTCGGGCTTAAAATCACGCAGGCATTTACCTGTGGTCCATTAAATCTTAACTGTATGGTTATCTAACCTCTGAAGGACAAGAGAAATGAAACTATCCATGTAATTTAAATCAAGAAATGGAAATAAGTGTTCTCCGATACAATTTTTCCAGCACAGCCTCTGCTTCTTCTCTCTCCACTTCTCTAGTTTACTTTAGAAAAGAGATCCGCAAAGGTGTGGGGCATAACTGGGGAGCCAGTAGCCTACAAAAGCAGTTTTGCCGTCAGAGAAACTGCAGCTGGAACACCACCTACGAGACGACGAAGCAGCCAGCCTCAGCTGGTGTAAGACTGAGAAGGCCCAGCACAACACTCGGTCATTTCTCATTGCACTGGTCTGGGGGATGTGGACTCGTTTTACACTATTACACCAGGAGTATACAGTACTGCACTGCTGCTGTTCAACAGGTACGAGGATGCTACAAAGATGTTGGGGTACATTTGTTTATAAAGAAAAAAGCAGAGATGAACTCCAGTGCTGACTCCCCTCCACGCCTTTGATCTCCAGCCACTGGCCATTTAAAAAAAAAAAAATCTCTTCTCATACCTGAAGCCACTTAGAATATCTGTCCACTCTAATGACTAGGAAGTAAAAGCAAATATATGAAACAATATCACTAGAGGACTCTGAAGATTCACCTATATGGTTAATTCACCATCCAGATAAGCCATCGCTGCTAAATATCTCCATTATTACTACATGCTCTGTAAATCAGAACACACAGCTCTTTTATAAAAGTCCATCTAAAAAAGTCTGGCAAATAGGTTAAACTCAAACCCAGTTAAGTACAATAGTCAACCCTTTTATTTCTGTGTCCTTTTATTTATAAAACATTCATTCAAGGAATGAAAGTTAGGACTCTTGGTACAGTATGAGGTATCATCTATGCTACCATCCACTCTTTTTAGCAGAATGAAAAGAGAAAATACATACGGCTTTAGAATCATTTCACTTGCAATTACCTTAATCATAATAGGCACTCAAAAAATCCACCACTGGAAAACCAATGCTAAACCAATACGTCCTCTTCCTACCCTTGTTTGGAGCTAGAATGATACCATGATTTTTTTTTTAATTAAAATTTTTAGAAAAAGACATACTTTGTAGGCCCCACCTACACCATGCAATTGTTTGAAGTAGCATACCTAAAACCGGTATAACAGTTTGATGTGGAAAAGGCTACAATGTAAAGAACAATGTTCCAGCCCCATAGCGAGACATGGGTATGGTATGATTTCCTACCACTCTAGGCATAAGCTTAAGTCACATCCACACAACTGAGACCAAACGAGTATTTAAGCCAGAAGAGCAAAATGGTTTTTTTAAGTGCAGTGTAAACATAGGCAAAGAAATAGGATCTACTGAGTGTTAACACTATACAAACAAATATCGAAGCGCACTGGCACACGTGCACTAAGCAAGCACTTTCAAATTCTTGCTGGACTGCGTAAGAGTTGCATTTGTTGTAAAATGACATCAGAAACTGCTATTCACCAGCTGTTTAGCTATTCCCACACCAAAGCAGCTCCTCTTTAAACTAAACTGGGAGACCCTAAGCACCACCACGGGCCTCAGCTGTGGGAAAGCTGCATGAGCTCAGGCTGCACCAGAAGTAATTAACTGGGCACCTCACTCACCTTTTCTTCATTTTCACAAGAAGTGAGATTGGGCCAGTAAGGGTCCACTGTGAATGGTACTGAAAACCGTAACCCATTGCAACAAAGCAATTTAGGATAAAAATGGCTCTAAATAAGCATGTGTTCCTAACGGCAGACTAGGTATTTTAGCCAGCATATGGGAAGAAGGAAAGGAGGGTTGAAGCTCTTCTTTGTACCTTATCTTCCTAAGGAAAAACTTTGGCAACTCCTTCTGTTTACTCCTCTGTATCTTCAACTAAGATGCAAGTAAACCCTTGAAAAATAAGATGTCACATATTGTACATTTCTCATACAGAAGCTAAGTCTGATCACAGCTTATGCAAGGAAGTGATAGAATCGTACCCGAAATAAAAGCAGTCACATTTTCACAAGCTAAGTTTACACATGATTTCAACCTGAATCGGAAACCACAACCTGCCACAGACAGTCTTAATTGCCTATTTAAATATTGTGCATTCAACCTCTGTGACACAATTAGGTTTTTATACTAGGCTATTTCTCATATTTAAATTTTAATCCGTGTTCTTTAACTAATAAACACAAGAACTGCTTTTTTTATTAGGCCTTAAGTAATTTAAATCAGCCTGAAGGAAAAAAAGCTGCAGTCTTCTTGTAAAGTATTACTAAAGCCTTGATAAATATGTGGATTTTTATTCTTCACTGAGGTTTGGAAGCTCAACGAGTTTTTCAAAATAAATCCGACCCTTTTTAGAAAGGGCATATTCACTTATTTTTCATAGCATATAGTAGTTTATTAAATTTAAAAACTGGAAGTCGAGTTGCTTTGTGTATTATCTACATGTGTAAAAGCTATTTTCAAACAGCAGCAATAGCATCAATTTTGGAAAAACAGTTCTCTCGGAAAACTACCCGTACCAAAAGGCTAGTAAGACTAAGCTTCAGTCTACTTTGCCAGTAAGTTTACAAAATAAAAGTCTGTATCTGTAGTTATGCAACATCTGAGGACACCTTTTGGAAATGTGAACATTACCCAGAAGTCAAAAGAGGTATCTAGACATGCTCTGCTACTTACGTAAGGAGAAAACCCCCTTTTAAATCAGAACAGCAGTATGACAAAAGAAGTTAAAATGAAAGTAATTAAGAATTTGGTTTAAACAGCCTAAGCTTATACTAAATAAACTTTGAACAGAAAACATCTGTATTAACTAAGAACTTTAGCTTTCTTGAGGAGAGATGGGAAACTTCTCTACTGATAATTCAAACAGGTACATTTTAACGTTCTAAAACCCTTCAGAGGGATGCAGAGAACAATACAGATGGTTACAGTTTTGCAGATAGAGGTCCATATTTTTAGAGGTGCAACAAATTGTCATTTGATATCAAAGGGCCCATGTTCTGTTCTGGATATGCTAGATTGACAAAGAACATTTTTCGGTAAAGTTTTGCAGACCCTGCTGTACGTCAGGTGCCATATGTTCTTCAAACTTGCGTAAACAGATTCAAGTTTAAATGGTCTCTCTCTCTATGTAAATTTCCACAAACCAGGTAACTGCAAGCTGTTAGGGATGGCTCAAGAGCTTTCTGCAGAAAAGAGTCCGTCTTAATCTAAAAAGACAGAAAGTTTTTTCTGGGGTTGTAGAAAAATCACTGGTCTGTATGTCATGTTGTAAATGGAAACAACCGAACAACTTACAATATCTGTTAAACTCCTTCCATATGACTCTATCCAATGGGGAAAAAAAACCCCAAACAAAAAAAAACAGGTACTGAAGGAAGAGGCTGCTTCTATAGGCACAAACACGAAATGATGAACAAGTCCTACATTAGAGAAAAATCTAGCATGCATCTTCAACACTGTACGCAGAAATCAAGGACAAGAAGTACCTGTTAGAAACTATACAAGGAAACATTGCCTTCTTTTTAAAAGGTATATGGAATAATTACACTGATTAATAAAACACTGGTATTCACAACCCATCTGAACTAAACTGGTTCACATCTTCAGGAAAAAAGTCAAAACAGTATAGAACATTTCTTTTTTTTCCCTCTTAAAAAGCAGAAGGAATGCCACATAGTCAAAGATAAACTGCTGCTGCATATAAATTTGTGTCAACCTTCTTGTGCTTTCTGTTCAGGGGATACAGAACACAGGGTCACGTTTCCTGCTAAACTGTTTACAGAGTTATCAGATGCCTTATACAAGTCAACCTTTTTTCCTACCTAATTCATTATGGAGTTGCTACAACTACAGTAACAAGATGTAAAAGTTTCCAAGAAATTCCTGTGAGAACTACTGAAGTTATTTTGTGAATAAATTTGGATTTTTCTTTAGTTCACCTATGTTCATCAATATATACTGTATATGCACCTTGAGTATAAGAACTGCATAAAAACAGTCTGAAAAAAAAAAACCCAACATGGAAACCGAGGTGTGAGGCAGTCAGTCCCCTTCCTACTTCTGATTATTATTATTTTATTCTTTTTTAAATATCACCACTGAAGAAACCCAGTGCACTATATAGTCCCCAAACCCACACCAAACTGCTTTGCTGTGCATCTTTCCCAGCAGGTTCTCACACCTGCTTCTTCAGACAGAGCATTCGGAGGCTACAAAAGCACAACTTGTACTTCTCAATCAGTCAAGTTTATTTGTGTGATGTTTTTTCCAGATCTGGAAGTTTTTCAATTAGTGCTTTATGGTTCATGTTGATACTGGCTATAAGTCCTCCCTCATTGCCATCTGAGCCAGTGTAACTAATTTCTTCACCAGTCAGGGTAGTCATATGGCCACCCAATGCTCTCAACACTGCATTTCCAGCACATATGTCCCACTTCTTAATGTAGGTGACATGGATATACACGTCAGCTTCTTCTTGATTCTTTTCAGCAACGTCAAGGAGGGCCAACACTTTATAACCTAGAAGAAACAGGTAATAGTTAAAAAAAATAAAAATTAAACCAAGTTTTCCTGTTCCTCATAAAGGATAAATATAACAGCACGTGTTAACATGCACTACAAGATTTAGGAAAGTGATGTCATTTATTATATCATGCCATCCAGTATAATGGCGGAAGCACCAATAAACTTTGTCTGCCCTCTAACCTGTAGAGCAAAATTGAAAACGGAACACCCTCCCACACACCCCCCAACAAGATTTTTCTACTGCACCCCATTTAAAACCCTGGGTACTTGAGACACGTTATTTTTAGACAGCCTTACCAATATGCTACACAGCCTTATCTAGAGACACATTAAAAGAACAAGACCAGAAACTCAAACACAGTTTTGCTCTTAATGTTCACTCACTTCTTTCTCAATCTCTGTATTATGCTGAAGTCAACCTTTTTCCTCCTGGATTTTTATTACAATAGAAGGAAGTTGCATATACCACTCAGCCCAGGGCATTCCTCTTTATCATACCTTATGCAGTACAAAGTCATTGCTCAAAATAGTATTCTTTCTTTTATGGATTTTTTTTTTCAATTTTTCAACTGTTCAACCAATATCCTTGTTTCATTAAACTGTTCCTTTCTTTATCTTCTTATACAGAGTCAAGCCCTGAAGAAGATTTGCTATAATCAGTTACACTTTCACTTCCTTTATAAGAATATTCGTTTAGATTCATTGTCAAGAACCTATGCAACATCTTCTTGACTAAACAATCCATAAGGGAGCTCTAGCTTTCCTTATTAAAGACAAAGAATGATACATTTCTGTAAAATTCAAATTTTGCATGGCTTCTCTGAGACTTTGAAGCAGCTACTGTTTCACACTAGTGTCTCATATTTCCATTTTGTTAGCAACACACACAAGGACATTGTGTACGCTTACAAAAACTAAGCTAAAATGTCTTTGGACTGAATATGAGGCAGATAAAAATGGCCTTCAGTGACACTAGTTTTCTCTTTTGACATAAATGCAAGACATAGTACCAAACTTTAATGGCTTTTTCTCAAAAAAAAAAAAATTGTTTAATTAAACGTACTATTAGTTAACTAACAAACAACAGATTCTTTTCCATGATTCTGTATGTGGTCACACAACCCTTTTTCCTCCACAGAGGCACCGGTGCATTCAGTGAACGCATGTCAGTGCGTTCAATGAAAGGACTGCAAGAACATTGCTGGCCCAGGCTTAGATTCACTAACATACTAACTTGTGAACAGCCTGAAGCCTGAACTAAGTTTGCATGTAGGTTTCTATATACAGGAAAAACTGTGTCCCATTGTCAAGTGCTTGCTTTTAGGGATGCAAAGGACAAAAGGTAAGAGGAAAAAGAAGAGATGCCACAGTTATATCCTTTTGTCTAATAATAGCTATCCCCTTAAATCATTCAGAAGCAATAAAATGGATAGGATGCTTAAGGAACCAAACCTGCTCCACCCGCCGGGATTATCACAGTCTTATTTCCAAATGTCTGCCGTGCAACCTGCTCAACTTTTCCTGCATGGGAGCGGGATACAATAATCCTTGGAGTTTTCTCGTTGTAGGAGGAACGAGCTTTTATGTTTGACCCGCCATCCACCATTGCCCAGGCTACAACAAAAACACAAATTCTGCTAAGATTTACAAAGATAATCTCTGTTAAGTGTAAAGATAAAAGGATACTTATCTGAGAAAATGGAATTGATGCTTCTGGCTTAATTTCCCTCCCTACTGTAAAAGAGAGTTAGGGCTGACAAAAGGAAGGGGTGCATGCCCACATGCGCACACAAGTGGAAGAGTAACGGCGCACACACGCACACACTTTTGTGCTTATGGCATTACCCCATGCCTAACTACTCCTGTGTGATACTTCCAAAAAAACAGAGTAATAGGGAAAAATCCCAAGTAGGAATATTTGGAACTTACAATTGGAAAGCCACTGAAGTTAAGTGGATGGCTCCAAGTCAGAAATAGACCCAGTATTTCCTCAAACAAACTTTTTATAAGAAAAAAACCACCCCACTATCCTTCAAAGCAGATAGAAAGGAAGGAAATAGCTCGGGAAGATAGTAATACTAAGGAAAACATTTGATGGTGTGTTTTGGAGGACTGGATTTAGAATACACAACCTCCTACCTGTTTCATCGTGAAGTTCAAAGCCAAGCTTCACAGGTGGCATCCCCTAACCATTAATTTGACATTTACTTAGCAGACTAACCAGCAATTTCATCTCAGTAGAGGGCCAGATTGTATGGCAACAGACTGAGTTACGTGGAATAACAATGCCAACTGCCCTTTACTGCTTTGTATTTGTGTGGTAGTATTAGGAACAATCCTACTCGCAACATATTGTTACTTCCAGCTTGGGAAATGAATACTGTTCACATAGAATGAGAGATTTCATCACATCTCATCTGATGCCACGTCTGGGCATGTCACACTTTACTATCATTAAAGGAGATAAATTTTCAAAATTACAGTGCTAAAAAAACATTTCTTCAGATAGATGTTGATAGTTACAATAATATGTTCCAATAACCCCAAGATTCTCAAAGCATATTGGATTATAGCACACACTTAAATGACTGGAAATTAAGTTTATATTTAAAGACAGTAAAATATTTAGCACAAAATATTGAGCATTCAGTGGGCAAAAAGAAGAGAACAAATAGGAAATACATTTATTCAGAATTAGTTTCTGTGCCAAAGCTACTGCATAACTTCACAACTCTAGAGGTCAGTATTGCCTAAGGGAAAATGAGTACAGAAATTCTTGTTTCAAATATATAGTAAGACAATGTATTGGGTTTGCATGGCAAGGTTTTAGTAGTGGGGGGGCTACAGGGATGGCTTCTGTGAGAAGCTGCAGGAAGCTTCCCCTGTGTCTGAAAGAGCCAAGGCCAGCCAGCTCCAAGATGGACCCAGAGCTGGCCAAGGCCGAGCCCATCAGTGACAGTGGTAGTAGTTCCTCTGGGAGAACAGATCTAAGAAAGGAAAAAAAGCTGCTGCAACACAGAAACAGCAGCTGGAGGGAGGAGTGAGAAGATGCGAGAGCACCAGCCCTGCAGCCCTCCAGGTCAGTGCAGAAGGAGGAGGAGATGCTCCAGGTGCCGGAGCAGAGATTCCCCAGCAGCCCGTGGTGATGAAGACCACGGTGAGGAAGGCTGTGCCCCTGCAGCACAGGGAGGCCCACGGGGGAGCAGATCTCCACCTGCAGCCCGGGGAGGACCCCACGCCGGAGCAGGGGGTGCCCGAAGGAGGCTGGG
>JANZLQ010000029.1:12307323-12318040 GCA_026212715.1 Elanus axillaris
CCCGCGGGGGACCCACGCTGGAGCAGTCTGTGCCTGAAGGACGGCAGCCCGGGGAAGGGACCCACGCTGGAGCAGTTCCTGGAGAACTGCAGCCCGTGGGAAGGACCCACACTGGAGAAGTTCACGGAGGACTGTCTCCCGTGGGAGGGACCCCACGGTGGAGCAGGGAAGAGTGTGATGAGTCCTGCCCCTGAGGAGGAAGGAGCATCAGAGACAACATGTGATGAACTGACCCCAACCCCCATTCCCCATCCCCCTGCGCTGCTGGGGGGGTAGGTAGAGAATTTGGGAGTGAAGCTGTGCCCAGAAAGAAAGGGGTAGGGGAAGGTGTTTTGAGATTTGGTTTTATTTCTCATTACCCTACTCTGGTTTGATTTGCAATAAATTAATTTTCCACAAGTTGAGCCTGTTTTGCCCTTGACGCTAACTGAGTGATCTCTCCCTGTCCTTATTCAACCCACGAGCCTTTTGTTCTATTTTCTCTCCCCTGTCCAGCTGAGAAGGAGGAGTGATAGAGCGGCTTTGGTAGGCACCTGGCACCCAGCCAGGGTCAACCTGCCACAGACATGAATACTAAAACTACTTTGAAGCTTTCAGAAGCACACACACATTGCCAAACTTGCAGCTATGCTCACTGATATGCCATTAATACTGAAGAATTAATTAGTTCACGGTTGAGGCATTAAAATCATGTCAGATAGTCAATAAGGCTATGCTAAAAAGTCTTGCTCGTTACATACAAACAGTTGCCATTAAGATCTTTAATCAATCTTTGTTATTCACATTGAATAAACAGCAGCTTCTGGGTATAATATCACAGCCCCAAGTTCTTCTACTGAATGAGCAAAGTGCTCTTCTGCTAAAGACTAATAGCACACATATGACTGGCCAGTATGTGTAGGTTTTGCTTTGCTTTGCTATAAGCACTCCAACTGAAGGGATCTTAATTCTTAAACACATTTTCAGTTAGTTTGTTTTAAATGCATCATTTTTATGTTAAACAAGGGCACCATTTTCCTTTGCGGTTTTACAGCACAGAACACATCTGCAGCTCTAATTCTGAGGTCTGCAGCAGCGCTCTTTTGCTCCAGGTACTATTCTCTCATTTATACCCACAGATGTTCTCTTAAACATCAAATTTTAATTAACACTATGACTGAAGATGCTGGAAACATGGGAAGGCATAAAGATACCTGTATATGCTGAGAATGGCTTGTGTATCACTCCTATTACTGGTTTACCGTTTACAGCCACGCAAACCATTGTCGTGACATACTGTCGAAGATCCTCTGTGGGCAAAGCAAGAAAGTGAGCGAGTTTACAGCAAATGCCAAGAACACAAAAAGAAAGCAGACCTGACATTATAGAAAAGTTGTTCTTTGAAGACTAGTCTATATTACGCCTCTTACAATTATGTAACTTTGTTGTATCTTCAAAAATCCTCGGCAATTTTCAAACAACTTAGAAGACTTCAGTTTTCCAGCAATTTTTCCTGTTCAGCAGATGTAGCCTATCCTACCAGGTCTAATGTTAACAGCTGTGTCTTATACAGCTTGTATTTTCACGGAAATCTGTGCCCCTATACTCTCCCTTCTGTGTCTCACCTCCTGTCCTCTATTGGTTCAAAGCTGATAATTCAAATACCAAATAACATTCACCAGAAAAGATTACTGTTATCAATGGTATGCTCGCAAAAAAAATCCCCATTTTTCTGTTTGTTCTTCAGTACTTATCAGCAAAAATTTTAGTTGGATTGCCTTGAACTGCTTATATGACACCTTAAAACATTTGAAAAATGGGGAAGATTGAATTATGCATGCTTTTTTGAAAAACTGTAACAATTTTTTTATCAAGTTAAATAGAATATTTACTTAGTATTCCCTTTAATTAAACAAACAAAATATTCTGAGATATTTAGCGTTGCCACAGTAATAACTGCAATAAAGAAATGTGTAATTCCAGCAAAATCCATAAATGACAGTTACCATTTATTTTAGCAATTGCTTAGTTCCAAGGAATAGCAAAGTAATTTCACAGTTGGAATATATAAAAGTAAACGCTGTGGTCTAATAACTATAGAGATTTCATGATGCAATTTGTTCAATTAAATCACACTAGCTTTGACGTAACACGCTTTAACAAGAGATATCATTTTAAATACTTACTATTTTGTCTCCAGTATAAAAGGCAGACATCAGAATTATACACATGATTTGTCAACAAGAATCAGCTACCTGTGTATTCTTGTGTAGCATCTAATGGATCGATCCAGACAGTAACACTTTCTGCTGGAACCACTTTAGGCTGTATTTTTTGTTTTATGTCTTCAGGAATGCTGCGATCCCAAGAGACTGTCTCCTGATCAGCTGTATCAACACGCTCTTCAGAGTTTATCTATGATAAGACAACAAAAGCAGTTGCATTAACGTATCAGGTACAGTAACTGTGGTACTCGGGGAAATTACAGGTTTGCTTACATCTTCTCTCTCTCCCTTCACCTCCAGCTAAAAACGCACAAACTACTCATTTTTCAGCAACTCACAAGCTATTACCATCATGCAACAAGCAATGGAAAAACACAATCCAGAATTTTACTGTGAACCACACTACAGCTGGACACTGTTTCTTTGGCTGCAGCTCTTCCTACTGACCATTCTCACAGTATGAATCACAGCTTTTTTAGATCAAAAGTTAAAAGCAGTTGTTTCAAAGACTACAAGCAGAACATTTGACTTTTCAGAGTCATGTGGTATACAGATACAGTAGGGGTCTAATATTCCATGTATACACATCACTAGATGCAGTCTGAAATGTACAGATATTTTATCAACAAATATTTTGCAGACTATAGTACGACTTGGGAGCGTAGGAATCCTAGTATACATCCCTGCTTCTGGCATTGAGTTACAACTAGCAATTTAAGCAGCTCAACTGGATGTATGAATGTTATTTTATAAACAAGTTAATAATATTCCTTACCTGTCTTTAGGGTAAGTTGGGATAAGGACCTGAGAAGGCCCATGACGAACATTTATAAAGAGCAGTCAAAGGTCATATTTAAGCCTATTGTCACTGGCTGCCTAGCTTAATGAATTTTATTCTGGACCAGAGGGCATTTTAGTATGCCGAACAGAGTTTGGTCCAGTAGCGGAGCACACAGTCCCAGACTGTTGAATGGAAGAATGTTCTGCAAAACCCAATACAATGTCATTGCGACTGCAGTAGCAAGGTATTTTTGGATCACAAGAGATGAAGTTACCACAAAACACTGTATGTAAAGATCTCTCATGTTACAAAACATGACTTAACCTGTCAGGACGAACTGCTGGGGAAATATGGATCGATCCGTCTTAACCCATCCATACCAGCTTATTACCACTTCGAATATGGTTTATAGCAGAGCTGTAATGCAACTGGACATAAGCATAAGTAGTACTAACATGAATTCAGACAAATTCATCCCATTTACTTTTAGCACCTTAGTTACAGTAGGAGACTAGTATTTCTATGCTCCTTCTACTGCCAATAAAAAGGAAATCATTGCTATGCCTTTCAAGCTTCAGCCAGTGTGAATTGTTCAGAAACACATCACTCCACAAATTGTTTAGTAGGACGATGATGCTTATGGCTTAGATGTGTAGGTTATATGTCTGAAGTTGAGTTGACCAATCTGGACTTTTGGGACATTTCAGAATATTAAGAACATAAGCTTTTTTAATTCTTGCTAACTTTAAAGGTGGCTTCCTCTAATGTAATTCTAAATGGGTGCCAAACTGACTAGCTCTGATGTCCAGTCAAGGCAAAATAGTAGGCACACACCGGGTACAATGTGTCTACAACCTAGAGCCACTGATTTCCCTTTACTTGCTACAGGTAGTGTCAAGACTGCTAGCTCAGATTCAGCTATCTGACTGCTAAAGCAGATAAATCCCCTCTGACTACATCAACTTATTACAGATGTAGGCAACTGACATTGAAAGATAATGAAAATAAAGAAACTTCAGACTATGCTCAAATGTTACAGACTTTGTACCAGAAGGATTTTTACCTAATTCACATCATGACATGAAAAGACCTCACACACCTCAACTGTAACAGATTATTAGCAAAGGGTTAAGGGCCGACTCTCCAAGAGAATTCAAAAAAAGAAAGCAGGCAGAACTGCAGCAACTCCAGCCATACATCATAGCCGTCTCCTCACGTAAAACCAGTATTTGAAGCAGCGTGTGCCAAACACAGAGTCCTTGAAGTTGCTGTGACATTTACAAATTAAACATCTGTCACTGTACAAGAAACCTGACGATTGTGTTTTCCCCTAGGGAAAACAGTCCTGCAAAATCAAGATGACTAGTCCCACAGACTTGGCAGCCTCAACACAGCCCTTGGGCAGTTTAAGTTCCACTACAGCATATTATTGTAAAAAAACATTTCCTCAACAGAAGGAAGAAGCCTCCAAAAGTAAAAGAGTGAGAACCAATCCTCAAAAGAAAGAGTATCTTGTAAAACCTGTTGTTACAGTACACTAAAATAAAAAGACTGAAACTATCTGAAAGGTATTGTTTTCAGAGAAAGACCTCCTACTAGTTCAACTTTTGCAGAGGTGGCCATAACGCTGCAGTATTTATAATGCTGCTGAGGACTCTCTCTCAAATGCCACAATTAGTCTGCCTGTAAGAAAAAAAGGACGGGGGAGGGGGGAGATAATAGTGATCAGGTTGCAGAGACATCTGGAGAAAGTAAAAAAAACAAAAAAAACTAATCAGCTGGGTCACTAGTTCTTCCATTCATATCACCATTTACTCTCTAGCCTTGGCTGAATACTCCACAAGTTATAGTCCAAGTAGAAGAAATTCATAGTTATTCCACCCCATGCAGTTATTATTTATTGTTAGGAAGCTAAAGCTACATTATACGTCTTGCCAGACATGTTGCCTGACAGAGGATCACCAACCCTTAACACTGGGAACTTATCTCACCCCCCACCCCTTTATTTTTTTTTTTAATGCATGAGAATATATCTGGAAAACATGCCTTTGTGTTAATACAACGTTCCCTTGCTACTTGTCATTCTCATTTGCTGGAAGCCTCCAGAGGCCATGACCTCACATTTCAAGCTTTTCTGAAGTGATGTGGGTATGAAGTTGACTGCATTCCCAAGTCTTCGCTCAGAAATTTGGAGTAGCTATGGCAGAAAGACAATCACAACACCAAATGTTTCAGACAACAGAGTTTGTTCCAGCAAGGCACTCTGTGTCAAACTGGTACGTTAATGTAAGTAATTATAAAGTTTGCATGCTTGCTGTAAGTAATTATAAAGTTTGCATGCTTGCTATCATATACATAACTTTGCCTACTTACTCCTAAGTCAGATTTAGATGGCAAGCCATCATGCAAGAACAAGAGACAGCAAGCAGAAGACAGAAATAAATAGTTATTTGGGGTTAGCCACCTAACAGCTGTAAGCTGTAGAAGCCTGTCTCAGGAAGCTCTATCAGCTGCCCACCGACACCGAGTTTAACTACATTTAAGCAGTCTTCCCCAGTCACGCTTGAAGGGAAAGCCCTCCTCACAAAGAACTGCACCAAACACAGAGATTTAATAAAATACATGTAAATCGGTGAATGGACTACTACTGAAGGTCAACAAAAAAATTATTTCCTAAAAGAGGCAGTTTGGCCACATCTTGCCAGCACAGAGCTTCTTCAAAACGAGTCTGTGAGGTGCAGGAATCCCGTATTGGGTGAGGGATGCTGCTCGTGGCAGCCAGCAGCAGAGGCCCAGCAGCAACATCGGGATCAGCACGTGGTGTGTCTTCCGAAACACCCAGGTGTCCCCAGCCTTCGGAAGCCCCTCGCTCCCTCTCCTCTGGCATGTTGGTTATTGGAATACAGATCTGCTCAGAGACACGGGAAGCAACTCAGGAGCATACTACAAACCCATGTGGATAAACACAGTGCTCTGAACAAACAGCCAACAGTCCCGACCACGGAAAGACTTCAGGGAACCTCACAGTGGCTCACTGTCCTGTGCTGGGCTACTCCCTACCAGCACTTCGTGATGTCTGTGTGGCAGATCATCACCCAAAAAACCTGCCTGAATACTACCTAGCTGTCTGTGGCGAGGTGAACAAACTTGAGGCTTTTTCCTGGTTTGGAAGAGAAGGACACAGATGTAGTTTTGCTTTTGAATCCACCCATTAAAGGTAAATTAAACTGAAAACATACGCTAAAAAATTAAATAGAAGTTTCTGTTCAAACACATAAATTATTTTTTAAAAATAAACATCAGTACATGAAAATGCAATGCTTTTCTTCGTGTTTGGTGGGATGTGAATTTTATTTAAATTTATTACTCCTCCTCCTTCCCCACATCCTTATTCATCCCAATACTCATTTTGTATTTTAATATGCAAATAAACCAGTATCTTGAAAAAAGATAAGGTAGAACATATCCTGAGTGTCAATATCCTCATCTGTTAATTAAGTCCTCTCAAAACCAAATCTCAGTGCTGTTTTCTTAAAATAGAAAATACAACAAGAGCAACACAAATACTATCCCACCTGTATTATAAAGAAGAAATACTAATTAAGCTACCAAGGTATAAACAAAACAATGTCAGTTTAGGTGACAACAAAAGATACTATTCACTGCTCAGAATATGAATGTAAGAGCATTCCATGTATTAAATTTCAAGAACAAGAGACTGGAACAGGTTGCCCAGAGAGATGGTAGATGTCCCATCTCTGGGAACATTCAAGGTCAGATTGGAAGGAGCTCTGAGCAACCCGATCTAATTGAATTCCTGCTCATTGCAGGGGGGTTGGACTAGATGACCTTTAAAGGTCCCTTCCAACCCAAACTATTCCATCACTCTATGATTCAATGAGTAAGTCTATTGATTTTAATGGGACCATGAAAATGGAAAGCCAGGAGGCCCAGACAAAATAGCGTGCACAGGGGAACGCTAGTACAACATTAATAGATGTTTGACTTTGTTCTTCTGTTTTGTTAGGGCACTAACTCTGCATGACAATCACAGCCGCTTTATCGGTGATTATGGAACATAAGCATTACGCATATCCAAGATTCAAACTTAACTTTGCCATTTGCATTCACATGACAAGAGATGGAGAAACAGAGCAGAGGGACAGAGGTAAATAAGTAAATGCAAACATTTACAAACAATAAAACAACAATGATTCTGATACCTTCTTACTGGCTGACTGTCCTGGTTTCAGCTGGGATAGAGTTAATTGTCCTCCTAGTAGCTGGTCCAGTGCTGTGTTTTGGGTTCAGTAGGAGAAGAATGTTGATAACACTCTGATGTTTTCAGCTGCTGCTAAGTCGTGCTTAGACTAAGTCAAGGATTTTTCAGCTTCCCATGCCCAGCCAGCGAGAAGGCTGGAGGGGCACAAGGAGTCGGGAGGGGACACAGCCGGGGCAGTGACCCAAACTGGCCAAAGGGACATTCCAGACCATGGGACGTCATGGCCAGTGTGGAAACTGGGGGGAGTTGGTCTGGGAGGGGGGATCACTGCTCAGGAACTAACTGGTTGTCGATGGGCGGGTGATAAGCAACTGCACTGTGCATCATTTGTATATTCCAATCCTTTCGTTATTATTCCTGTCATTTTATTAGTGTTATCATTATTAGCTGCTTCTTCTATGTTCTATTAAACCGTTCTTATCTCAATCCACGAGTTTTACTTCTTTTCCCTATTTTCTCCCGCATCCCACTGGGTGGGGGGGGAGTGAGTGAGTGGCTGCCTGGTCCTTAGTTGCTGGCTGGGGTTAAACCCCAACACTATATCCCCTGCCACTATATGCATCCTCTGGACTAATGTCCGGAGCAACCAGCACCTTGAAAGGCATACGAACTTACTAGATGGCTGCATGGGACTTTACTTGATTTACTGTTACTTGACTGTGCTTCAGAGTTGTCACAACTCAGGGGAGAGCACTTCAACCAGCAGCCTTTGGGCTTTCCCCCACTTTCGGATGAAGCCTCACCCCTCCAACCAACGCTGTCACGCTTCACCAAAAAAGCAACGTGCCCTTATACCCACTACACTACAAGTCAGACTGTTTTACCTCCATTTGCTCAGCTTCTCCGGTTTTTCCCTCAAATATATCAGAGGCGAAAGCTGTCTCATCTTCTCACAGCATCTGTACATACACAAATTGTGTGAAGGAATCAGATGCTAAAACCTCTGAATGTAAACACCCACTTGACAAGTCACGATGTATAAATATGCACAACAGGAGAGCACTCTCCAGGAGTGCAAGAAGCAGTCAAAGCACTGTATTTCCAATAACCAAGGAAAGTATCTAACTTACCCTGGTTATGCAACAGGGCTCCAGAATCTGCTGCAGAAGGAAGGACTTGCATTCACACAAAGACTTAGCCCACCAGCAGCCAGGACCACTCATGATCCCTCCAACTTTTGAATTTTGGGGCAGTGAGTAGCAGTTTTCACTATGAATGAAAGCTGATTACTGAAAGCTTATGTTACTTGACACTAAGAAGAATGCAAACTTGGAAATCAAAATATCACTTCCTTTTTTTAAGTTTAAAATGCCTTTAAGCTTTAAACAATTTGAATAGTAGCCTTGCCAGCACAGTAAAAAATTCTAGTTTTATTCAATACACTGACATTTTTAAAGCCAGTTGCTTCCTTTTGAAAGGGTTCTTTTCCTCCTTAGATTACCACAACTTATTAGAAAGGAAAAATGAACTTTTACAGGTCACCTTCATGCCTTTCAAAAAGTTTCCTCTTGCCAGGGTCCAATTTAGAAAGAGTTTTAGCAAGGTAGATTCTGTTGTGAAAGGACAGAGAGGACCTTGCTGAATCACATGGTTCTCTAAATAAATAGCTTGTTAAAAGGTAATAAAGTTTAATAAAATTATAAAGTATATTTGTATATAAATGTGTAAGGCATAAAAATACACTAATATATAAAATACTAAAAGGTATAAAACCCGCTGGTCTCATGTTGTCATTCATTTGAAATGAAAACAACAAAAATTTCTATAATAATGCCATGAAACAGATAAAGGAGGCATGTATTTTTTTCAAGGCACAGAAGTCCAGGCAGTGAGAAGTTTTCCTCTACCTTCCTTCTACCTAGAAGTTTTTATCAACTACATCTTCATTTCTTTTAATAAGAAGTCGTCACTTCATGCACGAACAAGATTACAGGATGTGCAAAGAAGAATATGGACAAGCCTAAATGTCAAAAAGCTCAATTAGTGCCTATCAAAACTCATTATGGGGTTTGGTCATTAAGACAGCAGGAAGCAGAGCGAAACAAACAGATTTTCATAAATGGCAAAGACATATCAGATGACAACTCTGCTTCTACTAACTTAAGAAAAATAGAACTGAGTGAAAACAACAAAAATGCAAGAGGGAACCAGCATGGATCACAGAATTCAGAGTTTCCTCCAGTAATCTGTAGAAACAACTAGAATTTAAAGCCAGTAAAAGTAATAAAGCCACTTGCTCATTAGCTCACAGGTTGCTGCAGTAGATGGCAACATTCTCTGTTAACAGTTACGTACAGATACCAGTCTAGCAAAGAGAAAGGGACGACTAGTTTATCACGAGAGTTGCAACGCTACTTTTCATTTTAAGAAAAAGTCCAAGTAAGGCCAGATTAGAAGTCTACCAATACAATAAATAACACTGAGAAAACTTTTGCTGTTTGTGAGTGGTTACACTACTAAGAAACTCAAATCTCCAGATGCTCAGCTGACAGATGAAACACCCCCGGGACACACACAAGCCAAATGAACTACTTGTCATTACCTCTGAAGAGATCATCACACACCTCATTACCATAAAGTTACAGGCTTTAATTTCATTTTATGTAGAGAGAGACAGCATAAGTCACCTAGCATTGATTAAAACCTATGTTAAGAGATGCATCTCCAGACAACACCTATTACCAAGATACCCGATTAACGTTCACACTTGCTTTACTTAGAAACCTGTTGGCAGTTGCTAAGATCATTTGGGTCAGAAGAACGTTAATTTTGTTGAAAACCCCAAGACCTGAGGAAGCCATTCTCACAACATGAAGAGATAAATTACCAAACTTACTCAGCAAAGCACTGAAATCCTTCTGAAGTTTAAGCAGCATTTTGGTTTTTAAACCTACTTCTTTAACCTATCTACCTTTCCCACAGAATCGGCATCAGATGCACAGCTTGCCATCTCAGATGAAATTCCAGTTTTCTAAGTATTATAGTTGGCACTGTAGTCAGAAGCCTGTGAACAGCAGGTTTAAACCTCACAAGTACTTCAGGTAGCTTGATTAAAAAAAAAAAAAAAAAGATGAGTGCTTAGAGACATTAATCTTCAAACAGTGGAATTAATTTAGAAGAAAATCTCATTAAAAGTTAAACTGACATGTTCTTAAATTTCCATTTCAAACACTGACGCCCAATTCCAGCATTATCATGCAGAAACTTGAAATGAGGTATTTATCATCTGTCTTCACTGGGTAGAACATTCAGATTCAGGGGTGTGGCATGACTGTGTGCTGGTTTTGGCTGGGAGAGAGTTAATTTCCTTCACAGTAGCTGGTATAGGGTTCTGTTCTGGATCTGTGCTGAAAACTGCCTGGATAACCCAGGGATGTTTTCGTTCCTGCTGAGCAGGGCTCACCCAGAGCCAAGGGCTGTTCTGCTTCTCCCCCCACCCCACCAGCGAGG
>JANZLQ010000029.1:12340853-12375673 GCA_026212715.1 Elanus axillaris
CCCTGGGCTCTGGGTGAGCCCTGCTCAGCAGGGACGGAACATCCCTGGGTTATCCACGCTGTTTCCAGCCCAAATCCGAACCAGTTACCGTGGAGAAAATTAACCCTATCCCAGCCAAAACCAGCACAGGCAGCAAAAGCTTTTGGGTTTTGTAAATGCAGAATGTCACGTGGCTGTTAACCAATACACTGGAAGTCATAGAGCTCTAAACTCCAAATGTAGACCCCACGAGCTTGGAACTGTGTTGTATGCTTTACTGAGCAAGTTCAAGTGCGGCTGGACATTTCTGGCTCTTTGAGAAAGTCTCCAAATGTGGTCCAGCCTGAGCTCTCACTGTGTTCTTGTCCGTCAGGTGTGTTTCATGCGTCTGAAATCAGCCACTGGAGCTTTGTGATCGTAACAGAGCCCTTTGTATTGCCCATCCGACTGACTTAATCGTGCTTCGCTTCTTGAGCCCTTTCCAGTCATCGCTAATTTGTGAGAGGTATAGGGCTGTCCAGATTGCGTCTAGAATACTCATTTAGTGAAGACTCAATGGCAATATATTATCAGTGAGAGATGTGATAAGCTGTGTCCATGAGGGAACTTTATTTTTCCTGTTTTGTTATTGCTAGTAATTCTAACTATTGGTGAAGTATCATTGAAACACCGATGTCTCTCTACATATCCCCTGCCATGGGCACCTTGCAAATTTACCATCACTCTAGAATGTTACTTAGGTAATGTTGCCATCTGGACGTTTTTGGAGTGACTTACTCCTGAGAAAAGTTATTCGCTCCTGAGAAAATAAGTCCTACTTGTGGGGGCTCAGCTCAGCAACCTTGCCGAGACGAAGGAGGCTCCTAGCTCAATAGCGGATATGTCTCGGAGCTGTAAATGCAGGCTGCAGAATCAGGCACATCTCAAAGCACTCACTTGCTCAGTCCTTGTTTACAAATTGTTATGATTTAACCTTTTATTTTTTAACATTCTAACGGAATGATGTGATTCCAGGGTTGAAGGTCAAGCCTTAACCCAACCTCCTGGAAGCCTCTTTTGAACAGACTAGTCCTGATGGCTTCTCTTGGGCTGGCTGTTCAACAGTTAACCCAATAAAGAAGATAATTAATCACATTAAAGTCACCTATTTAGACCTGCATTTTAGTAGTGTTTAAATCACACTTTGCGTGCTGTTCAGCTCCTTGCAGTTGCTAGGTTTTTCCTGCTTTCAGAATGAATAAAAGGAGGTGTGAATAACAGTTGTATTATGCACTTTTAAATGATTTTTTAAAATTATATAAAGCCTGTGTTTGTTCCAAGCTATCCTGACAAAAAGCTGGAATAATTTCTTTGGCGCTAATGAAATTAAAATAGTGGAAAGCAAAATGTAAGTGATATCAGAATCTAACACAACAAGCTTAAGAAATATTGGAATAATTAATCACGATAAAAATGGATCATGTTCTGTTTCTTTCACAGTCACTAAAAGGGTATATTGAAATCAACATTGGCTAAAATTAAAAAAGATAACCCCATTCTGGATGAGCAGTTGCATTGCTTGCAAGCTTCTTCACAGGGAGCCATTACATATGCATTCATTTGAAAGTGACTTGTTTCCACATTCTACTTCCAACTTCTTCTTTAAATTGCATTAGTTAAAATTCTCCATAAAATTAAAAGGTATTGTTAAAGTGAGGAATAGCAGTGCTTGCTGGAGTATATTTTATTCCTGATTACACTGCCTGCAACCTAGAATAATGATAGCAATGAAACTACTCCAGATTTATGCCACCTTCAGTCAGAACAGAATCTGAGTTTGGAAAGTGTGATTTTGATGTCATGTAACTCTCTCTCATTCATACTAAGTGATGCTGGTGTGTCCCAAGCAGAGGCCAACTCAGGCAAAGCTGTCAATGCTGTTATGTTATGGGAAGTCAGTTGTATTTAATATGCTTTTGAGAAGTTGCACAGTCTTGTTGGAACATTTTCTACTTTCAGACCCCCGAACTCTGGAATTCTTTGTCTGTGGTTCAGCCCAGTCTCTAATTTTTGTTATTTCAAAGCAGCTGGGAAGCGGAGCACTGGGAGGAGGTTCCCCCACGCCAAGAGGGAGTTGTTGAGCACAGGGCTTTGCCAGGAGTGCCACTAAGAAATAGCAGATGAAAATTGCAGTGGGAGAGCTGGGGGATGAGAAAAGCAGGCCACAGAAGAGCATATAGTGGTGTCTGGGTAGATACTACAAGGGGGATGGGAAGAGCTGGGCTGAAAGTTGCTGTTGGGTTGAGCTGCTTGAAAGCATCGCGGCTGATTAGAGCTGTAAGGAGTGTTTTTCTTTGCTCCCTTTCACACATGGCCCAGATTGCCTAGCACTAATTCCAAGGGCCACCACTGCTTTGTGGGAATGGAAGGCTGTTTCAGAGATAAATGGCACTTATTTGCTTTATCCTAAAGCCAAGCATTTTTTCGATGGCAAGAGACAGTCAGGACTGAGAGCTTCATGTATTACAAAGGCACTTAAGCATATACATTTTATAATGGGCAAGGGTCTTGCACTCCGTTTTCTGGGAAGCATGACCGTGTATTTTTAAAAAATGCAATAACATGCCTGTATTCAGCACCCTGCATCCTGATTTCAAGGCACCTCATGGTGCAACTTATATTTTGGAGAGCTGTATCAAATCCATGTACATTTTTTCAAGTTGAGACAACTTGTGTGGGATTCATCTCACCTACCTTTGTAATTCCCAGTAATTAGGCTCTATCTATAGTCAGTGGAAGTGGAGTGAAACCTCTGGATTGCATTTATCTGCTCATAAGATAAAGTGAATTGTTCTCTCAAGCAACTTGTGCTTCTCTATTGACTGTACAGGCAACCCAGAGGACAAGCTGGCTCCTACATAGCTAATGCCAGTTGAAGCTTATTCTGCTCACATCATACCACATCCCTAAGGAAAAAGTACCCACCTGCTGCCTCAGTGTCTTTCCTTCACATTATTATGCAAAAAATACTTAAACTGTTTGTGAGGGATCCTGCACCAGCCAGAACTTGGAGGTGGAACCGCACCACCTCTTCTATGAAGGGATTGTCCGAAAGGTTCTCAGTCTCCACAGGCTGGGTTTTAGGACACAAAGACTAAACTAGAAGAAACAACCCCCTGATCTACTGGGTGAAGCACGCTAAGTGAAAAGATGTCAATATAAAGTTGCCCTTCCTCGGTCGATTTTTGCAGGCTGGGTCCATTTTCTCCAGTCTCGCTTTCTCTTTTCTACACCTCTAACCCCCAAAGAAAGAGCAACACAACTTCTCTTTGAAGGCACTTTCCAAAAGGGAACTGAACTAAACGCTGGCTAATTTATTCAACCTGCCTGGAAGCCCTGGAGCCCCTTTCTCCCGTGAAACCCGTAGAAGTCCCTGCTGAAATGACAGACCCTGGCCATGCCCCTGACCCCAGCCTTCCGCTTGCTGCCTTTCTCGCCGCTGACCTGCCCCCCCTGCCCACCAGACCTGTCTGCTTGCTGACCCCCCCAGCCTGGGGCTTCAGTATAGCATCTTTGTTCCCGAGTTCGGCAGAGAAACCAAGCCCGTTTGGATTTTCCTCACGAAGTCCGTCCAGATTAAAAACAGAACAGGCAGCCAAAATGGTGTAGGAAGCTTATTTATTTGGCTTTTAGGTGCTTTATGTCTGATTAAAGAACATATGTAAATCTTCTGCATTCCAATTGAAATGGGATTACTTCTTCCTTCTCAGATCAACATTTTGCTTGCTTAAAGACAGGAACAACCTGCGTCGGTAAAGTTCATGCATAAGGAATTAAAGAAACTGAGCCCGAGATTGCTATAAATGGTGTCCTCGTTCTACATTGTGTTTAGATTTTCTGTCCCATTGTATGTGAAACCTGTATCTCCCTGTAGAGGGAGTTCATAGTGTGAAAACAGTTCGCTAAAGTTTAGCAATTAAATAACTAATTGTCAGCAAATAGAACTCTAAAAATCATAAACAGATATTTGAGCATTTAACTGTCAGTAGAATTCCTTTTCTGGGCAAGCATATACTTCTGTCTCTATTACCTTGTGCCTGAGGTCACAAATAACCTCTCACATGATGCAGTTATTAAAGAACTGTTACATCATAGCACTTAATACACTTTCAGTGGTAAGTTAAAACTTCCTCGTATGTATCACAGAGCTGATGAAAAGTCAGTGTTAACTACACCATAACTAAAAAAGTCCTTGCAGACAGCTCCCAGGCTGTCATCAGCGCATGCACACCGCTGGCTTGAGTTACTTTTCTCCTCTTCTTGTGTCTGGTGGGGATTCGTTTTGTCAGCCGGACCCCCAAAATTTCGAAAGGAAGAAACTTGGTTTCAAGAAGCAGAGGAGGTTTTCTATCATGCCATTCATTAAGTATGGGTGGGTCACTCTTTAGGTAGACCCTGCATGTCCCTTGTGAATAAGTTTCTGATCTGACTCATTGCCTTGTCTGTGCGGCTGGAACCCATGCCAAAACTCCCTGACAGGGTCCTGGTGGCTTTGACAGGGGAGAACCAGGAGGTCCAGCTGTGTACTCCAGGTCAAGCACAAATTGGAGCAAACAACAGCAATCTCAATACAGTTAACAGCAAATTAGAGATGGAGAAAAATATATTTTGTGGGGAAAAAAAAATGATGGGAAAGCCCCATACCCTCAACCCACGCAGTGTCTTGCTGAATGCAAAAATCAGCATCAGTTCCTCCTGACAAAAAGCCCAAACCAGCACATTTAGACATATGTATGTGTATCTGGCTGGAAGCTTCTGAAAAATTTCCCCCAAAGCTTGGCTTAAACCTGCCAAAAACTTTTCGAACCACAAGAAAAACATAAACAAACAAAACTCAGTTTTGAGTGAAGCAGATACTTCAAATGAAAGCGCTAATTGAATCCCAAATCTGATAAACAGATTGATGGCAACTTTGCAAGTCAGTCTTCTGGTGAGAATAGGCTCAGGCAACCCAGCCGGGTAGTAGCTTCTCCTTGAACTGCCTTGGTCCCAGCTGCACAGCAACACGTGGCAGGGAAGAGGCGTAAGGCCTGAAGGCTCCTTGCAGGGTAAGAGTGAAAGCAATAAAACATGGAGCCAGACATACTTCCCATTTGCACGACAGGAGCATAAAGGGAAGTATGGAATCGCATTTCCACCATGCACCATGCAGCAGATGGACTCCCTCCCTGGGTAATAGGGGTAACGTAAGTCTCCGCTCTCTACCGGAGAACTTTGGAGGCTGCAGAGCAGCATCTTGCTTCTCAGTTTTAGGCAGCTACTTAATCACCATTTAATCATCTGGGGTGGTTGCCAAATTCCTTCTGAGGGACTAAATTAGGGATTATTTAGGGAGGTTTTCTCCCCGGATATAGCTTTTACGAGAGCAACATGCATGGCTAATTGCAAAGTAATAAAAGCTGGAGACTGAAATTAAACTTTATGAAAAAGCTGAAGAAAATCTTGTATTTTTTATTATTTTTTTGACACAGTAAATTCTGAGCAAGCAAATGTAAAATGAGTTTATGTCATCCTGAATATAAGCATTTACTGCAGTGATGTTGATTACCATGTGTTCATTTGCACCAAGCCTTCCCGCTTGCACCGCATTTTTGCAGAAGACCCCTGCACAGAGCTGCAGGCTTGGAATCAGTCTGAGATAGAGCTCTTCTCTGATGGATGGGCTCTTGCAAACGTCTGCTTTCTGCATTGGCATCCCTCAAAATGTTAAGGCAAGGTCACGCAACAGCTTGGGTTTTGACTTTTAGCTGGTGTCTGGAGCCTAGCATGTGTGAATATTACCTAGACTGAACAGGCTGATGTTTCTGCTCTTGAGACAAAATGGAAACCCTGCTATAAAGGGAAATCAGAGCTGTTCTGGAGGCACGGAGATGAATAGCAATATTACTGCCATTTCTGCTGCTGCCTAGAGAAGGGTATCTCAGGACCTCCCGCGATGACATCCCGACAGCACTGAGGAAAAAGAAATCCCTAGTTTGTATGCAGGGGAGACCAAAGCGGATTTGATCATTGAAAGAGAAAATAGACGGGGAGAGGGAGACTGGGAGCAGTTGGCGCTGGAAATGGGAGAGGCAGCCCACAGACATTGCGATGCCATGTCAGCACTGAACACTGTCGTGACATGGGGTTCAGCCCAAGGTGGCTAGTAAGTATTTACTCAGGGCCTTAGCAGGTTTTCAGTCCCGGTTTCACTCTTAATGCTACCTCTGTTAATTAGTTTAAAGCTAGTTTGGATATGTTAACAAAGGCTCCATCTACAATAGCAACTGAAATGTCGATCAACCTGGAATGAGCGTATGGAAGTTGGAGACCAGATAATGCTGAGCCTGGCTGAGAAAACTAAGATAAGAAGACTAAAAGGTGGGGCTGGGCTGGATGAGGGAAGAAGTCTGGTGCAGAGGAGGACAGACTGGAATGGGCAGTGATGTCCTCTGATTTGGTGTGATGCAGTAAATGCGACGCACACTGAGTAATGCAGAAAGTGCAAAACATGAAATAATTCCTCTGTCAGCGATCACTGCTCATCCGAGGCACAGCGTGTACTCGTGCCCTGTGGAAAGGGCTGTATATGAGCATGCAATGAGAGACAATGTCATAAAAAGTGCACAGAAAGAGGCTTCATGAAGGCTGCACAGGGAATCTTAATCACAGCCTTTCTTGACTTTGAAGCACAGTCGCCAACCACTCTGTTGGCACAGGTTTTTCTGTGCATGAGAGAAGCTTGTGTAGATTGTCAAGGAAGAAATACACTGTATGTTTTTGGATGTAAATGAAAAAATCTGGATGAGGGAGGATTTCTGCATCTTCCATAGCATGGCATGGGAAACTGGCTGTATAACAAGTTTTTGTTTTGTTTAATTTTTTCCTGGAAGCGTCCCATATTGGTACTAGCTGGAGGCAGAATGTCAGAAAAAGTGGCTTATTGAATGGAAATATTACAGGGAAATTTCCTTGGCAAATAAAAGCCTCATTGCTCTAGAAGTTGAATCTTTTTTCTCTAATTTTTTTTTTTTTCGTGAGGGTGTGTATTCTTTAGCTTTTCACCTCCTAAAACATTCATTGTAGTAGACAAGATAGAATATCCCTTTCTCATATAACTTTTTTTTTTTTAACGTGGTGAATTAATTCTTCTGATCAATAGCCCACCGAGTTCAGTAGATAGATTTGATCTTTATCCTTTGGCTGAGGTGCTAAATGCAAACTCCTTTCACTGATATTAGCATGATTAATGCAGATAATCTGCTATCTACTCTTTGATAATCTATACTCTCTACTGTCTAATAATCTATGTGAGAATAAAATCTGATCTGATGTTGTACGTAACATCAGCAGTATGAAGAGGAGTGACATTCAACTGAAAAATGAGACTGTTGGAATGCCTTTTAATAGCTTGTAAGGAAGTGCAGTATATATAATTAAAAATATGGATCTTCCCCCTACATTTCTAAAACTTCCATGGCAGGCAATGTCATATAAAAGTTCTGGCCTTTATCTGCAAGTATTGTCTGTGTGAAATTTCAGCTGAATCTGTTGACATGTGGAAGTCAACAAAACATGACATTACGTTGCTAGTTTGCTTTCCAGTATTTTGTGAAAGACCCTCCCTACACTGGAAGACAGGACCGAACATGGGGTAAGGCAACTCAAACAGTTGCAATGCCCAGTTCCCCATTGCCACAAGAACTCGTCATACATTCATGAACTTCTTTTGCTCCAACTTAAAACTCTCTTGGCCTTCACGAGGCTATGCCAGTACTTCAGGTTGATCTAGATGCTGCCAGTCATCCTGGGGAATGGTTGTCCTAGCAAGACCAGCCTTCAGGAGTCCCACAGCCTGGAGACCAGGGAGAAAGTCTGGAGCAAAGATGCGCCCTTAGTGATACAGGATCGGGTTAGATCAGGTACAACTGGATCAGACTAGACAATACTTAATCCTCAGTACAAGACACACATGGACATACTGGGGAGTCATGGCCTGCTGGGCACATCCCAGGTTTACAGGCACATCCCTGGATGCCAGTCTCAGCCTTCCCTACCCCTGAGAGCTCTCCAGATGGCTGATGCAGCTCACTGGTGGTCCTTTCTGCTGCGGGGCTGCTCACTAATTGTAGCGTGTCTCTTGCAGGCTCGTCCCAAGCAGTGGCCTCCCCTGGTCCCATCTGGCAACGATGGTGGAGTTGGCCACTCGGCAGGGAAGTTTTGAGAAGACAGGTAGGAAGGGTCTTTCCCCCTCTTGCAGGTGGACACTTCTGCTGCACTGGGGCTGCTGCTGCCCTTCCCACAGGGCACGTCCATCCTCATGGCTCCGCAGCAGGAGAGAGTTGGGTCCTTGAGGGCCCGATGTCTCTCCTTTGCACCCAGCAGCAAGGGGAAGAGCCGAGAGGGTCTGAAAGGGATTGCCTGGTGGTTGCCATCCATGGATTTTTGCTCTGTTTTCCTCTGCAGCAGGTGGGACCGGGAGGAGGAGGAGACAACTGCCGTGGCCCTTTGCGCTGTGGAGGACCTCGGCTGCCTCAGAGGTGCCCAGGCAGCCGGTGTCCGGCCGCAGAGGGGGTCCCTTTGGTCAGCCCCTGGCAGCTCCCTGCAGGAGGGAAAGCAGACTGCCCCAGCCCCTCCAGGTAAGCAAGCAAGCCTGATAAGGAGAACCCATCCCTCTGGCTTCTCCTGAGAGGCAGTGTCCCCAGCAGAAGGACCCTGGGTTCACCAGTCCAACGCTGGTCAGGGCCAAAGCTGGCTCCTCCTCACGTCCCATGTCACCTAACTGCAGCCATCCCTCCATCCCGCCCCAGGGAAAGCAGAGCTGTCCACACACAACCCTGCCTCTGAGGAAGGTTCGCCAGGCCCAAGGCCTGCTTCAGCCAAGCAACTGTCCTCCTGTGTCCCTGGCAGGACCTGCTGGCTATCCGGCAGGAGCACGCACCATCCACCATTCAGGCTTGTGGCCAGAAAAAGAGCCTGTCGAGAGCTGAGGGAGGTCTTTGACAGCGGTGGGGATGTCCGGACACCTGGGAAGCCAACCTACACACCTGCTGGCTGTCACCCTGAACGTGAATTTTGGGGGACAGTGGCATAGAGAAGCATATCTCTAGTTGGAGCACTTCCTGACGGCACTGGAGATTGTGCCATTAGGTGACTATTATTGGAAGGGGAGCGTGATAGCAGTAGTGTTTCGACTAAGTCAAGGTTTTTTCAGCTTCCCATGCCCAGCCAGCGAGAAGGCTGGAGGGGCACAAGGAGTTGGGAGGGGACACAGCCAGGGCAGTGACCCAAACTGGCCAAAGGGCTATTCCAGACCATGGGACATTATGTCCAGTATGGAAACTGGTGGAGTTGGCCAGAGTGGGGTGGGTTGCTGTGCAGGGACTAACTGGGCATCGGTCAACAAGTGGTGAACAATTGCAGTGTGCATCACTTGGTTTGTATATTCTAATTCTTTTATTATTATTGTTTATCATTATTATTACTATTATCATTATTATTTTCTTCCTTTCTGTCCTATTAAACTGTCTTTATCTCAACCCACGAGTTTTACTTTTTTTTTCTGATTCTCTCCCCAGTCCAGTGGGATGGGGGAGAGTGAGCGAGCGGCTTCGTGGTGCTTAGTTGCTGGCTGGGGTTAAACCGTGGCAAATGGGAAAGGCTATTTGGTCTCTTTTCAGCCACCTGAGTTGAAACCGATGGCTTGATGTGTGCAGGTGAAAGGGCTGGTGGAGTTTTCCATTGAGAACTGCAGGGAAATCTTTAGGGAGAAGATAGCTGGCCCTCGCAGTCCCTCAGCGGAGGAGTCACCGGCACCCATTGCCAGCTCCACAGGTATGAGGATGGACTGAGGACTGTCGGAGGATGGGGCTTCTGGTCCTATTCCTTAGTGTGTTCCTGGTGGACACCTGTGCAAACAGAGGGAGCTGCTGAGGGCTCAAGACTTGACAGGTGTTTTCCTACTGGAAGGCTTCCCACAGGCTCAGAGTGACGGGATTCAGAAAGCAAATGTCATGGCCTCTGTTCTGCATCTGCCCTTCACTTGTTCATCAAGCAGATGATTTGAGAGCAATGCTCTTTCCTCAGCATCATTTCTGGTGGGGCTGGACATAGGGTGTTGCTCCCTCAGCCCCGCTTGTCCCATGGTCTCTGTTTGACCACTGCCTCTCAGGGCAGGAACGTTTTACTCCTCAAGATGAGCTGAAGGCTGAGGGTCTCGGCTCTGACTTCTGAAGCCTGCTGGCTAAAAAGTCCTTTTCCAGATCCCCTCCATTCAGCGCAGCAGAAATAGAAGAAAACAGGGCATCCGAAGGCCGAGAAGAAAACTGGTTTAGGGCTTCAGATGTGTTTGCTTTAGTTGTTTTTCATTTCCAAGAAGTTACTTTGCTGCACCTGCTTTGCTTTCTAGAGCTGCATTTGGAAGAGCAAGGTCGCCATGCAGGAGAAGCGGATAGGGAGCATCAAACTGAAGCACTTCAGGTTGCAAGACCCTCTCTTTTCAAAGAGCAGGGGGAGATATGATGGTGGAAAATGAAACAGCAGAGGTATGTCAGGTCCACAAACACCGTAACACCCTGCCTCATGCGTGAGGGTAGTTTCTGATGTAAAGCTGAGACTGAAATGTATAGGGTCTTATCCTCACCGGGAGGAACAGAAAAGAAATCTGCCCCAGGGTCTACTGTGTCTGCAAAAAGCAGACCAGTGCTTGCTTCTGCATAAGCAACAGCTTTCCTGTTCTCAGCTAGAAATTCCAATGCTGAGATATAACTCTCCCCACCATGGAGACACAGGATCCAGCAGAAACAGAGTCCAAGTAGTGCCTCTCCCTGGCATGAGGTCTGTTGTGTGTTTGATTTATTTTTGTCCCCAGAATGATACACCATAAGGAAAAATGGAAGGATTGTTTGTCAGCAGGTGCATTAGGCATGTGCTGAATCACGTGAAATAGCTACAAGGTATCACACAGGAAAAGACAGATTTCAAAAGAACAGAAGGTGGTACTGCTGCTAAAGGGATATCCACAGAAATATTTCTCAGGAGAGTAGAAGAAATCCTGGCAGAAAGAATTTGGCAAGCCCTTCCCTGCTCTCCTCTCCCAGCATCTCTCAGAGCCTCCTCCAATTAACTGAGTGTTACACCCCCATGTGAAAGTTGTGTTCAAAAGCGAGAAACAGGTGATCCTCTTCAGAAAAGGTCATTTAAGAAAGGACTTCATTCTGTCTGAGGACTAAAATCTTCTGAAAGGGCAAGTAAGGTCAGCCATCAGCCTGCAGCCTTCCAAAAATTCAGAGTAAAGCTGGTGTGGGTTTGCCATTGCACTTTGTGCAATGATCCCCTTAGAAATTGCTCAGCTGAGCTGTCCTGTGAGTAGCTGTCACCTTCAGAAAAGTTTAGCTGAGATCCTAGCTCATCAGGGCTCCAGAGAGTCTATTTTGGGGTGGTCGACTCTGTGAGATGTGGATAATGCAAAAGAATCCAAGCGCTCTGCTTTTAAGAGCAAAGTAGAAATTTGGCAAACAGTAGCTTACCAGTCCAGGTAGTCCCTTGCCGCCTGTTAACTTCTACATTTTCATTGTTGGTGCCCGTAGTTCTGACTGCAGTCGCTCCAGAAAGCACAATAGATTTGCTCCTCTGCTTTGAACAACTGGAGAGCTTATCAGAGGAAAGAAGGTAGAATGAGTTAGCTTTGATTAAAAGACAAAGTGATTCAGGTTTATCCTGGCTTTACCTAACCAATAATACTATTGTATGGAAAGGTTTGCAGGCCCTTCTCAGGGAAACAAAAACCAAAAAAAAAAAAAAAAAAAACCAAAAAAACGGAAAGAGAAAGCAGACCTGTGAAGAGGGGAGTGAAAACCAACCAGACAAGAAAAAGACCTTTCGGGGGTTGGCAATTGAAGAGATCGAAGGAGGCTGAGTAGAACAAGAAGCCCAAGTGTGTCAAAGACTCTGCTGTTCGCCTTTCAACGCTTTGGACATGACTTTAACTATATGAAATGCTTTCATGATGCAGAAGGATGGCCCCAGATAAGAAACATGCACCTGCGTTTGGGAGAAAATGTGTGTCTGGAGAAAAATACCACTGCAAATTTTGCAGTCCAAACTTTGCACTTGTTGAAGCTCTGCTTGTACAAAGGTAAGCAGACACCCTGGCAAGGTCGCAAGAATCACAATTTTTAGCTCTTTGACCTGCTCCCTTAATAAAGAGGCAAAGCCTCCTTTTTCTGTTGGCAATCCTAAATCTGGCTTCTATTGTCTGAATCCCAAATACACAGCAAGGATTTCTTCCAGGTAGCTTTAGACATGAAGGTATTGGCCCTTCTTAAAAAAGGTCATATTTCCCCTGAGATAATTTAAAGAGAGAAAGAGGGGAAAAAAGAAGAAAAAAAAAAAAAAAAGAAAATACCATCTAGGCCCTGTGCAAAAGGGATCTAGCCTGGTGCTTTCATATTTTTTTCTCTGCGCTGCCCACTACAGAGCAAAGCAGTCCAGGCTGGCTCAGTGCAGAGGGATCAAGTCAGACCTCTCAGTGGGTGCTTTGCGGAAAGAGGGACCCAAGTCCTGGAAGCAGCGCAGTCCCAGCCAGCTCGGCAGCTCTGCCTGAGGGATCGGTTTGCCTCGAAATCTGGGTTGCCAGAAAGGAACAGCGGGGGCTGCTGCTGCTGCTGCTGCTGCTCAGGTTTTGGAAGCGACTATGTGCTCGCTACGAGCCCAAACCTGCAGTTCTCTGAGGTTATTGCACGTGTTTAGAAAGGGCCAAAGCAGCTCTGGAGTCGCTGCCAGCAAGAGCTCTCTCTTCTGTGCTACGAACAATCGCTTTTACCTTGTATTTCCCAAAGAAAGGGGAACAAAATCATGCCTATTCCATGATCCCGGTCAGTCCTTTCTGCCTCTCTCGCTGCAGGTGCGGATTTATTTTTACCAGTGGGCATCTGAGCTGTGACTCCGGGGCTACCTGGGTGCGATGCGGCTCCGGTGCTTTCATGGTGGAGGTGATGGGAGGCCAAACGAGGAGAGAAGAGGAGCCCGTGCCCTGCTGCTCCCGCCGGTGGATCACATTCGGGCAGCACTGGGATGGATCAAAAAGCGGGTGCCGGGGCCGAGCGCTCCTGCAGCACCCTCAGACCCACGGCCAAAGGGAAAAGTCTCTGGGAAGATGCCCGGGGTGCGAGGGCAGCGCCGAGTCCTGTGCCGCTTGTCCTCCGCCTCGTACGGGGCGAGCAGCGCGTGCAAGAGGTGTCCGCACGGCCGGAGGCTTTGCTGCCGGTTTCTCCAGCCCCAGGAGCACGTGCCCAGCGGCTGGCAGAGCTGAGAGGTGGTTCCATGACGCATGGAGAGCACCGGGGAGCTCACTTCTTCCATGTTGGATCCCATTTTGTAAATTATTTGTTAGCCTCCTTCAAAGCAGAGACTAAAGCGATTAGGACCCGGACATATTTTCCATTTCAGGATTGATTCTAGTCATGGTATTATTGATTCCGTAGCTTTTGAAAAAGTTGAAAGAGCATTTCTTGACCAGGTCATCAAAGAGGCCGATATATTCAGTAGTTTATCTGAATTGGTTCCTACTACCTACCTTGTAATTGTGCCCATAACTTGGATCAATCAAAGTGGTTTTCTGTAAAATCAATACATATAGCTGTTTAAGGGGCTATATGCCCAACTAATGTAGGATTTATTTCCAATGCACTGAACCCTGCAGAGATATGGATGTTGAAACCTCATCCCTTCTGTGGGATCTTGGAACATGGTGAAGTGCTTTTTTGATTAGCAATGAGTGTAAACATTTGCTTGCACATGGAAGGCCTTCAATAACCCGACTCACTGGTTAAAGGCAGCAGAAGTATGGAACTGCATGACAAGGAGGAGAAAATGCTGTTAATAATTTTCTGAGAAGCAGAACTTTGAAGCCTAGTCTTTTGTGCATTAGGGCCCTATTTACCTTGCATTTCAGATTTGTTCATTTGCTCATCATTTTAGCATTGTTTGTGAGGAGGAAAATATTCTTTCTGTATACACAATAATTTATAAACATTTAATAAACAGCATGAAATCCTACTACGCTAATGATAATTTTTCCAGACTAATGAAAATTAAAAACAAAAGTATGCCTGCTAAAATAAGTCTAAGCTTCTGTTACTGTAATAAAAAACAGTAGTTGTTTCAATTGCGTACATTTGTAGCTACAGTAGTTGCAGAGTTGCTGACTACCATACTTTGACATCCAAAATACAACAAACTTGTCTTGAAGACTTTATACAAATGTAATGTTTTTAATATGGCAGTCGTCTAAAATATTAATTGTTCAATAATAGGTTTGTAAATGAAAGCATAAAGACAGAAATGTGTTCCTGCTTGGCAAACTGAAAAGTGTAATGAGGTTAATAAATCAGCTGTTAATAAATCAGTATTTGTTGCCACTTCTATCTCTTATCCTCCTCTCTCTACCCTCCGTACAGCCCTTCCATGATCCCACATGCTTATGCGAGCTCCTTCTGCCCAAGAGATTGCTGTGTAAGTTGTCCCACTTGCAGCGAACAGTACGACTGCACACCTCCAGGAAATTCTTCTCCTTCAGGAGTCAGTCTGAAGGAACTGCATGGACACCACTAGACCAGGATCTGGTCCAAGTCCGGATTATGGTGTTGATCCTGGATTCTCTCTTCCAGCAATTGTTCTGTGAGACCCCGAAGCTCTGCCAGGGAGTCAGGACTGGGTGCATGGCCACAAAATGGAGATGAACGAGGCCAGAGAGGATCACAGCCACTCCCTCCTGAATGGATGGGGAGCTCTGCGTTACTGATAATGAAGGAGCGATGGTCCCTGTAACTCTGCCCCATAGATCTTCTATTTACAAAGTTTTCTAAATTTTACAGGATAAGGCCACAAACGTTGCTAAACTCCCTGCAGCGATTAGTGCTGAAGGGAGGAACGTGTCCAGAGCTGCCTTGTCAAACAAGCCTTTGCGTTACCAGCTGAATTTAACTTCGGTGCACACCTCCTTGAGCTGCGGTGCAGCTCTTTTGCCCACTTCTAGCCCCCACACAATCACGCACACTGTTCTCCCTGTAATCTGCGTCCCTACCCCAGGAATTACTTTTTGCCTGCCACGTGCTTGTACCTGTGATACATTCCTACAGGAGAGGACTGAGAGGGCTATTAACGGGGTCCCAACTAAAGCTGAAATGTTTTCTGTAAGTGATATTTCTATTTGGAGAGGATCATAACAATACTATTTCAGGGTATCAAAAAAACTTCAACTGTATGATAAAATAGGAACTCTGAGGCTCCCCTCTACCCTGCAAAAAGCGAGCAGCAACCTATAGGCAGGAGCATGTCATGGTCTCAACCAGAATCAGCATTCTATCACGTAGACCTGCTCTAAACCAGCTCTTAACAAAAAATCCAGTCTCACAAAAGAAAATAAAGGTAGATAAATCTAGTGACTCTAACCAGACTACACTTATAAACTCTGCATCTCTTTTCACAAAAATGATCACTAAGCCAATTCATTTTATTTCTCTACTGGGCTCTTTTCAAGCTGGTTAGGTCATTGTGTTGGAAATTGGAGGTTTATTCAGGAAGAGATCCATTACAGAATGTAGCCTCTATTTTAAGTGGTCAAGAGAACGCACAGCACAAGGTTATGTCCGCTGGTGTGTGAGCCCATGTCCAGGGGAGTCCCTGGACAGCTTCGCCAAGATTCCTGTCCTGAGGCTATTCAACATCTTTCAGTTGGTTAAGAAATACACAGTCTATCCACTTACTTACTGTCACTGTTCAGGGCAGCATATTTATCCCAGGTGGTATTTCATGCTCCGCTACCTGTCTTTCTAAGGGAAGAAGTATCCGTAACAAAAGTGCTTTTAATCCTAACTGGGGCAGAGCAAAGGTGTGATGCTAAACAGCCTCTCCCTCTCAGGGAGCATTAATTCCAGGCAGTACAAATAGGATTTTAGTACCTTGCCACATCCTAGGAACACCTGTGTCCAGTTCTGTGGTGTCCTTTGCATCACCTGGGGATCCAGGATCAGAGACCACAGAATTCAGAAACAGGTGTAGGATTCAATATTTTTTTTAATACTATTTTCAGTATTTCCCAGACCTAAACACTATTAGGTGAGGATAGAGCCTGCAAGACCAGTCCTTCTCCTTACTATCTTACCATATGCAGTCTTACTTTCTTCAGAATAGTCTTTCAGCACACAAACGATAACCCATAAATTATTTCGGCCCAGAGCAGAGAACAATCTAAAATATTAGTAATATTTATCTGATCCTGCATTTTCAGATGATGGACAGATTAAATTATCCTTCTTCCACTAATTCTTATTTCTTAATTTCCACAACATCTCCTCCTGAAGAACCATAAAAATGCCACATTTCACGAGACCTATGTTTATGCATTTTCAGTCAGAGGCTCCAAGGATACTCAGTGAAGGCATCAGTGGTGATGAAGATCAGCTCGAGGTTCTTCTGACAAAACAAGTTGCTCAGTCATTGCTTTTGCTTTCTCCGATTTTCGCCTCATGGCTTGTTCCTTCTGAAGAGAAGAAGACCCCACCGGGACAGCTAAGTCTGTCCTCTTCCACTGCAGCAGCTACTTGTGATGGACCCATCCCAGCTCTCCTTGGGAAAGGCTTCCAAATAAGCTTCCAGGCAGCATGAAAACCAATCCCTGTAAGTTAGAGCGGCCCTTCCTACCTCAGTCAGAAGGTCTTCAGAGAAGCTGGAGAAGCCAAATTGGCTAGGATATTCACCCACCACCCTATGAAGTAGCTTGTGTGCAAAGAATGAAGCTTTACTTTCACTGCCTGGTGTCACAGAGTAGATTTGGCTGCTTTTCCACTGTCAGTAACCACACTTGATCACACAGCTGCAAAAGCTGTGCTCTCACTTAAATTCTGTATTTTCCCACATAAACCTACGTCGCATTGTTATAAGAGTTACCAAAAGTATATTTCATCTTCTTAAATAGTACCTATGGACTTATTCAAGTCTTTTCAACGTCTTGTCTTCCTCAGAAGGGCAGGTATCGCTGACAGCACACACAGGCTATTAGGAACCAGAGATACTCTACAGATACAGGCCCCAATAATCTATTTATCTCCTGTACCGTCCCACTCTCCTGTGCTCAGCTGTCGCATGACAAGAAGGTCTGTATTTGTGTCTGGATCCTGATCATGATGTTGCCTTCCTCTTGCAACATAACTTGTTGAGGCTTTGTTTTGAAACACACAATATGCCAAAGGATTGATGGGAATAAGGAGCTGGAAAAGCTAGGCTCGGTGGTGCCCAGAAAGCCTTGTCAAATGCTAATGGCGTATTCTAAGATAAAATATGTGTGTGCTCCCCTGTCTCAGCGTTTTCTGACTCTATCGTTGTAGGTGCTGATTTATTTTTAGCAGCGGGTGGCCGAGCTGTCAGGCCGGGGCTACCAGGGGCATGATGCAGCCCTGGCATCTTCTTGGTGGAGGGGAGGGGAGGCAAAGTGAGGAGAGGAGAAGCACCCGTGACCTGCTGCTCTTTCCAACAGATTTCATTTGTGCACGAGTGAGCCAGAATAAAAAAGGGCACTCTGGGGTGCCTGCCCACTGGGTGCCATGACAAGTCTGTGGCAGCTCAGCTTGATGCAATCCCTGTCTCCAGAGTGAAAATAATCAACCTTCTCTCTGCTTTCCTGATGATTCTGCCCTCTATCAAACGGCCAAAGGGTTCTCTCGTGCTTTCCAATGCCAAAATCCCAGTAGTCACTGCATTGCTCTCCTTCTACGCTCTCTTGAAAGCTAATTTCTTCTGTGATGCCTGCAAACCAATCAACACTGATGGGCTGCTGCTGCTGATTTGTGGGGTACTAAAGCATGGTCATCTTAGTTTGTTGCTCTGTAAGCAACTGAGTTTTCAGCCTCGTAGCTTAATTTAAATTAAAAAAAAGTTAACTGAAACCAAGGTGTTTCAAGTGTTCTCACCAAGGCCAAAACAAAATTCAGTTTCTGTCTGAAAAAGGCTTTTCAGGTCATGTCAGGAGAACAGGGATAACAGGGGCTTGTGTTTCCTGAACTTATCTTGATGTCTAAAAAAAGATGTTTTAAACAAAGCATTTCAGAATGAAAAAAAGTGAGAAAATTTCAAAATCTCAAACTGAAACTTTTAAACTTGTTTTGAAGTTCTCTTTCAGTTCTTGGGAGCCCAAGCCAATCTGATAAATCCAAAATAAAAGTGTTCCAAGTCAGTCTTTCCATACGCTTTTCAGTGTGAAAAAGTGCTCTATGGAAAACTTGAGTCAGCTGGAGTTCGCTGGTGCATTTTCTGTTATCCGTCCTTTATCTCCTGTTTCCGTTGTTATCTCTTTGAAGCAGAGCCCTCTACATGGTAAGAGAGCAGCTAGAAAGATGGGTATTGTTCTCTTACTGTGCCTTGTGTGCCTACCTAAAAGAAACAAAGGGCTGGGATTTCCAACCCTGTGAGGTTAGAGAAACCTGCCTATTTCAGGTCCTCATTTTTGCTCTGGGTTCGGTTTAGTTGCTAAATCGCTACAATTCCCCATGCTGCACGGCTGACTTGCGTCTCACTCCCGGCCACCCCGTGTGAGAGGCAGCAGTTCTTCCTCCCACTCGTGTCACTGCATGAATTTCCGAGCATCCCCAAAGAAAGCTCACTTCACAAGAATTTTGCACCTGTGCCACCAGGGGAAGCAAGAAGCCAAGAAACAAAGGAGAGTGCAAACAGCATGGACAATTGCCACTTTTGCAATGTGTGTCCAAAGGTACTAAAATCGATAGTGCTAATGCCCATTTACTGCTTATTACAGTAACAATTTTGTCCTTCTTATACATTAATTTTCAGATTCGCTCCTACCTCCTCTTGTTTGATTGTTCTGATCACGTACATTTCCTTGCCCATCTGGAGGTGGATTGCCCGAGTCCTGGTTATCCTTCACTTTCCGTAGTCATTTATAATGATGACAGATGCCCCCGAGCTTTGCTCGGTTTATAATGGTACAAATGCGGCAGACAAGGGTGGATTGCATTTCACATCTGTTGTCCAGATGCCTTTGCGATTCTCATTCCCTCTTCTGAGAGACTGAGGTCAGATCTGATGAAGACATCCATGGCTTTGCTTGCAGTGCTTGTGAAGAAACCCCATCTCATTTGTCACACTCCAAGTTCCCTGTCCAATTTCCACGTGCACAGCAGCGAGTGTCCTTTTCTTGGTGGTGGTGAACGGCTGCTACTCGCACGTAGCTGTATGTGCCTGGGACCTTGAATGGGCTGCTCAGAAACTCTGCACGTGTAATAAAATATCCCAGTTTTGATAGCTTGTGGCCTAGCCCACACCTCTGCCCCCACAGCTCGTGTACAAGGCTTGCCTAAAGATCAACAATCTCAGAATATGCTTAGTCCTGCAGAAGAAGCCCAGGGAGGCACACTATTAATGTCGTCTCTGTACCTTCCAGCACTTTTGTTAGGGAAAACGTTGCCGGTGAGAGACAAACTGGTGAAAAGCTGAATTGTTGCACCTAGAAGTGCCCCAGAAAGGCCTCTTTTCCCTGTGAAAAACCTGCTGTGGTTTGGATATGTAATTATATACTCATCATAGCAGGGACTGGAACATGACTTTCTCACTTTCGCCCAGTAGAAGTCACCCTCTCCCCATTTTTTTCTCTAGGGACAATTAATATTTAATTAAGTGTATCCAAGTGAAGAGCTCCAAAAGAGAAATTAAGAAAAACCTGTTTCCAGATGGTCTAAACTGCTGACGAGGCCACTTTCCCGAGAGGCGAATAAGCCAAGTTCATGTCCCAGTTCTGTCAGGCAGAGGGGATTTGAATGGACGAGCATGACTGGACTGGAAGAAGAGCAAAGTAACTGCAGGAGATAATATACTGACAGGTAAATTTCAGGCATAATGTCTAGGTAGGTTTTGATTAACTAAAGCCTTTCTCATTAGTCACTGATTAATGACAACACTTCAGGAAAAATAAAAATAAAATTGAAAAGCAGTAGTGTTGGTGGGGGGAAAAAAAAAGTCCTGTGTTTGAAAGAACTTGTCCTTTTTCCTTCCTTTAAGGTGTCTGTGACATCTTTGGCTACCTCAAGAACTGAAAAAAAAAAAATCAGTATATTGGAAGTGGGAGGTAGAAGAAGAATTTTCTTCTCCAGAATCCCCTAGGGAATATTTGAGATCAAATCGCTTCAGTCAAAAAGCAATATATAGGATATTTAATTAAGTGCAAGACCCACATGACAAATAATCTTCCAGGTCTGATCTGTAAAGGCCAGTTATCCCAATCAAAATAGAGCATGTAGGTATACAGGACTTTGAGAATGGTATTAGCTCAAGGCAATTCAAAACTCTTAATTTGATTCTTGTCAGGAAAATTACAAATGAGCAATTTTTTTTAATGGAACACATGTGGTGGTGGTCAAAGTTTAATTAGAAATTATGTACCTGCTCAGTTTTTAATGGCAATAGCCAAAATGTTATAGTACTGTACAATAAAAAAAAAGAACTGATAAGCCTCAGAAAATTCGACATAAGTAGAATGGTTTTCCTGAATACACATATTTAATCTCAGTTCTAGCCAGAGTTTCTGTCACTCACCCTGGAGTGAATCGGTGTGTCAGCACCACAGAAGCAGACCTAAGGGGAGGGAGATGTTAGATGTCATCCCAACGTCTCATGTTGAACAACATGTACCTCCCTGCATTAACAGTTCTATTCCACAGAAGTATTAGTCAACCCTTTCTTAAAAAGAAGAGTTGGTTTGGGGCTTGGACGTATGACCAAACAACAAAAGTAACTTTGGCAATTTTTCTTTCATTCTAGGATTTTACCATTTGATAATGATGAGAACGTAAGAATAACCACAGCGGTTTAGACCAGGGACGTCCCACAGTGACGACAATGGGTGCCCAGGGAAGAGGAGGAACAGGACAAGCTCAAATGATCCTTTTTCCTACTACTCTTCCAGCATTTGAGCGTTCTGAGCTCGGGGAATTTCCTGAGCGTTCTGTGCTTTTTCTATTTAGTAACTGGCAATGGATCACTCTTCAAAGTTTGTGTCCAGGCTCTATTTATACCCACATAAGCTTCTCACCTCCTCAGCATCCCGTCTAGGAATGCCACAGGCCTGCTACACACCGAGGGACGAATAACCTTCTTTTGATAACCTTTTCAAACCCGGCTTTCACTCGCTTCTTTTAAGGACTGTAAAAATTGTACTTGGCCTCCACCTTATTGGGAGAAATTTGGGTGGTGGTGGCCACAAAACCAGGGAGGCCTGGCTCATTTCTAATATTTTCCTTTGTTTCATCAGGAATTAGTTTCCATCAGAATGGCTCTTTCACTCAGACGAAGGGTTATTTCAGAATACTATGTCATTTTTTGCCATCGGACTTGACCTCATTTCTTCCAAACCTCATTTGACAGAAGAAAAAGGGGCGTGCTACATAATTCATTAGATACCAGAAGTGCATTAAAAATGTATTTGACAAGAACTAATCCCGCCAGGAAATCAAATAACAGCTTATTTCCTCAAAACAGTCTTGATGGAGCAGACCCATATTTAAATATTTGAGACTTTCTTTATATTAAGTGGAGGGGGGAATTCATCATATTCCTTATGTTAAAAAAAACCAAACCAAACCAAACCAAAAAGAAAAAGCCATGGCAAGGTCAGCTGAGCAGTAGGAACTTAATGAACCCAAACAAAAAGTGCTGTGCTCAGACTCAAAATACATATACCTTCAGGCAGCAGCCTAAAGAAAAACTAGTTCGTTGAATTATTTAGTGAATGTGGCAGATCCTGGATAAAACCTTTTTTCATCTGCTCAGCCCCAGATAAGTGGCATGTGTAGGTAACCTGTGCTTGCAGGCGAGTGCTTGCCCTCCCACAGAAAGAAACCACACAGGGAGGCTGGGGATGTGGCAGTTCCCCCCGTGCTTGTGGTTAAAGGGTGAGTTTTCTCAGGACAGAGGGTTTACTTTGAGTTCCCACACTGAACAACATTGCCTTATGTCAGGATATTTACAGCAAGTCACTGTATGCCTTCAGCAAAACTGTCAAGAGATCTCCAGAACCCATTTTAGCGTCAGCCAAACATAAACTATTGATTGCTAGGTTGTTTAGATCTCTTCTCTTTAACTCTTAGGGTTTGACAAGAAACACGCTGCTGCATAAGATCTGGAATACAGTCACATGGAAATTTTCAGAGGAAACATTCTGGTTTCTTATTCCATTATTATTTTTTTTTTTCTTTTCTGACAGGAAAAGCCAGTATGGAAGAAAATCAAAACATCCTGTAGAATTGTCAGTTTGTGGATGAGTTCGGCAGAAACAAGGCAATTTTCCCAGGGAAATTTTCTCTGTTTTCCTTCGCGTCTGACATTCTCCCCTCCAGCCTGGCTAAAAGCAGCTGCCGAGCCCAGGGCCTGGCAGCCGGGGCCGAGAGCTCGGGGTTTCTTACAGCGCAATGGGGTGTCTTCTGTCAGCGAGAAGGGAAGGAGGTCAACAAGGGCAACCTCATCCCTCTCAGATTAAGTGTGAAATGTATTTGGGATTTTTTTCCTATGGTTTTTGAAAATGTTCAGGGGATTTTAACCTGTTAAGCTTGTTCTTTATTATGGGAAGTTTTTATGTAGGGAGAGAGGGGCACCAAAGAAGGCAGGAGGAGAATGGGGAAGGGATTCCTTACAGCATGGCAATTTGCAGTTCTTAATGGATAAATGATTTCTTTCCTGTCCCAAGAGTATCTCCTGCAGTACACGGTAGTCTGTAGGAACAGCCTTTTCAAATCAATGCCCTATCTAGGACAACATACATTTTCAAATCCTAAACCAGATGTTTAATTAGAAGGCATTTCCTTTTCAATTGGCTTCATGCATCCCATCAATCCTCCTAATGTTTCATCAATAATTCCTTTTCCACTCGGTGTGGGAAATGCATGCCTATCCAAAGGGTTCTTTTGCCAATTAGCCAACTAAAGAAAATGACCAGAGCTGCAAAGGCGCCTAACCCTAAGTCTCACCTATGAAGAGCAATGGTAGCTGCTGTGTATTGAAAAATGATGAAACCTCTGCTAGTTGCCTGCATAGAAAATGGCCCATCTTTGCTACCTGTGATTAAGATGGGAGAAGAAATACTTTCCATAACGGGCAAAAATTTAAAAAGACAGATGTTTCATGCAAAATAAAACTAAAACCTTACTAGGTTTTGTGTTTTCCTAGGCGTATCATTTACTGCCTAGCATAAATTGAAATACAAATTTGGAGTACAAAACCAGACTGAAATACAAAAAAAGCATAAACTGGAATACAGTTCTAGCTCTAGATAAATTTAAATACCTGTATGCCAATTTTAATACATTTCAATCAGATGAAAACCACAAGTAATCAAAACTGCTTAGTATGAGTAACATTTGGGGCTTTTCTTGTTTGCAATATCTTTATTAAATGAGTTAATGCCAAGGAATCCTTGTTTTTTAAGGGATGCATCATGTGTTGAGCCATTTCTTTCCATGAGCAGTTTTCCCATGATCAGCTTTCCACTGAAATTCGATAGTTTCCAATCAAAAGCTTATTCATTTGGAAGCGGTTTGTCACTACTGAGGCTAATTATTCAGTGTAAGATAAGAGAGCTGAATGTCTTGCTTTGTAAGAGACATGTTTCTGAGATCTATTAAAACCACCGTTTAGCTCCCAGCCAGATGCCACATTTCACTTACCATTTGCAAATCTTTTATGTAGATGACATAAATGAATCAGTAAAATTGAGGAAGTACTGTTTGTGGGGTTTGGGTTTGGGTTTTTTTTGTCATTTTACCTGTTATCATTTAATTTTCCTCGTAAAATGTGTATAATCTGTTCTGGACCTGCACTTCTGGGTCAGAAAATTGGTGGTTGTAACTTTACATTGTATTACTGCAGTCAGCCAAGAATGTGACCCATGTTGTTTTTTTAACAAGAAAAAAGGGGTATCTGTGGATTTGAGGTGTGATGGAAAGGACATTAAGATGCTGACTTAGCCTTACGCTGGAATCAGGCTTGGTAGGACATAAATTTTCAAATGAACTACATTTATTGGCTGTAGTTTCACATTTTAATGTGAACTATATCAGAAGATATATTCGTCATTCATTTTATTAAATAATAGCATGAAGATTCAGATCACATTAATTCCGTCTTGGTCCCCATCCCTATTTGGTGAGTCTGGGCCTTCAGGGTCACCTTACTAATAGACTATATCTTGACTTATGTTTCCAGTCATGCAAATAATTAGTATGGCCAGTGATACTGAAACTATTAGAAGAAAACTAATTACCAGTTGAAGTGTCCGCAGGAACAGAGCCCCAAATCCTTAGATATGTTACTTAGTTAGCTCAACTGTGTTAATATTCAGCGTTCTTCATTAATTTTGGCTGAAGACATGGAGTTATTTTCAGCAGTGAAGGGTGAAATAGGGTGTCAGGAAAATCCATGTTTTCTTTCTCTTGGTCTCAATTTTTATCTTTTAGCATGAATTGCACGTGAAGCGTGATCCATCAGAATATCTGCAGCCTGGTCGTGTCACTGACCGTTCAGAACTCTGTTACATCCTCTTGCAGAAAGTCATCTAATTTCTAATGGGCAACCACAACTCTTTCTGGGCCTGAGAAGCAGAGTAATCTCCTGATACGCTAAGTGTGAGATTCTAAAGAGAGTTAGATTTCCAAGGCCAACTACCACGACTCTGGAATAAGTTTAAAATGTTTCCATCAACACCTGCAACAAATGTCAATTTGCATAATGCACCATTTGTTCTTCATGTCCACAATAGCACTATATTTTTTTCTCTTGTATTTCAGAGGTTTAGTATGTGACTAAATGTGGCTGCCATATGATATTCTGTAATACATAAATTTTGTTTTGTGATGAATCCTCGTGGAGCAGTTTGGGACCATTCATTGTCCCAGAAATCTTTCCAGTGCGCATCAGGGCTGAGTTAAGATACTTTATGAGTAAAACAGAATCAGAGAATCACAGAATCACAGAATGGTTAAGGTTGGAAGGGACTTTTGGAGGTTATCTAGTTCAACCCCCCAGTTCAAGAAGGGTTACCTAGAGCAGGTTGCCCAGACCCATGTTCAATTGGGTTTTGAATATCTCCGAGGATGGAGACTCGACAACTTCTTTCGGCAACCTGTGCCAGTGTTTGACCACCCTTACGGTAAAAAATTGTTTCCTTGGGTGCAGTTGGAATATCATGTGTTCTAATTTGTGTCCATTACCTCTTGTCTTGTCAGTAGTCACTACTGAGATCGGTCTGGCTCCCTCATCTTCATTCACTCCCATCAGGTATTTATACTCATCCATAAGATGCCCCTGAGTTCTCTTCTCTGAGCTGAGGAGTTCTGGCTCTTGCAGCCTTTCCTCATATGAAAAGAAAAGAAGGGAAATTTCCACCTATTCTCTGGAAACTTTGGGGAGATTTTCCTAAATAAGAAATTTGAGACATTAGTCTTGATCTAGTTTTCCTCATAAGCTATGCAATTTCAGTTTGCTGTGCAAGTGCCAGACTAAATCATTAATAGGGTATTAATTTGGCAGTTCTGGTCATGAAGGCCAGCAGAGCACTATGTTGTACATCTGGAGATTTCACATGTGTGTCACCCAGGCTGGATGCTTTATTAAGCCAACACAGCCATGGCAGAGCCATGCCACAGCTACTGCTCGAGGTACGTGTGCATTGACAACTCGCACTGTGTCCTAGCGTTTTGGACCTCTCAGGCTGTTTTGATGAAAAGCTATTGGCAAAGGTATGAAGATGGCGCAAGGAATAACTGTTGAAAGAATCTGCCACAGTCTTGCTCTTGGTGGGAAGGTGTTGCCAGTGAGAACTGCATAATGTGGGATATCACTTATCGCTAGTGTGGAAACCAAAGGAAGAAGGTGCTAACATCTATCATCCACCATGAAGGTAGGCTGTAACTGAAAGTATGTGTTGATTTGCCTGGTCCAAGAAAACTCTTTTTCCACAGTTTGTCAACATAGCAGTCAGAAGTGACATCGTGCTCCAATATTGGGTAATTTTTGATGCCTTGATTTGTGAATCATCCTTGCTGGGCAATGGATAAATCTGTCTGTGCTGCTCAGCTTTTAGGTGACATTACTTCCCAAAAGATTCTTGTTCAGTTCATAATTTTTGGCACTAACTTTAGGTATTGTTTTCTCCTATAAATGGTGATATTTCTAATTAAATTTCAACAACAATGTTCAGGAAACTGCCACAGCTGACAGAAGCGCCTTCCCAGCTACCTCACGATACCCCACTTCACTTGACAAATGTGCTGCTTTCCTCTGCTCCGTTTTTGCTTATCCTGACTCATACCTTTAAAGATTCGGGGACTGACGTTCCCTAGCCTCGCATTTTGAAAAGAAACCTAAGCCCTGCAATATATTATGTGCGCATTCCTAAAAATCTGATCTCTCTGAATCTAGAAGGTAAGTTGTCCAAATTGTTTGTGAGCCTGCTCGTTGTTGGTGTTTGTGGCACTGTGAAGCCTGCGAGCGCCTGTCGGGGGTCGGGACATCTGCTGCGCCGATGACTGTACAAACACCAGGCGGAGAGGTGACCCGTGCCTCCCAACCCTGGAGACCACAAGGGCACCAACCTCCTTTCGTCCTAGGGAACGTAACCCTCCGAGCATCCCCTTCTGTCTCCTTGTTTCACACTATGCATGTGATAAAGGATTTTTTAGTAGAAGGTGGTAAATGTACTACTTACTACAAGGTACACTTTTGTTTGGCTGAAGAGATGCAATTCAGGGACATAAATCCTTCTTATAATTTGTGAAGGGATATCTGTGTTTTACCTGGGTAAGTCAATTAGGGTCATTCTTTCCTGCCTCCTTTAAAGTGACAAAATATTTGACCCTCATTTTCCGGATCATGAACTGTGGCATGGAGAGATGATGCCCTAGCTCCTTCAGGGAATCTATTGTAGTGGAAGTGTGGATTTCAGTGATTTTCCCAGCCTGTGGGAAGCAGCAAACTGCAGCTTCCCAAAGCCGAGGTTAATAATGTCCTACCAGAGAGTCTGCTTCCTTCACCCACCAGCATTTTCCAACAGAAAAAGAAAATACTAATGAATAAAACTGCCATAGCTGAGTCCAGGAAAAAAGAATTTTTCCATCAGATAAGAGGAATGTCTCCAGTCTCTCTATCAGGGCCTGCCAATTAGTCTATGGTGGAAGGGGGATTTTTCATGTGCTAGGCTATTTTCTACCTAATCTTATTTTAAGAAAAGTAACATAATGAGGATTTATTTGGGGTGCTCAGTATACTTTTCTTAAAGCCAGACGAAAAAGGAAATCTGGTATTTGTTTTATTTCTACTTTAGCACTTTATCTGACAGCTTGACGTGAGAGCAGACATGAGAGTATAGCTCATTCGTCTGTGTATAAGATACTCATCTTAAAGGATCACAAAATAACTTTATTTTTCAAACTATCAAACACAGTCTAATTGGCGAGGACGGACCCTGTGTCTAAAAACAGGTTGGAGATGCTGTTCTTGTAGTAGGGCAGTATTTTTTTTCTGGAATCTGCTTTAAATGGTTTTATTAGTTAGCTCTGTTGGCTTTTTTCCAGGTTGCTCAATAAATCTTGGAAAACTCTGAATCCTCAAATGCTGTGCCCTGACAATGAATTCTGGAACAGTGACCAACAAAAAGCAATACAGCTTGAGTGGCATTTGAGCAAGTTACTGCTCCAGAAAAAGAAAAAGTGCTTTATGAGTGTATCTCATGGTCTTGCAGCTGGGTAGACTTTTGAAAGGTAGACTTTTGAAAGCGGGGAGTGCACAGAGAGCCACTGTGCTCTGCGAGTGTCGCGTTGTGACCCCTATCGTGAGCTTGATCCGATTAAGGGCTGTGTGCTCTGACAAATCAGAGCATTCAAACATATGTGAGATACGAGAACAGCTTTTATGAACTCAGTAGGATAACTCATGCAGTGACAATTAATGCTTTTTAACTGGGGATCGCAACATTCAAAGCCCTGTGAGCCCAGTGACACAAGTAGAGTTTTCCTCATCCCTTCCCTGATATGTACCAGCAGAAAAACATCAGGAGTAGATATTAAGCCACTGGAAGGTCCAGACAAATGCTATAGTGTCAGGAATTCATTAAAAAGCACCTTTGACATTTTGACAAATAGATAAAGTTCACTGATTGTATTTTGCTCTTCTGTCTGAAATCTCTTAAGCTTTGCATGTTCCAAATGTCAGGTAGGTTTCTGAAACCCCAGAGCAACAGAATAAGCTGTGAGCTTCAGATTTCCCCTCTTCATCATATGTTTGCTTAAGGTCTTTTTTCCAGTTGATCTCAGCTAGTTACTGGTTTCTTTAGTTTCAGCTGGAATGACTCCTGTGGGGGCTTTCTTTAGTTCTGTACTATAATAATGAACTTTTTAGGTTCGTTTTTTCTTTTTGTTAACAGATTTGTTGAGGGGGTATTACCCCTGCACCATCAGGCTTTTTTCCCTGATGCCTCTGCACTCTGCTGACATCCCAGATAATCCCAGTGTGTCGTCTCCTTCCAGCTCCGTGGCACCACTGCGGCTGCACGCTCATGGCCACCTTGCTCCTGGCCACCAGCCTTCCCAGCTCACCCCAGCAGGATGCTCTGCCTCTGCGGGAAGGGCTCTGGGTAGCTGTACGCAAGTGAGAGGAGTCGGAGAGGGCGGGAGTGCATAAAATGGGAAATATTTAGGTGAATTGATGAGCAATTGCTCTGAGTGAGTCAGCAAAGTATGCACGCTCCCACGGGGTAGGATCTGTATTCCGTGAGGGAGCTGGCTATTCGAAGGGCAGATCTCTCATCTCTTGCACTGCCATCCCTTAAACAGTTTTATGTTTTCCTGCAGCACTCTGCCTGTCTCCTCCGGTCACTGTTTGGGAGTCCCGTGCCTTCCCGTAGGGAGGGATGGCCCAGCCTCAGCTCGGGGCTCGGCAGGAGCCAGCTGCAGGCTGTGCGCCCACTGGTAGGTCTGTGGGAGCACTGGGATTTGGCACACGCTGTGGAAAACCAGGGTCCTTGGAAGAGTTGTGCGGAGCCCTTGGGCCTGATCCAGAGCTTCCTGACACCAATGGGAGTCATTCCATGGAGTGACGGGCCGTGCACCCCTGGGGCGATACGGGTCCCAGTGGGTCACCTGTGTGGAAAAAACCTTTTAGTTGGAAGGAGTCAGACAGAAACAAATAGCCTGTCTGGACCTTTGTAGGGCTCTGACAGTACTTTCGGAATGGCAGTCCCCTCCCTGGGCATGGACAAGAGAAGTACATTCACATTAGCTGCAATTTGGTTTCCCATACAGCAGATGGAGTCTTCTATTTTTAAATACAACAACGTTCTGTCACAGAAAGGAGAGATGGCATAAACCCAACCAAAACACCAGAGCAAAGCACCCACGAACATGGGAAAGTTGCCTTCTGGATCCAAGCATTGGAGAGCTCTGGCGGGTCCACCTATCTCAGAAACAGATGTGAGTAATTAATAATTGACTCAAACTAGCTGCCCCATCCCAGATAAAAAGCTTGAAGATTAATCACAAGGTTCTGAATTACTTTTATTTGTTGTTGGTGGTTGTTTTTTTTTACCTGACCTTGTGAGATTTCTGACACATGTGGGAGGAATATCAGGACCGTGATATGCGAAGAAACTAGGTAGGGGGAATCTCACTGCCACCATGAAGTGTTTGGTGACGGGGCTGGTTAATGATTAGGGGTCAAAAGGACACAACAACAAGTCTTTACAGAAAAAAATATCTGTTCGTGGACAGATTTACAGGGGAAAAATCAAGAGGTAAGTAATTGTCTTATGTGCTCCAGCATGTGAATCAATAATAGTGCTACTAATTGGTCCCAGGCAGCTTCATACAGGGTCAAACCTCTCAGTTCATGATTCGAGTCTATTTCATTTCCCTCCAGGTTTCAATCAGACAAGTATTTTCTGAAGTCACATGAAGCAGTGTTGTTAGCTAGTAGACAGCTGTTCATCCATGGCTGAATGTCAATGTGCATGAAAAAAAACCCCTGTCATTGCATCCTTCACTCATGCGTACAAGTGTAGATCTTCTGAAGTCACTCCGACTGAAATGGGGTTACAACAGCCAAGTATTTAACCTATAAAGCACATTGGCATCATTTAGACACAAAGTGCTGCTTAAATATAATTCATTACTGGTACCTTGCGGTGCTCCTGGCCAACTGGTCAGTGTTAGATATCTCTAAAATTAAATTATTGTCATAGAATATGCAGTATTCACTTCTGCGTATGTTTTAAAAATACAGTGACAAAAAAAAATTCCGTTAATAAAAATTCCGTTATAACCATAGCTTGCTCTGTTGTCCTGGGAATTTTGCATCAGTTCAGGATGACTTCTGTTCTGTTTTAAGCCTCACAGTCTCCATAAATCTTACAGATCCATCAGACGAATTCTTTATTGTATTGACTGTTGTCAATTACTAGCAAAATCTTGCAATCAAGTACATGGCTGCAAACATAAAAGATGTAATGGCTCCCCAAACCCCAGACAGGAGAAGGGCAATGTGCTTAAAAGTATTATGCGTACTAACATCTCTCCTTATTTACTTATTTTCATTAACATTTGTTGAGCCATCTGTCCTCAGGTGTCTATAATTTTTCATGTTTAATAAGATTCCATTAAAACCTCCATTGAATGAGTGGTAGGGCTGCAAAGTAAAGGACATGATAGTATACAGGGTTAAAGGAAAGTTTGCCTGTGCAGTCAAAGCTTTGCACTTCGCGTTTGAGAGCTGGTCTACAGTCCTTCAAATAAAGGCATAATCACACGCTGGCTTTCTCTCAAAGCACCTAGGCTTATCAAGAAGGGCACAACTGGTTGTGCTCAGTGACCAAAGCGGTATCCAACAGTCATTTTTACCCCCTTTCCTCAATATGCAGTTGCAGAGCTCTCAAGCATGTGCAGACCAGGAAAAATCAGGGAAAACTGGGGAATACAGCGCAGGAGTTGGATGGGGAGTACCATTTCATTTGTACGCTCGAGCCCACACCAAGCACAATATGCCTCTGCAGCGTGTCAGCCGGGACAGGCTCTGCACCGTCTGTGCTGACAGCGAGGCAGAAATGCTGATGCACCCGTTTCACTTACTCCGCGCTCTTCAGCGTACTGTCTGAGCTAACCGACACCCCGCAGAAGTATCCCTTAGGCTTTATTATACACAGAAGCCCGTGACAACCCATATATTTGTGGACAGGCCACCGTTGCGTGTCCTCAGACTCCTAACCCAAGTGGTGTTGGTGTGCCCAGCCCCTACTCAACGGAGGAGGAGGAGGAGGAGGGGGCATCTGAGCTTTGGGAGCTTTGTATGCTCCCTTCCTTCCAGCTCTCGTACGTTGGCGTCCTTTTGCAGGCTACTTAGGATGAGTTTGAGGGCTGTGAGTACAGCATAGGACACAGTTTGGGGAACCCATTACCATAGTGCCGTGTAGGTATATTTGGTGGTATCCAAAGCCTGCAATGGTAAAGTAACACCATCCTGCATTTCATAATTGCTAAGGGCTTCTGGTAATTGCTCTCTTTTCAGTCAAGGGATGATAACCCTCACCACAGATGGCTACAAGTTTAAACCATTTCTCTGTACTCTACTCTGGAGGTACTTGAATCTGACTTCAGACGCTCTGACCCCGATGATCTAAACTATGATTCTAGGTATTACACAGTGTAGGATCCAGACAGACTGTTCAGGTTTAGTGGTGATTTGAATTCAGCAAATTGTCTCATCTGAGCAAAATACATGCTTAATATTATGTACTTAAATCTAATTAAAGTTTCCTGCCCTTCATTAATTGCATATGCGATTTTGTTTCTGCTTCCTTTTTCACTATGTCACATAATTAAACATAACATCTACTTTTCCCAAGCCACTGGGCACATCTGCTACTCCTTCTAGCATATATTTAGTGGTTGTGTTGTAATGGATTCCCAGTCTAGCATGTTGCAGTAGGCCAAGGCTTGGCTGGTACAATATCAGTAAGTGATTTAAGGAAAGCAGACAAGTCTAAGGGTTGCTTATGCCTATAAGCCTAGGATAATCAGGATGCATTTGCAAAAGAGTCAAATATGTCCCAGTTTTGTTCGCAGGTTGCTGCTCAAAGGTTAGCTCATTCATTAGGGTACCTCAGAAATGGAGGGCTGAGTCCCATCTCGGAAGAGCACCTTGTCCAGCCCCTCCATGCTGGGGCAGGATCAGTTATCAATACCAGGAACAGTCTGGAAGTGAAAGGATATTTTTCTGAGACAAGCAAAATGAAAAAGAAAGTGGATTAATTAGAGCAGCTCAGCTTCAAATGCTCCCTGGTCTTTGATATATTGATCACAGTGTTCAAAGTTCTGCATCGTGCCTCCCCCCCAAAAGGTTCCTAATTGAATATTGGACTATATTCTGATGAAACCTCATGTAAATTGCAAGAACTCAGCTAAGCTGTCAGTGTTAACTGAATGTCAGAATTAAAGGCAGTTGCAGCGCTCAGTGTGCAAGTCCATGATTTGAACCTTCTTTTTTTTTTTTCAAAGTGAAGATGTAGAGTTGCACAGATTCACAAGTGTTGTGCAAGGTCCATGAGACAACATAGAGTTGCAGAGTATTCAACCCTTACTGCTTCAAAATGGAGCCATTCCTACTGAAGGCAACAGAAAGAGAAAAGGTCTGAGGCACTGCATTTGGGCAGCGGGGAGAGTGGGAAAGGAGCTTCAGGAATTTAGTGCCTGTGTGAGTTAACAAACATCAGGCAACCTTCCCTCGGGTTCCCTGCAGAAGTAGCAGAGCTCTGTTCTGGCAAGCCTTCTCCCCCACACACCAGTTTTTTATTTTGGTTTGTTGCCTCCGTGCGACAGACTGGGGACCTCCACATCCTGTAGGAGATGGGAGGTGTGCGGCAATGCTGTTGTCTAAAAAGGGCTGTGGGATCTGATCCAGTGCAGGTGATTTGATTTGCACAAGCTGCTATGGGTTCCTCAGCGTGCGGGGAGAAGGGGCACCGTGGGTATGACGCTGAGAGAAAATATTATAGTGGGTATGGTGGAAGCTGAAATGGAGAGTTAGGCATGGGTGGGAGAGAGCGACCCCCAAAATTTGGTGGGTTGTTAATTCTGACCCTAACAACAGCTTATTAGCCAAAGCAAAATTATTTTGACAGCTCTGGAGTCAGACTTAAGGTAGTGATTTTTATGTTCTTTCCACTTGCTGATAGATTTGCAAAGGGAAAGAAAGAGTTTAAAAGCAGCTGTCTTGTGTTTCCCCTTCTCGTTGCCTTTTTCCTCACCAAGTCTGATGGTCACAGTGGCTTCTTGTGCACAGACACCTGCTCGGTGGCCTCAGCAGCTGGTATGGGGCTTTTCTGGCCCTCAGGCTCTGGCATGTACCCTTTTTGTCCTAGAGAAAAGTAGTGCAGCTATCAGAGGCACCATTTGTTTCTGAACTTGGAATAATAGCTTTAGCTGAAAAAAAAATGGGGGAAGATACTGAAAAGCAGAAGCATTCATTTAGACATTTTAATAATAAAAAATATCAACTTATTTAGCTTGACATTTTCTGGATAAAACATTTCTCCTTTTCATTTCAAGAGTGCAGTGTTTTCATTTAAATTGTATCTACGTCTAAAAGAAAGGCTAACAAGAGAGTAACACAACTGAAACACTGATATTTCTTTTGCCTGCGAAAAACCTTGAAGGCTGACCTAAAAAAAGTTTCTCTGGCGTTGGGTTTTGTTGTTGTTCTTTTGCCATGTGAAAATTAAAAAGGAAAGAAGATATTCTGCTGTACTTTTCCTTCATTCAGTTCTGGTCTCCATCTTCCCTCCTGCTCCTAGCCCAATCCAATTAGGCTAACACATTTCTTTGACCAGCTCTAGACTTGAATGAAAGAGTGCCAAGGAATGAGACAGCCATTAAGTAATATTTATTCATCATCATTATACCTTCAGTAAATCCTCACCGAATGCTCAGTCTCTGATAATCTGTTTTCCAGCTGCAAAAGCCCTGACCAACGCCTCACACGGTGGCACTCAGCAGAGTTGCATTTTGCGGCTAGAAGAGGAAAGCAGTGGTCTACACCTGGTATGGTCCTAGCAAGTTATAAATAGCCTATAGATATAGTTACAAATAGTATTAAAAACCTGATTCTTTTCAATGGCTAGTGAGATGGTTCCTATTATGCAGAACAATGTAGAAAGCAGGTAGTGTATATTCCAGTAAAAATGACCCGTGTTTGCCAGGTGAAATCACAACGTACATAACTCAGATATGATGCTGACCTTTTCGTCATGTTACAAAGCAAAGCTCACTTCATCAGCTAATCATGACACATGAATATGTGCCATGGCAGATGAAGTGGCAAAGCCACTATCCATCATGTTTGAGAAGCTGTGGAAGTCCAGTGAATTGCCCACTGACTGGAAAAGGGGAAACATAACCCCCATTTTTTAAAAGGGAAAAAAGGAAGACCCAGGAAACTACAGGCCAATCAGTCTCACCTCTGTGCCCAGAATGATCATGGAGCAGATCCTCCTGGAAACTATGCTATGGCACATGGAAAATAAGGAGGTTACTGTGACAACCAACATGGCTTCACTAAGGGCAAATCCAGCTTAACAAATTTGGTGGCTTTCTATGACAGGATTACAGCACTGGTGGATAAGGGAAGAGCAACTGACATCATCTACCTGGACTTCTGCAAAGCACTTGACACTGTCCCATTTGACATCCTTATCTCTAAATTGGAGTGATATGGATTTGACAGAT
>JANZLQ010000029.1:12376368-12424129 GCA_026212715.1 Elanus axillaris
CCGGGGAGACCTTACAGCAGCCGGCCAGTACCTAACGGGGCCTGCAAGAGAGCTGGGAAGAGACTCTTTAACAGGGAGTGTGGTGATAGGACAAGGAGTAATGGCTCTAAACTGAAACTACATTCCCTTAGGTGAAGCTTTCAGCTGGCTGTAGCTTTAGGACCCGTCTAGAGAGTTCAGTTCTCACTGTTCCTGGTGGAAACTTCTTTTCTTCTTGTTGTCATGGATTATGTTATTATACTACCATATACTGTTTGAACAGCTATTCATTGCATGAAACTGAAGCATATCTAAGATTATATTTGAGCAGTTACACTAAAGAGACTACTGTAATCTTTAAAATCATATCCAGAAGCACTATTTTCCTACCTATTCTATCCAGAGAAGGAAACCAGCTAGTGTGAAGGAGAGAGTGAGGGATGTCTATTTGAGGGAGAAAAAAATTTTTAGAACCGTACATTCCCCTAATAGATCAGAAATATTTATCTATTTGGTTTATTTCATCAGTGTAACTGTGTTGCATTGTGAAACGAACCACAAGCATCTTGGGGTAAGGCTGTCGGGGGGTGGNNNGGGTGATTTCTGCCCTCATCTAAATAATTGCCCTGCAGTCTGTAACTGTGGAGACGTCCTTTTCCTCACTGATTCAATCTGGTTCTCCATAAGCATCTCCGATGACTTTTGTCTTCTCCCCTTTCGAAACACTCTTCCTCCTCTGAGCTGTCTCCTTTCACTTGTTAGTACTTATCGCTTTGTGCTGATGACATACAACGTTATTTTAGTCTGTGGCAACTTTGAAGAAGAAGGAATTTTGTCTGCAGTTACGTAAGTCTGGTCTGGCAGAGAGCACGCACGTTGTTTGGGCCAGGAGCCCTGTTCACAAAGTAGGAATGAGATATTAAATGAGCATCCCTGAGTGAATTGATATGAGTGTCTAGCACTTATTTAAGGCCTGTGGAAGAAAAGTGATTCCAGGTGATTCTCTTTAACACAATCTCACTTTGGAGTCACTCATGCAGTTCAAGCAATTTGGAATATATTACCTAGTTATCATGATGGTGCACAGCAGCCTGAATTTGCAGATGAAGTTCACTACTTCATTAACTTCACTTAGCAATGAAGCTGCAAACAGTGTGAATGTTAACATTTCTTTGTTGGCCTCACCTAAAAAAATCTTATCATCTGTGACGTGACTCCTGAATCCCTCTAATTATTAAAAAAAGGGGTATGAAAATTTGACTCTTACAGGTCGTACGAGATTGCAGTAATGATTTTCTGTATTTGGCCAAGCTGAATTTTTTATTATCATCCAGCTTATTCCCTTTGTACTGCCAGCACAGGCTTTTTGTATTTTCAAGCATTTAATCTCAGTTTTGCTGATGCCGGAGTAAAGCTTATTTTGCTCTGTGTTTGCAACACTGTTTTCTTCAGAAGCTGCAGGTCATGGACTTATCTGCAGATTCTCATAGACACTTAAGGTCAATGCCTTCCTCTTTTTCACCAGTATGCTATTGTCATAGTGCAAAGCACTCGGAACGCGTTCAGTTAAACAGTGCTGTTTGTTAAACTTCTTACTTCATGGGCTAGAAGGTTATTTGCTACATTTATGTAATGTGCCTGGCCATCCAAGGTCCTGCTCTAGTAAAGACTTACACTTAAGCTTGGCATCATACACTCTGAGTACTGCCACTGAGTTCAAGTGATTAATTAGCCAGAGGCATAAGGATCTGTCAAAGCATAAAGCCTCGTGGATCCAGTGCCTTTAGGTAGTCTGGTAACTTATTTATGTTATTTACATAGTGTCAGTGTTCTGGTAGCTGACATAGCCCAGAAGTATAGACAAGGCAATAATTGAAAGGGAGAGGAAGAATATTGTGTTTCACCAATAGTCACAGTTAAAAAGACAAGTCCCTTTTCCAATAGGGGAGCAGGGTTTGTACATTCAGCGGTGTGTGTGGAGGGGGTTCGTTCCAGTTGCGTAGGTTTCCTGTTTATTCTGCATAAATGTGCAGTGGGGGGAGAATAAAATCCTTTGTGCCGCAGAGTTGCCAGTGAACTTCCCTGAAGTCTGTCTTTGAACCTTTCACCTCTGAAAAAATCACTGTATCTCATATTTCCAATGCTCAGTCTCACCTCCTTATTCACATCTTTGGAGAACTTTGTTAAAAAGAGTTAAAAGCAACTTTAAATTTAAATAACTCTGTGCTTTCAGAAATCTTTCATTTCTCTTCTGGTCACCACTGCACCAGCCTGGCCTGACCTAAAAATCCCAGATAAAGCTTGCTGTCCTTGCAGATGTATTGTTATTTAGCCTAATTTTATCTTATTTGTGCTGGAGGGATATGACTGAAAGAGCAATTTGCAAAGAGAGGTCCTACAGCTCTTTTCTGTGGTGTGTGCCACCTCTGCGGGCATGCACGTAAGTGAGCTCGGCACCCACCTGGAGACTTATCCAAGGCGTTTAAGTATCTACGTGAATAACATTAAAGTCTCTGGGAGTCCCTCAAAGGCTGCTTGCCACGAGGGAGGATGAGCCCCTTTGGGCCTGCGGAGCAGGGAAAGAAAACTACTTTGGTGAGACCACGGGTGACAAAGCAGTGGGTGCCTGTGGGAGGACAGTGCTGCCTGTGGATGGCTGCAACTCGGGGGGGCAGGTCAGTGCTCCACGACCCATGAAGGACACCCCAGCTGTGCAGCACCCCGGCACAGCCCCCTGCTGCTGCAAAGGGGTGTCCTCCGTCCGTCCCTCCCTCCCTCCCTCCCTCCCTGCCTGACGAAGGAGTAAAATATACCTTGGGTTTTGTAAAACATACAGCAATATTAAAATAAAATAAGGCATATAGAGCATAAATAATAAATGTAAGGCCATGCCAGTTGCATATTTTTTTTTTTTTTTGCTTTCCATTTGTGAAGATCTGCTCCGTGCATTCACCTGAATCTCTCTATTGCTGCTTTTGTTAACAGTCATCGCAGGCACAATGCTATGTGAATGATGGCAGGAGTCCTCCCTTAGCACATCGGTTTTACCAGCTGACTTTCTTGGTCTGCAAGTAGGATAAAATCTTTAAAGAAAGGACTACCGCTAGGTTTGTGATGTCCATTTTGTTGTGGGCAGGAAGAGCTTTTGTTAAAGTGCAGGTAAAGCCCATTTTCCTCAGAGCTTTGCCTCCAAATAGATTATTGTTTGGTGTCCAGGCTGAGATTTCAGAGAGGAAAAGGTTTTTCCTTTTCGATGCTTGCTGCTTTGCTAGGGTTAGACCAACTTATACCAGCAGGGAATGAACATTTCTCCCCAGGCACCCAATAATGTATATTAAAGAGTTGAGGCTGCTGCCGGGTTCATTCATTCGGTAGCGAAGTGTCTCGATTTTGAAATGTACCAGTTGGAAAACAGACGTCCTGGTTTGGCTTTTGTAGGTCTTGCTCTTCTTTTAAACGAAGTGAACCTGAGAGGGGAAGCTGGTTATTTCTTCCTGGGGCTGCTATGGACTCCTCCTGTTTCACAGTCGGTTACAAAACCAGGTAAATTTGGTGGTCCATCCAACAGTCTCCCAAGAGACACAGAACCGGGCTGCAGGTTTTTAATGATTCTCAAAGCCGAATCTTGCCTGCTTGCTCTACAAGCACTTTACACATTCCTTTTAAAAGCATTAGAAAGAAAACAGTGATTCTAGAGCTTCATTCTGCTGTCGCTGGTGCAAATCAGGAAAAAAAAAAAAAACTCCGTGTGGACCAACATGAGGTCAGAACCAGGCCTGTCAGTTTGCACTGTGGGGAAGTGAATTGTCCAGACTGGGATGCTCACTATGAATGCATCTGGTCATCTGTGTAATGCAGTAACCACTTTGCACAATGGGATTATAAGCCATGTTTATAAATAAGGTCTGTTTGTTTGCATGATCTGAGTCCCTGGTTTGATACTCAAGCCCTAAGCTGAGGCACTCACAGATAGGAGTGCATGTTAGATGCAACTCATTAAGCTGTAATCTTTATTACCAGACGCTGTCTCCACTTAAATTGCAGGAGGGTGCGTGATGTATTTTTTTTCCACTTGCCTAGTCCATCTGACTTTTTGTTCCCATTCAGAAGCAACCAAACAGAAAAAGTTAAAACAGGAGGCCGATACACTGACACAAAGAATAAATTCTGCCATCCTCACTCACCGGACTGTGAAGCAGGAATGCCTTCAGCACGGCATAAATGAACTCTTCCTTACTTAATGTTACTGACATGCTATGAAGCTGTCCAAGCTGAGCGGCGTATTCGAAAGGGACCTTCCGGAGTAGCCCCAAGACTCATGTTTTAGAATCTCTCGCCTGAGCACGCTGAGTTTGTAGACACATATCTCACTTGCAAACCACGTCTTTTACCCTGTAGAGAGAATGGCAGAGAAGCACGCAAAGAAGAAAAAAATGCCCCAAATCTGCTGCACATCATGTTTTTAGGGACCTTTGAAAACTAATTTTTCAGTCTACTTGCACTATTATATTTCCCTAGGCCTGAGTCACTGTCAGGAAAAAGAAAAGAGCTTTTGTAAATTCATTGCTGAAAAGAAAGATACTCCAAACTGCGACATCTTGGATTAGTGGCTGGAAAGAGGGAGGGAATAGATCTGCAAGGCTGACAAAAGCCTTCACATAGATTGTGATACTCACTCACGTGGAGCTAAAAGCGGGGCTAGAGATGCTGCCTGTTTGCCCAGTGGAAGAAGGAAGGCATGTACATCTCGGAGATTTCCACCCACTGTGTCCAGCACCCACCCGGCCTCATGCCGCACAGCCTGTCCGCTGCACCCCTGGAGACTGAGGAGGCCGAAGAGTTGGGACGAAAATCCCTATCGGATAGGACCTGCTGCCAGCACTCATGGGAGGATCTGGAGCCAGAAGCACGAAGAGAAAGAAAACCCATTTGCTGTTCAGAAAGGCTGATAAAAGAAAATCAGACGCTAGGAGTAGAAATTGCACGATGGAAGCAGATGCTCCTGGCAGCCCAGAGTTCAGGTAGGCCTGTGGTGGCCAGCAGGCCTCAAACCACATCATCTCACACAGCAGGCACCACTCTTCATTACTATTGTCTTTTATGGCGTTGGTTGAGAAAATGTCTTATGCACATGAATAAACCACTTAAACTGATGGGAAAAATCCTGTTCTGTGCATCAGAGGATTAATGAACGGGGTCTCTTTGAATTTGTCTTGGAAACTGGTTCAACGACACAGTTCAGCTGGCACTGACGGCTTCTGAAAGACATTGTGAGGCTTGACAAAAACAGCATTAAAAGGATTCAATTGGCCTTGGAAGTGTAAATGTCTGCAATATAATGACCTTGATGTTGGAAATAAATGTGTGTGTGCGTGTATAAACATATATAATATTTATACATACGTAATAAACATATACAGTAGAGACTGATTTTCAGGGCAATATTGCACACCGTGGCACTATCCCTTCACACACAAGTTTTCCTGATTCTTTTCTGAGGAAAGGCTTCTAAAATTTCCTCCCCTACGTGAGCTTTGAATTTTTATTGCATATACAATGCTAAATTAAAATTGACATTTCTGTGCCACCTGCAATGCAAGGATTGCTGTCAGGGCCTGTTAACCAATTTAATGCCATACAGATTTAGCCACAAGAAGGAAAAATGTGAAGCTTTATATCATGAAATTCAATCCTTCATTTAGAGGAGAGGGAAATTCTGTTACTCGGCCCAGTGAGTCTTTTGAATGCTCTCCTGGAGGAAAAGAAGCAAACCCATCTTTTCTTTAGATGCTGATCGATTTATTTATTTTCTCTGGTTAAAAAAACTCTCTGTAGGAACTTTTTGGTGTTTTCTGTGTCTTTTCCAGTTTGGGGCACTGTCCAATGCGCAGGGGGGTCTCTTTCTCTGCTGCGGGGGTATGTGGTAGAGCCTCTCTTGCTCTGGCAAAGCTTGCTGGTGAGAGAAGGACCAGAAAACCCCTGTGCATGGTTTTGGGTGGGTGCTATTACTGCCATCACTGCTCCTCCCATGTGAGAAGCATCTCCGAGCACTGCTCACCTCCGGGGCTTGGTGAAAATCACCTTCCCTGTCATTACAGGGCCCTACACAAGACTCTCCTCTTTGATTTCCAGGCATGTTTCCAGCAAACTCCCTTGAGAGGACAGCCTTAGCAATGAAACCAAGCTGAAAGCCATTAAGTCACAGTCCCTCCCAGCTGTGGTCTGGCTGGTTTTTGGTGGAAGGGGAGAGGGTGTGAAAAGCTTCATAGATTTCTTATTCTCAGGCGTTAGAGCTGTCACCAAGTCCTCCCTCTCCGGTAGCTTCTGAGAAGCCTCTCAGGTGATATACGGCCGGGAGAGGAACCGCAGCTCCATGGAGCGTTGGCCGAGCAGGCAGGGCTGTGCGATAATCCCGGAGCGCTGCCGCTGGCCCCGGCTTTCCGTAAATCAGGTAGACCTTCTAGGTTAGCTAGCGTAAGCTAGCAATAGTAGATCTCCCTCAAAATGGTGCTAAGTTGGTTGTGAAAACGTAGTAACTGATTTTAAAGCCCTGATAGACACAGTATTGCTGGCAAGACTTTTCCAGGATGCCAGAAATCCGTTGTCTACCACCCCTCAACCTCCCGCTCCCAATTTACTTGGGCAAATGTTCCCTTTCAACTTTATTGTTTTCCAGTTTTAAGTCCTCACACCTGTGTCCACACTGCAGCTGAAACATCTGTTCTGCAGTTTTGCAGCTGGAAGCTGGAGTCCCTCTCCCTCCTACATGCAGCATAGAGGGTGTCGGTTATGTTTGGATTGGGTCTGAGAGAATTCTTAGAATTCTTCCCCCTAAAATCTTTACGCCCGGACTGTCGTGGCTGTTGTGAACAGCCATCCGTTCTGCCCCTGGGGGTGCAGTGACAAAGCGTTTGGCCAGAAATAACATGCTAAGGATTGGGCCATCCATATCTTAGTGAAAAGGAGAACAGAAATTAATTTTGGTTTGGCCTTTTTCCTCTTTATTATTCCCTTGTCACATCCTTTAACTATATGCTTTGCCCCTCAGGCTTTAAATCTTAATTTTCCTGAAACCCCCAGCTCACAATCTTCCTGCAGGCAGGGCTGAAACACTGCATGGCAGAGTGATGCACCAAAACGAATGGAAAATAAAATTGTATTTTTCAGGCTTTAACATGGTGCCTGGAAAAACTATTTGACACCATGGGCTGCGCAGCTGCTGGGGAAAAGTGCTCGTGTGCCAAGAGAAATGCTCTCAAACTGCTGCTGGCCCTTGTTAGAGCTGAATGTATTTCTAGCTCTGAGTGTAGTGAATATTTGGTGACAAGTGTTGCTGACAGCTTTTAGGTGTTATGGCCTTAGAGGGAGAAGTAGTTCTGAGGAAATGCTTAATCTATAGGCTAGATCCGTCTTGGTTGATAACTGGAAGTGCATTTATAAGGAAAATGCTATGGGTCTGAAGGCCTCGAGGACCCAAAGGGCAGCAGGTTGCTATTTCTGTGAGCCCTTGGGGTCCTGTCCCTGACTGTGAGGGTTTTACCATTAGCTAGTTTCTTAAATGTTGCCTTAATAACTTTTTGTCTTATGTGCGGTATGCTTATGCTGTAATTACTAACTCTTAGGTTTTGTTTCTGTCCAGAGATGAAAGGAGAAGGTTTGGCTGGTATTTTGGCTGCTTAGAGGAAGATCACAGAACTACGAAACCTGGATTCTGACCATAGTTCCATTCTGCAATAAAATGTCCGATGAAGTTCACAGGTGACTAAGTGGACAAGATTTCAAATCCTTTTCCCTTCCTTTAGCTGCACTTATTTTTGCTGAAAAAAAGATTTCCCACCATTATGATCTCTGAATTGCCCAGTCAGAGAAATTCTTTTAGCCGTGTTTTACCAAGTGTGTGGTAGATACTGAAACCTTCAGCCACGAGAGCCTGGCCTTTGTGGCCGCGTACATATATATACAGGTCCCAGCCAGTCTCTGCTGAGTACAATACCATAAACCCACAAAATGTTCAGTTTCCAGGGAAACAGAAAACTCCACTTTTTGACACAGGCACACAATTTATTACTCGTTTCTACTACCACGCTACTTTCTAACTATTTTCTCCAGCTAGAAGAGTATGTGTTTTCTAGCACAAAATGAAACGAGGAGCTGGCGGTTGCTGTAGGACAGAGCTTTTTCCACGATCACCATGGTTTCACCCTGACAGCACTCATTCACGTCCCTCCCCAGAAAAGGACTTGATGAGCGTGGTCCAGAGGTGACCTCCAGAGGAATTCTGCCGGCTTGGTGGCCCCGGGACCTCGGGGCGCATATTTAAAGGTGTGCAGATAAGCACTCGCTGAGATTTTCAAAAGCTCTTCGGCACCTCTTTCACCTTGAAAGCAACTGATTGCTACAGCTGCGGTCTGTCAGGAAAGTGAAGTGGGAGCCAACAGAGAAATCTCTTCCTATATTATATGGATGTACCGAGGAGAAAAGTGTGGCACTTGCTCCTCTGACCTCTCCCCACCTTCCACCAGAGGAGCGCTCGGTGTTCTAGAAAGCACGCAGCCGGACGGCCCGAAAGCCGCTCTCTGCTAATATTGCCACCTCTGCAGAGAGCTTTCGCTGAACTTCTGCCTGCCCCTGCCCTGGGGACGAGGGAAAGGGGGACAACGTGGGATTTTTACCCATCGGCTCGGTGGGGACAGGCACGGTTCTCGCCGAGCAGACCGGTCAGACTCAGCGGCAGAATCCCGGTCGGGTGATGCACGGCATTCCCCCAAGGCAAGCATCTGCACACAGCGTAGCGTTTTAATCCCTGGTGTGTGGACAATCAGGACTAACTGCGCATCTGAGAACTGTGACAACCACAAAGATGCTTTTTGCCAGGCTCCAAAAGCCTGACTTTTAGAGGCATTATGGTGCCTGAAAGAAACGCTTGAGGGTGAAGTGAGACTTACTTCTGCGCCCCGTTACAGTACAGAACACAGCGCTCTCAATAAGGAGACGTACATATTTACCACATGCAGTGAAACGGAGGAAAGCGGAAAACCGTTAGCTGGCACACGCTCTATCCTTGTCGGAGCGGCACAAAGCTGCGGGACTGCATTAAGGGCAGACAAAAGAAGGCTGTGTTTGTAAACCCCAGGGTGAATGCTGTAGGATCTACTTACCCTGAAAGATTGAATGGCAAATAGCTAACACGCATTTTAACCGGCGGCATTGCTGCAAATTTAGGAAGCTACAGCTCGTATTTCAGGAGTGGAAAAGATACTGAAAGGTTTAGAAGAGAGCTACAATTTTCAGCTAGATTAGAGTTGGACAGGCATTTGGCTTTAAGGCTGAGGGCAAATGAGAGCTAAAACTGGAAATTCAGGTTTTGAATTAGGTTGTCGGTATCCCGTAACTTGAGTTTGCTAAATTCTCAGATCACAGTGCCAGAAATTAAACGTTGTTGTTGGCTTTGCAAGATTGGCCAGTCCTGGTCAGGTCTCGCCACAGTAGGAAAGGGGGCACCTCCTAAAACCCACCCCAGCCCCAAACCAGCACAAATTCATGTCTCAGATCCCCATGCTCTACAAAAATGAGCTTGGTGGGGATTCTGTGTTTTGAATCTGCTCCATCCCTAATCGACATGGACTTGAATAGTATCAGGACGGCGTACACTGAATTAATGCTGCTAGAAGCTTTCAAAGTGCTGCACTTCTGGTGGAATTTTCTCCTTTCATTCTCTTTTCATAAGCTTCATTCAAGCTGTTTTCCCAAGAAACACACGACTCAGATGCATCTTATCTGCAGTCGATCCTGGACAGCCTAGAAAAAAATAGTTAAAATCTTCACCTCAGGCCCCAGACAGCAAAGGACCTGCCATTGCTGCCAGTAATGTAACAGCAGTTGGCATCACCACAGAATTATCTGAGAGGCAGCTGCCATGACAGAACATCCCTTTTTTAATATGAATCGATGCTTTTAAAGTTTTGGCATGATTTGCTGGCTTTGGGTTTTTTTTTTAGTTTGTTAGAATCTGATTTTTCAAATTAGGTTAATTTCTGTCTTCTTTACATTTATACACACTGTCTTGAATCAATGTAGAACAAAACACGATCAATCCCTGAGTGACCTGGCCAGATTTAATTCATAACTGACACTACTTGAGGAGGAAATTGGACCAGATGACCTCTAGAGGTCCTGAATTTTCCTGTGATCATAAATAATTCTAGGAAGGTTGTGATGAGAAGTCTGGGATCTGAACTCCCACATCACACTAATGTCACCACAGTGAAAAGACCTTGGCATCCTCTTGTGTCATTGCTATCTTGCAGAAAAGAAAATAAGTTCAAATAGCACAGTAGCTGTCAAGCGGAGAGTTTATTTTCTCAGTTCATATTAACATTGTTACTTGCAGTTGTGTTTCCTAATGATCCTATATGATAATTGTATCAGTTCAATTCAAGGCAATTGCCTTATGTCATGCAAATATTGGTTTATAGTAATAAATAGTAATTTTTGGAAATTCACACATAACTATCTCAAGTTATTCTGAAGCCAAATTGAAGTGTTAATGTGGTTAGTGAAAATTATTTTGAATTAGTCACATTATTGGCTGTTCTGGAGACAAGGCAAATTTGAATTCTGATGGGTTAAATGATTTGGCTCTGAGGAAACATTTTCTGCGGTACAAAACTGTCATTAAGGAGACGAGCAAGTGATGCTGGATATGTTGCTTTATCTCACTCTGTGATTTTGTTTCTAGAGCTTTATTTGCCTACCAGGATACCGAGTGGCATGGTTAAAACATGTTTAGAAAAAAATCCCTGTCCAACAAAATCAACATATTAAGGCTAGCAATTGTCTAGGACACAAACAAAATTCAAAAATGGCCAGAACTGTATACCTTTTTCCTAGGCAGAAATTCTTTATGACATAGATTTCTTTTTCTTAGAGAGTGTTCAACCAGCTCTATGCAAAACCATATGTTATCTAGTCCTCTCCTCTCCCCTCCTCTCCATCACCATTTTTGAAATGCAAAGCAGATTCTGTGTGAAACAGTTTTTTGTTTTTTTTTTTTAAAACATCTAGACTAGGAGAAATGTACCACTATTGTATACACGTATTTTCATTTGGGAAAAAAAAGGGATTAGATTTAATTTATTTTTTCATTTTACATCACACTTAGCATGAAATTTCTGTTCAGTGCTGCTCAGGACAGAAAAGTTACCTTAGGAGGATATCTTTATGTCCCTTAGATATTCTCCTAATTTCAACAGCTGCTGCAGGAATACCATTTGTGACCTAAGCAAAACACAGTCCTCTTTAGTGGCTATAAGGAAGCTGAGGTTTTCCAGTAGATCTGAAAATCAGAGTTTCTATAAACCAATGAAACAACCTCATACCTTAGCATATCTATGAAACTTAAATGGTGAAAAAAGCAAAAATACTGTTTAAAAACGTTAGTGGAGTGACAAATTCTGGAAGAAAAAAAATCCTTAAAAGTCAGTGATCCCAAAAAAGAAAACATTTAAAAACTGTGTTTAAACACTCGCTTTGAGTTTGGTCCATTTTTAAAATATTTGCACCTGAGTTTTGGCATAGGAACTGTAGTGCAGGGTCTTCGTGTCCTTTCCTTCCCCTGTGGACCAGGCAATCTGGACTGTAACCTCCACTGAGCACTGTGCTTTTGAGAAAAAAGGGAGTACAAGGGGATCTAGATTACCGTCCCTATTATGTACCACAGTAGCTCATGCAAATACAGGTTGATTTTGAGCTGATCTAAACCAGAATGCTGACCACAAATGAAAATTTAGGAACTAAATGCTTTCCTATAAACAGCGGCAAATCAAAATGTTATAGAAAAATTAATATTACCTCTCTCCTCCAGTCATTTCAGAAGCGTATTTTCTCTTCAGAGACATATTCACTGAATAAATAAATAAATAAATAAATAAATAAATAAATGAAAATTGCTGACTAGCTCTCTTTATTAGAGAAGTTTGCATTCTGGCAACACTTTTTTCCATTCCCTGACAGTTTTTACTCTTGTGCCAAGAACTGGGGTCACATTGATATATCTATGCTGGTCCTATGCCATCATGGCATTATAGATGTTAGAAGGCTAAATAAATAGTTTGTAACAACCTCATCCTGTCATCTGTGTAAAGCGCCGTTTATAACTTCACTGTAAATAATGAAATTAGCTGATCACTGTGTTGTTTGAACCTGACTGAAGAAGTCAGCTAGCGTTATCACAAACATGAATGATTGATGAGACAAACAGCGGGAGAAGAGAGATGACATTTCTGATTTTTTTTTCTTTTCTTTTTTTGGATGAGGAAAAGAGAAGAAGATGTTCTCCAGCTGTGTAAAAAGAGAGTTCCAATCGCAATCGCTACCCCGTTTTACACAAACCACTGGATTCTTTGGAGGGTTGGTTAGGGTTCAGACAGTTAATGAAGAGCAAAGGAAAATTACTATTTTTACTAAAGACATACTTCATTTTGCTGGCTGGAGTTAGCTTATATTGCTGGGAAATGTGGCATACTCAATTTGTTCCTATAAAGCAGGGGAGATAAAATGCTTTGAAGTATTACAAGCTAAGCTTTATAGTGGGGTGTAACTCAAACTCCCTTGGAAAGAAAGGGAGTTATGACAATTTGGAAAGTTTCTTATGAGTTCTGGTTGGTATCATGGAAGTGGTGTGCCATGAGTGGCTCCCCGAAGCTGCCCTCTGATTTGGGGACTGCATGCTGCATAGCATCGTGGCGTCTCCACGTTTTCACTTTTGATGGAGGTAGCTTGAAACTGTCTGAAACTGAGGGAATTAGGCCTGAAACCACATGAATGTGGAGAATGGGTTCTCTGTCCAGGAGAAAGAAGAGGCATTAATGGTGCCCGGCTGTATGGTGGCAGAGTCTGGGGGTCAGGGACTGCGAGGAAATCAGCCGGGGGAATGGCAGGCAGGGACAAGCATCAGTTTGCAGCCCAGGCGCCTTTCTAGACTAGACTAGAAATAGACTATTTCAGCTGGAAGGGACCTACAAGAGTCATCTAGTCCTTTCCCATAGGAGAGCCAGAGGAGGCCACATGCCCCAACCCGGGCCAGAGGGTGGATGAAGAACAGTTGCATCAGGCCAGACTTGTCAGATATCCCTTCCCTTAGAAAGGCCTCAGAAAAAAAAATGCAAATCCACGGGAAGGGCGTAATAAAACTTTCCCACAATACCTTGAGTCGCAGAAATAACCTGCATTGCCTCGGGGCAGTTCTCCCCTCTGGAAATCTGCCGTCTGCTGATGCAGCTCGGGCACATACACAGGCTTCTGTGATTTTTTTATCTAGGTCTGCAGGCTGCCTATGTACTTACTGTGTAAACTGTGGTCCCTGACCCGCAGCAAGTTGTTTACGTGGCCTCTGACATCGCTTGCAGAGACAGGAAATAAAGAAGTTAATTCTGAAATTTGCAAGGGAATTTGCAGGGGAACTCGCAGGGGAAGGAGACGCCCGCGGCATGTTACGTGGTCAGCACAAAACGTGTTGCTCGAGAGCTGTGGGAGCCCGAAAGGAGACCTACTCGGCAGTCTCTGCTGAAACTAGGCATAAACGTGTTGCCAAACTTCTGCAGAGCTACGCGGCTTGTTTGCTTTCACTCCCATACCTCTCTGCGGAGATGACTGGAAGCGGAGCTCCGGCAAGGGCTTTGCTTAAGCCTCCGAGTGGTCCAGGAGGTCAGCGCCGGTGCTGGGAATCTGATGGTGCTGGGCTGAGAAACTGCATTTCTGCGGAAAGCTACCAGAGAGCTCACAAAGTGGGTAAAAGAGCAGGACAATGTTACAGCTACTCAGACCAAGGGAACTTGGTCTCGCTGTGCTGGGACGCAAACATAGGTGCCAGTTACGCGGGAGAACATTTCACTCTTTCTCTTTCCGCCCGGGTGCTGGGAAGGTCGTGGAAAGCATTAAAAGGTTTTCAGAGCACCGAGACAAAGATTTGCACATAGGAAACCCAAGGAGTCCTCCTCAAGGTGATATCGATTACGTTATTTCTGGAGGAGAGTGACGGTATTTCTACAGAGTAGATTTCGGCCCTGCGCTGCTTCGCCCGTGTCCGACTCGTGAATCAGACTTTGTACGCAGACCTGTGAACTGCTGTTGCCTGCCCCTGTGAGGATACTTTTTTAATGAAGATTTGAGAAAGATTGAGTGTTATTAAAATTCAGGTGGTGCTTGGCCTTACCAACAGTTAAAAAATTTATCAAGCCACAGCCCATCAATAATCACAGCAGGCAGCGTTGTGGACCTAGCTCAATTTCAGATAATAGCAATGTCGCCACCTTATTAACTTGAAAGATAGGTGGAAATTAGAATATGATTAATCATTGTTAGCCTTGCTTGGCTGATGCATGTTTGCATTTTAGGTAATGTATATGTATGATTCTGTTGAATGCACAAATACCTATTATGCATGTACCGCCACGCAATTTCTTTCAGATTCGGTTAAATAGAATGAACCGTTTTGAGAGGACGCAAGCAGTTTGAATACTTTGCATTACCACCACAGACAAGAACAAAACTTAAAGAACATCCCTACATATCATGTGTATGCAATTTTTAGCAGCATTCATTTCTACTGTGAGAAGTACACCATAGGTGATTTAAATCATTGACATATTGTGACGATTCCTTGTACTTTTTCTTATCTCTAATCCCGTATCTTTTTCAGTGGAGGGAAGGTGAAAGACAGGCAAGGGTGGTATTTAGTGAGACCTTGATTGTTCAGAATAAATACCATTTTTCTGATAAAGATCTACACAATCAGTGGTGAAAACCAGAAATCTACTTCTTCATGCCTGCAACAGACTGGCAATGAATTCAGACTTGGATGATTTTCCATTTCTTTTTGAGTCCTAACATTACCCTTGGCAGGGTAGATATGTAAATATGTATTTGAAAATAGATATTTCCATGAGGCTGCAGCATTTATGAATTTTGAAGACAAGAAAATTTTGTAGAGCTGAAAGATATCAAAAGCTGCTTCAGGCTTTGTGGCTTCCACTTATACAGCCTAGAGATTTTTTCCAGCTATCTGGATTTGATGTGTATCTTCTCCTTTGAATACGATTGTAGGCAAACTGGTTCTGATCTTTATATTATCAGTTAGCGAAAGCTTTAGAGTAGTTCTAAGGTGCTGTGTAGCTGTTCATCCAGCCTTCTGGTGGAAAACTAAAATATTTTGAAGGAGCTTATCAGAGTTCTGTTTCACGTACCTAAAAACCTAGTCTACCTCCCATAGGTCAACGTTTTAGAATAAAAATTTCTTTGATGCAACACTGTCTTCTTTGGAGGACAAAGGAGCATTGTAGGACACATGTAGGTCCAACCATTGTAGGACATAGCATTTGTAGGGGAAAGGAGAATCTCAAAGGATGCCTGAGAAATGTATTTCAGCTGAAGTTGTGGACTCATCTAGGCAACTGAGAGCTTGAATCACTGGAACTGCTATTTTCTTGAACTACAGTTCATTTTCTATTGGAATATTTAGGTTGTAAGAGTTTGTTTATTGAATGACAAAGTGACGTTTTCAGTGAAGATATGGATGATTTTTTGCAAAAAAATAATTCTTTGTTTTGTTGAAAACTCAGTTTAAGTTTGTTCAGGGAGTAATTGTCTATCAGATAGACCCGAGACTTGCATTTTCAGTAGTCCCTCGTGCCCAAGCCTATCTTTTCAAAATGGACCCCAGCCTTCGACATTCTCAGCTCCAGCCAACCCCTGCAGTCACAGCCGTGGGGAGCAGCAGTGAGACTCAAGACACAAACACTACAGACAGCCACATTCTTTCCTTTTCTATCTAAGAACACGCCACTTGTCTTGGCAACAACCCCAAGGCTTTGAGACTTATTGCTGCCTTCCTGAACTTCAGCCGGGATACTTGTGAGAGGAACTGCATCACAGCCAGCGAGACAGGAACTCAGAAATGCTGAGCTGTTTTATCAGCCCAGAATCTGTATTTCAATCCACCAGTTTCTCCCCACCCAAGTTATAAAACTGTTTCCTAATCCTCTCTTCCAAGAGCTGGAGAATTAAATATTGTCTGGAGTTCCTGACAAGATCAGTTATAATTTTTAATATCCCTGTTCTGCTAAATTTCCATTTCCTGGGTGGAGGTGTGAAGAGTGTATGTTCTTGTGTAAGTGTGGGTGCGGATGCGTGTTACAGTTCTTCAGGCGATATTGTTATATATCTCCAGATGTGTTTAACGTCCCCTGATTTTAATGGAAGCTACGAGTGCCCTTGTGCAAGAACATTTTAGAGAAGGGAACATTCGGCTAGGTGGGCTTTTCCTGTTAATACGTTTTATTGCATTTTTATAAGAAACATTTCTTACTGTGGGAAATGATCGGAAAATCAGCTTGTTTAATGACCTAATCCAAAACCTGTTACAGACTGTATAGTCAATGGATAGTTAACAGGACCACAAACACCTCAGCTTTCTGAAACCAGAGTCCCCCCTTGGTTTTACACGCATATTGTACTTAAGGCAGCTAGCTAATCTCAAAGAAGAACATCCCCAGCAGAGCTCAACATCATGCACTGGATCTAGTGAACATCCCCAATAGATGTGAGGATGGATGGGAAACCACCATCCTTAAAAACTAGTGAATGTAATAAAGAGATTAATCCAGTGGCAGGGGCTTAAATGCCTGGTTCAGCCCTGCAATTTAGTATTGACAGTATATCCATTCTCTTCCATTTGTAGTTTTAAACTGCAATTCATTATTTAGCTCAACCAGTATAAAATACTATGGAGGCAGAAAAAATGTATTTCTGTCATAGATTCTTGAACTCGGACCGAGTCTATAGTTTTTAGTACCACTGGTGTGAAAATTGTCCATTTTGGACCAGTATCATTCTTCCAGCGTAAAGCTGAAAAGATCCTTTAGGATCTGGAGACTGGAAAAAAAAAACAACAAAAAAAGACAGGATACGAGGGAGTTGTATCCCTGGGAAGCTGTGAAACGGAACAGCTTTTTGTGAACGGTCAGTGGTCAATATGAAATAATAGGCCTTCAGAAGTGGTTTTAAATGGATCTGGGTTTTGTTTCTTTTTTTTTTTTTTTCCAAAATCTTTACACTGAGCTGTTAAAAGAACGTGAGCTAGGAGAACACTTACTTCATACCTGTATCGTCAGCAAACCCCCAATCTCCTGTAGCCATTTGAAATTACAGCCAATTATAATTACATGCCCAAAAGAACTGGAGGCTGGCCGGCTCAGCAGTAGCATTGCTGCGGTGGCAGAGCTACGGCAGCCGGAAAACGCTTTGTGACGGAGCACCTGGAGCTCTCCAGGGAGCGGAGGCAGGAGCAGAGGGACTCTGCCTGCATCCCTCTGCCAGCACAGGCAGCAGCGGCTGCGGCGTGGGCAAGCCCTGCAGGCAGGAGGCCGGTGGCCTTGGCGCATCACCCAAGTGCAAGGCTGGTGCCACCCATGGTCCCTCCGGTTCACAGGCACACGGAGCTCAGCAAGGACCTTGTGAAGGCCGATGGTGACCACTGATCGTCCTCTGCCTTGTGCCTGAGGGACAGACTTTGGGAACAGGACATACGCTGCAACTTTCACTCAGATAACATTTCTCCAGCCTATCTGCCGCCTGTCTTTTGCGATCTACGCCACTCCGCTTCTACTGCTGTGGAGGTGTGGTAGACACCAAGCAATACGTCTATCATCAGGTCCAGCTACTTACCTGCTCCACCCAGGGTCTGGCACTGGCTTCCAAAGGTTCTTCAGCTGGGACCCTGCTTCTGGTAACGAACTTTGCTTCTGTTAGCCTCTTACCCCAAAATATGGTGGGACGTGGTGTATGCTGACGTCCTACATCCTGGGGAGCAGCAGCCATTTGGGGAACTACAGCTCTGCTCCTCCATCCTACAAAGCCAACCGTGAGCCCTGGTGGATCCGGCACGCACTTGGCCATGCAACCTTTGTGTTCAAAACAATATATTCACCATGCACTGTTTACTTTTTTATGCCTCTTTGCATTCCGAAGCTGTTTTCTTTCCTTTCTTCTGTGTATTAATTCATACATTTTTGTTAGGAACTTCTGTTTCCTTTTCATTACTTATATAGTGGATTCCTTTTCCTCATAGCTACTGCTTTTGTAATGGTAGTTTTTCCTTCTTTCTGTACTTTTTCTTTTTTTAAATGCATATTTATCTTTTAATTAAATCACCAGGAGGCATATTTAGAGCCCCCAGGGTTCACTTTGAACTACGAAAAGGAAAAGGCTTACTCTGTGCTATAAACAAAACGTTAATTTGAATTAATTGAAGGAAATGCTCTGCCTACGATAGACTCATTTCTGAATAATTAATCGTTTCAGCCTGAAAAGTAAACATTATGGCCCTGAATTTTGCTTCTGGTCCTACCAGTGCCAGTCTGGATCAGCTCTGCTGATATGTGCTGAATTAGTCTCATTCGATTTTGGTTCAGCCAAAAGCAAGCTCTGGTCCCAAATCACCACAGGGAAAGCACATTGTGGTCTGTGTTGTATCCAAACACTTTGCAGCACTGTAAGTGCCTCTAATACCTCGTTTTTCAGAGGAATGTTTTCCCTCCTCATAGCCAAAACGCAGCAATAGCCGTGGTGGGGGACAGGGGTGGCCAGGGCTCGGGAGCCTGTTGGCTGAGGAAGGGGCTGTAGTAGTGGGGGGAAAAAAGCAACTGATGGCTAGTAAGATCCCACCTGGGATGGGTGGGCAAGTGCCCAGTGGCCAGGAGAAGCCTGTGGGGAGGAGGGGGGTAGGGGCATGTGCCACCGACTCCCTTGGCTCCTCAGAGTTTTGGCCTAAAGGTAACTCTGGCAGGGGTGCCCCTGGCTTGTCTGGGGTCCAACCCCTCTTCTGCAGTTTGAAATAGGAGTAATAAATAGCTTCTGCTGCTTTATCCCTCCTTCTTGTGAATGCTGAGTCCTTGGATCTTCATAAGTATGATGTGGAAGAGGGGAAAGATGGTGAATAAAGTGGAGGAAGGGGAATGAAATAATCCTTCTCTGAAGAGCTCCTGGCTGAACAATAAGGACTCTTCCAAGCTCCGTTATAACTATTCCCCTCTACCCTGCCCCTCTTTTACTGAGTATTGATGATGTGTTGGTTCTCCCCCTACATGAGTAGCCCTGCAAAAGAGGTGCAGTCACAGACCCCTGCTAATCTAAAATTGAAACAAATACTGCAAAGCCAAAAATTACCATTGGCCATTGTATGTCCAGGTCACACAGAGAGAATGCATATCAACACAGAGCTTCAGATAAGAGGAGCTATCTCAGATACATAACAGCTACTATCTTGTGTGATACTGTATTTAATATTTCCCACAGTGCATGACAAAAAGCCATTGTCCACTGGGTAACAATTTATTCAAAGGTCCGTGAAATTAGATGGATTAATGGGAGTGGCTCTTAAATGCAAAGAGACATTGCCAGATTTCTGTTGATTGGAGGTGTTGAAGATACATGAGAGAGGCTATTTCCCTCATCCTCATAGTCCTTCCCAAGGCTTCTCCTGACAGTTTCCAAGCGGCACTTGGCAAAATAGCCCTTTGGTTTAACCCGTGACCAAATGTGTGATCTTACTCATAGCTGTGTATTTCCCATGAAACCAAGAATCCTCAGATCCAGTTTATTGCGTAACAGCACAAGTTTTCTGGACAGCGTAAGTACAAGGCAGAGGAGAAAAAAATATTTCAGGTGATTTCTTAATAGTTAAAAGGAATAAATGGATTTACCCTTGGTCCTTTCCCAAGAGTCTGCTACTTAACACATTTGCCAGTTCTGTTTCTAGTCTGCACAGGTTCTTATAGCCCACTCATCACATTAGTATCCAGCCCTTTCCAATAGCATTTTTCATAAATTCCGCGAAGATCAAATCACTCTTGGGGAATACCTGCTCTCAAGCCATGCCTACTGGCATCAAAAGCATTAAAAAAACCCCACAGGAGTCTTACAATGCAGGCGTGCCAATGAAATGAAAAGCAAGTTAAAAATAGCCATTAGTTTTACATATAACAAAAGGGGAAAGATGCATATGTTTTAGAATGTGGAAGAAAACTTTGAGTGAAATTACTTGTTTCCACCCAAATGGTATTACAGTGATGAGTTTTTAGTTTTTCTATGATATACAGTAATATCAAGATAAGAAAGTCTTAAATATTATTCAACTTTAATAGAGGAAAAAACTCTTAAAGCCTATCAGTCTTTACAAGGCACTTATTTTTTTCTGTACGTGAGGTGATTCTTAAGAGGGATTTGAAGCAAGGTTATTAGAGTCTTCTCTCCCTGGAATTAGAAAACTATTAGGTCTGAAAAAAACCACCTAACTTAAAATTTTGATCACAGATTCAGAAACTGATTAGAAAAATAGATTTGCAGAATAGTGTTATTAATATTGAAATCAGTAATACCTCCAAAGAGTTATAATTCCTCTCTGCTAACAGAACTCTTAGAGAGATTTATTTTCTCCCACTGAATAATGTGATTCTCAAATATCTAGAGTGATTATTTTCACAGTGAATTCCTAAAGTGTAACAGTCAGGAGAAAGTACCTGCTTTTATGGAATTGCCCTTTGAGATACAAAGTTCAACCCTGCATTAATGGATCTGTGCATACTTTTACCAGTGTATAGCTACTGCTGTTTTGTAGTGGTTTAGAAACCTGAATGATCATGTATTTCTATTTACTTGACAGTTTTTCTGCTAGATTCTTCCTGTTAATCAGAAAAATATGCCCCAGAGAAGAAGAGCTGTCCTTCATGCTGTGCAGGGAGCTGCTGACATGCTGATCTTGTTGTGGTCTTATTATTCCTCCGGGAAGAGCACCCGAAGCCTCTAACCATTGACCCTGAGAACCCCGTGAGGTACCCAACAGTGCCGCTGGCCCCAGCAAGCTGGACAATGTGGCAAAACCCACCCAGGAGCAGAAATCCCACCGAGAAGTTAACCCCCTGAATAGGCTCACCGACCTCGTGTTCAGCACACAAGAGCTGGCAAAGGCCTCAAAAGAGAAAAAAGTGCCTGCCGCTGAAGGTAAGAGGGTTTTTTCTGAGAACCCTGTTGATCTGGTTTAGAGACGGGACTTACCCAAACCCATAAACCTGACTCTCCTGCCCTGCAGGTGAACGCCTGACACGATGCCCAGAGCTGCTGTTGACCCGCACCAGAGTCAGAGCCACATGTTCTGCCTCAGTTTGTACCTCAAAGCATGTCTAGAAACAGTTATTGAACAAATGAAGCTTTTCACGAATAAAGAGCTTTTCCCTGGACTGAATTTTCTAATTAATATTTCCAGATTTCCCTTACTCTTCGCTGATCACTTGTTTCTTTCAGTAACTTTACCTCCCACCTTTACGCTGCATGGATTTGCAGAACGTTCCTTAATTCTCTTTGTAAACCTCACCTCTCTTTTCTCTCTCTTTTCTCTCACTCCTGCTTTTTAGCTCACTAGTTCTCAGGCTGTTTAGCACCTTCAGAAAATTCAGGCTTCAAATCCACCTCTCCCACACCTTCCTTCTCCTGTGTCAGAGCATTATAGATTAGATTGGTCCAGTAGCCAACTGAACCCGATGCATGTTTAGAAAACTAACTTTGCTTTAACGTATTTAATTAAGAAGTCCCCAGTCCCTTAGCTGAATCCGGACAGCTGGACGTGGCCTGAAATACAGTAAATGAGTTTATTCATGGGATGGCTGCAAGAATTGCTGAAGCGTGGCAGAAAAGACCTGGGCGGGTATTGTCCATTCATGCTGGTGCTCCTGAGGTGCCTTTTTGGCTGACGATGCACCAAATCGTCCTGCCTTATCTTAGTTTCCCAAAACCATTTTCTGTCTTAAATTCAGCTCCACTAATGATCAGCACAATGTCAGTGCCAAGCTGGATACAGTTGGCTACTTATATGTTAACCACAAGGTCATCTAAATATTGCTCTGAGCTACTCAACATACAGAAGAGGTTCTTCAGATCTGCTCTCATCCATGCAGGTGCAGAAGGCAGCTAACTATTACCATCTGCTCGCTGGAACTGAGTTTGCAGGGGGAGCCAGAAAACAGACACCTGTTTGGAATGGGATCGCACAATAAATCGTTGCCAAATTATGTAGCAAGAAGGGTACGAGTGAACAAAAACTGAAAGAGGAGACAGGCGGCCCATTCCTCCCTAGCAAAACAAATAAATGGGGTAAGAGGGACAAAGCTGTTGGCGTTGTAAATTATATGTACAATGAGGAAATCGGAAACCCACTTGTAAAGTTCAAGGAAGGGCAGCTGATACTGCCGCACTTTCTCTCAGGTCCTTTGCCAGTTTACGTTGTCTACCAGGTTTGTCCCTGACTTTGGGTGTCCCGATCTGCCACCGTTGCTGTGGTTTCACTGCGGGGTTTGTCACTTCTGCCGAGTGACTTCTGCCACCTCTCTTCACTCGTGCAGGAACGTGCCCCTTACACCTGCCAAGTGCCCTCAGAGCCCACTGCCGACTGCCCGCAGCACGACGACAGAAAGGTGCTTGTGCAGTTAGCAGCCAGATTTGCCTGCAGTTCGTTCCTGGCTGCTACCTGAAGGTGAACTAATATTACTTATAATTACGACCCCGCCATTTACTTATAATGTATATAAGCCCCAGCATCTTGATTACAAGATTTATGAAGATTTAAATCTTGATAATATGATCCTTGTGTATCAGCTTGGACCCGCTCAGATTCAGAACACCACATAAACATTTATTTACTTTTAAATACCTTCTCACATCAATTAAGTTTGTGAAATTGAAGCATGTGCTTCAGGCAAAGTATTGTCCTAAGTGCTGCCTTAGACGCAATTTCTTTTTTCCCACCTCCATGTTATAAATCATGCTCCTTCTTTTCAGTCCCTGCTAGTTCTTCTTTGATATTCTAAAATTAAAGTGAAACAAGCAATTGCCTCTCCAAGACATTGTGTCATTGTGCTCTGTAAAGTGTATGGAGCAGATGTTTTCCTCTACCTGTGTGACCTTATCCTTGCATTTGACTTCTGCTTGTTGATATAGATTTTAATTGCAGATCCTTCTCACAGCAAACAGTGATAAATCTTCAAAGGAATGTAACTCTAGCTCTAAATTACAATGCATGGGTGTATGTTTAATACCTCCGGTTACCGGCTAGCTCAGGACAGCGGGTGTTTCAGGAGAGGACGTCACTAACAGAGCAGCAAGGTTATTTTGAGCAAGTTTCCTTGTGTGTGCTGTTCCTTTGGTTTGGAAGCCACAACATCGCACCGTAATTTAGGCTGGTTTTCATAAATACAGCCTTGGCTTCTACTCTGATTCAGTCTTCCCTTGCTTCACATTTTCTGGGCATTTCCTGCCAAGCTACATTTTTTTCTTCCTTAGCAGATTGCTCTCCGCTATCTCCTGGTTTCTCGTACACCAAGTCCCTTTAGGCTCTGTATCACTTCTTTTGAGCTATACATCCCTTTGAACTGCGGAGGAGCGGAATGGAAACTACAGTTCGAGGAACTGGTAATTTGGCAGGACCTTGCTCATGCCAAAATCAGACTGACAATAAATCACTAACTGTTATTTGATATGGTTAGAACTGAAATTCATATTGACTTTGGAAGAGTCCTTTTTTCCTTCTATCCTGAACAGTCACGTGTTTCTTTTTTCCTGTCCAAAAATAAGGACTGGCAATATTATCCCTTGGTATAGGAAATTAAAACATTTTGTCATCTTGTGTTCTAAATATTATTTGCTTAGGCTAATGTTTTCTAAGGCTTTTTTATTGTCCCACAACTTATTAGCTACGTAGAGGAGTATTCCTCTTACTTCATCCTAGTATATTAATTCTGCAAAAAGAGAAAAATTGGAAGAGGGAAAGTGATTTTCTTTCTCATTAACAGTGTAACACCAGCATCTAGTTTGGAAAAAAAAAAGAAAGACATTACAAAGCTGCCTGTGGTTCAATGATACATATAAAAATTTGTGTTTATGCATGTATTACTTCTATGTACGTCTCATAATGAGATGTTGTAAAGCCCACTTGGAGAATTTATTAGCTCATAGAGTAAATAAAAAACCCCATGTAGACCAAACAAATAGGGCCAAGCTTCTACATTTTGAAGGTGAAGCAGGAATGACTGAATGCTTCCTGGATTAAGAAGCCCCGTTGGGTCAGCAAATGGAGTGTGTCCATCTGTGAGAGCTAGGAAAGGAGGAAAAAATCCAAGGTTCCTATTCTGAGTCTGTTTTCAAGCCTGCTGGCTTCCTGATACTGTGGGTTAGATCTGGGATTCTGAGCCAACTGAGGTTGAAACTCGACCGTGGAGAATAAAAAAAAAATGCGGTTGACCTGCAAGTCCAGGTCTGCTGTGCCGCTGAGACGTCTCTCTGTTATCAGTCCTGGACCTCAGGGAAGCTGCGGATCCAGACCGTGTTTCATCTGGGTCGGCAGCAGCAGCCTGGGTGTTCAACTGCCCGTGACAGGTCAGGAAATGGAGTAATTTCACATATTAACATTCTCTGAGAACCGTGGTAGACTGCAATAGCCCAGCTTAAGGGATTGCCCAGAAGCACCACATGTCACCAATCAAATAGCACAGTAGATCAGCAATGACTTCTGGCACGACACGGGCTGATAATGCCAAACAGAAGGAGGGATGTGCTGCAGAACTTGGTTCCAAGGTTGGGAAATATTCAAAAACATGATTGGATTGTCAGAAGTGCGGTGTATAAATGTTTCCTCCACATGGCTGGTTGTGTGAATGTTATGTTTGGTAACAGATATCATCATTTATGGCCTCGTGGAACATTAAGTTTGCAGATGCTAAGTGATAAAGTGGCCATTTCATCATTTTGTGTCAACTCAGCGCTTAGAAGTCAAGATCTTACTAGCACCGGTGCAATGTGTTGAAGTGCTCATTCGTCCCACCAACTCTGCCAAGACACTGCTCTCCCGTTCTAGTGCGGGAAATCCCTCTAAGAAGTAAGGCAGATTCGAGTTGTACAGGTATTTGGAATATGGAGAAGCAGATATCCAGATACTACAAATTGAACCTTGCTCCTTATGCTCAGAGGACAGTTTGAATCTACAGACAAAAGCTGTTTAAAAAAGGGATGGGAGATTTATTAGACTTTGCAAGGAAAGACTTATAGGCTAGGTGAAATTGGCTTTTTGACACTAGCTTAATTTCAAAGGCTGTCTTTAGTTCTGTTCCAGAAAGATACTCGGTAAAGTCAATTCTGTATTCCCAGCCAAGCCCGGTGGAATCACTGGAGAATTTCTTTAGATTTCTCTTCACTCTCTGAAAAATAAATGAGATCTGTTTGCAAAGGCAGCAAATACCCCAAACTCCCTGCTGTAGAATATTAATAAATAGCTACTTTTACACAGAAAGCTCTCAGGTAAGTGGGACTTTTGTGAGAAAATCTTCAAGACTTGTTCTTTTATTAGTGGCTTTCTATCTTCCAAAAATCTGGTCTCATTTGTTCTTGTTGAAAAGAAGCGGCAAAGTGCTTGAGTGCACAGAGGCTGAGCAATCACTTCATTTAGCCGTTCTACCGTGTGAGATTACGTGATGCTACCCAGTCTACAGCAAAGCCCCTGGGGTCTACTGCTATCACACGGGCTTTAGCCAGTCTGCATATAGCAACTCTCCCTGCCAGTAGTACCCGACCAGTGCAATATTAGCTGTAGTGTGGGGGTACAGAGGGTGAGGTTCAACTGAAGTTTCTTCTACGCACCCCATGATTATGAGGTCTATGAGTCAAACTTCAGGTGGTCTCTAGATTTCCGGAGAAAGGCATTTTCTGTCTCGACTACTCGCGTTTATTTTTGCCTTTCTGAGCCCGAGGGGTCCATAAATTTGGCCCAGCTTCTTCGTGCAAATATAAAAGAAACTCAAAAAATATCCCCTGAAACCCAAATCACTCAGTTGTATTAGGATGGATTCTTGTAGTCAAACCCAGTTTTCACTTAAATATAGAAACTTTGGCAAACATTTACTCTATAATAAGTTATTCTTTTTGGGAAAAGGGAATCAAAAGAGTTCTTTGAAGAATATCTGAATATAGAGCTAACCAAGAGCCCAGAATGGCTTTAGGAGAAGAAATATCCACTGGTTTTGGAAAGTACAAGATACTTACAGCTGTCAAAAATACCTGATGAAATGTTCTGGTGTCCTTGGAAAATATATAGTAAATGCTTGGGGTTTTGGGGGGGTGAGAGAATAAAATATTCACTTTTAGCTAACTTGAGAAAAGCCAAGCCCTTAATCCTTGTTTCCTGCTGGCAGTTCTTTGTCATGCTGTGTTATGAGCGAGTGCAAAGATGGTGAGTCAGATTTTGTAAATGAGGGGTGAGAAAAATGGGAATTGTATTTTTAGAAAAAGATGAAAACAAACTGAGACACAGAAACCATTTAAAGCAAACCTGCTTTCAAAACTACTGGCTGCAGAAAAAATGAAGGGAGCACAGATGCTGCATTTCAGGCCTACAAAAACTGTTGAAAACTGTGGAAGGCTGAGAGGGAGTTTTCTTATCCTGATGTGGGCTAGTCTGGAAAAAGTACTTCTTGCATCCAAAGAGTGTTAAGAAATGGACTTGGTTTACCAACACGCATAGTTTAATTGCAGACTGGAACGGACGTTAAAAATAATTTCAGCTGGGTAAGACTGTGATTTGAGATGCTTACCTGTCCATACTTTTAAAAAAAAAAAAAGTATTATTTGGTTTTATAATTTGAAAATGAGTGGAATAGTTAAAAATTGTGATACACTACAAGTGAGACCATAAAGCTAGCAAAGAAGTATGGATGTATATAATATTCCTAAAACTACACATAAATAGTTTACTCTGTCTTTCAGTTCAGGGCATAATGTTTTAAATCAAATGCTAAAATCACGCATTCTGATGATAATTTATGTCAGTATCCAAGTAACTATATGTTATTAGCCACTTGTGTTAGATACACTAAATAACTTTGTTGTGTAGTTACATTTACTGGCTAATTTCTGTAAGAGATACTGATTCTTGTGGTGGAACATCCATTAAAATATACTGATCTGGAATTAAGTACAGCTTGTATACTTGTAAGGGTCGGTCCGAAGAACAGTATTGTCTCAACATTGTCATCAGGGACTTGGGCTATACCTCAAAACTTAGACTTGGATGGGCATCTTGACAGGAGGCTGCAGCGGCCTGCCTGAGAAAAGCTGTGGAATGTTAATTTTCTGAAGAAAGGAGGGTACTGCATGGCATGGACAGTTCTGTACCACTCTCCATGGATAACAGTGGTATGAACGGTCCTCTACCACTCCCCGTTAATCTTACCGAAACTATGAAGACTGCATAGCTGCCGTCAAAAAAGATTGATCTCAGTTGCTGTTTCCAACTTGGATGAAGAAATCGTGAACTTTAAGTGAACTTTGTTCATTATAATATCATTATAATGTGAAAACACACCTCCTGGACGAAAGCTGCCCTCCTCCAAGTCAGCCCACGCCTCGGACACTCGTCCCTGGGCACGCGTGAAGGCCTCGCTCGAGTGGGCAAGATGGACCAGAGGAGGGGCAAGATGCGTTGCCCGGCATAAAAGACGTCTTCCTAGCAAACGAACTCTAGGAAGGTTTCCCGACCAAGGATCACGACGATCAGAAGGACCGGCGGGACGCTGCCTGGACCTGGGACCAGAGGGACGCCTTTGGACCTGCGGTGGTAGCTATATCCTCTTTCCTCACTTCACCTCTTTTCTCTCTTTTCCTATCACTCTTTCTTCCTATCGCATGCCACTTTATGGGCAAAACAATAAAGTTTCACTGTTTGATTGAAGCATAACCCCTGTGGCGGGGTCCGCCTTTGATTTTTTGCACTTTGAGATCACAGCAAATGAACCTTCCCATCACGTGTCCATTGAGTGGACCGTGACAGTACTAAAAACTGGTATTACTTTTGCTGAAAGAGGAAAATACCTTATGCATATTAGAGAGTCACTTCATATGCCTAATTTTTATGTGATATGATAAAGTTGTGTTATTGATTACATTCATTAACTTATATCAAGTTTTTTTAATAGTAGTTGGAATTAAATACAGAGAAAACCAGCTGCCATTTTTTAATTAAACATAACTAAAATAAATAAATGGGATAAATCCATTTTTCTGTATATCAGACCATGGTTTACAGTTAATTATTTTTGTTTAATAACTAAATTTTACCGCTGTTTAGAGAATTGAATCCTTTATTCCCTGTAGACATGTATTTTGGAGTTTTAGAGGTAGTGTATCTCCCCTCCAGTATGCTGTTTTCATTGATAGATTGGGAGAGGAAAACCAATTTTCTTTGTCCTTGTTTTCTGGATGTTGTATGACATAGCTGTAGCACTGGCCTAAACCAAATAACTGAAATAAAGAAAATCGTTGGTCGAGAGTGGCAAAAGATAAATACTGCTGAAAAATACTATATATATATATACTGCTGTATAATACTGTGTATATATATATATATATATATATATACTGAAAAATACCTTAACATGCTTTGGCTTCAGGTTCTAAGCTGATCGGTTGGCTCTTCACTGGTTTGATGCCCTTTGAAATTTTGACTGCAGATTTGGATACCTTGAATATAATTTTTCTCTAAGCATGTATAATTTATTATAGACAGCTCAAGGTGTTCACAAGTGTAATATCAAAACTGATTTGCATTAGATCTGTTTTAAAGGAAAAAATACTTCTTTTTTCTAATTGAAAATATATTTTCATTTATTCTGCCTAAGTATTAACAGTATGGAGAGCTCAGAAGCTGTGGTGCGTATTGGAGAGAACTGTGGAGTACTCCAGACTGATATAAATCCAGCTCCATCCAAACATCCATGCTGCGGCTCATCACGTTGGACGGGAGTCCCGAGGAAGTATTGGACAACTTGATTAACAACTGTTCCCTCTTGGCATCTTCCCCTAGAAGAGCAGCATGCATAGTGGAAGGGTTTGTTCTGAACTCTTTGTATTCTGCATATCTATATATACAGTCTACACACATACATCCATATTCTTCAACATATTTTAAGCTAGAAAAGGCACCAATTTACATGGCTACATATTGCTTCATACACTTAGCTTTGGCCTCCCTTTTTAAGTGACAGACAGGTGATTTAAAACCACGAACACCTTAAAATAGCTACGTAATGCCTCTAGACCTGTGTATGATCTAATTTACGCTGGCTATTAAACAGGCAATATTCGCCAGTTTTTCCTCACATTCCCACTTTTCAGAAATCCATGCAGTATACAAATCAAATTCCTAAGATTAAATTTAACCTTTGAATGTGTGTATGCTCTCGTACCTCTTGTTTTCACTTCTTGACCCTAAGGAGACCTTGTATACCATTTCCCAGGGAGCTGGAACAATCCTTAAGATAGTTGGGTAGTGGGAATCTTGCAAGACAAAGCGGAGAATTGCCCAGGCAATTGCTGTAGGCACAGTATGAATTGTTGCTACTGTGTAAGCCTTTGCTTCCAGTTATCTGGTTTGTATTTATTTTTGATGCCTGAGTTACACAATGTGGACAGCCTCTCTCGATTAGTTAATAAAATACAAATATGTAAATGCAGGTAACATCCCCAACGCACTGCTTTCAAGTCTTATCTACTGCAGCACATTTCCTGGATTTTACTCCTTCCAGCGCTGCTGGTAGTAAGTGTTGATTCAAAAAAGAAAACAGGAAATAATTCTTCATTTCAATAATTCATGGAAAATGAACTGAAACTATGATATCTGTGACACATGAGAGCACACATTTCAAACTGTGTTATTAGTATTCAGTGCTGGGACTGTAGCCCTGGAACATATGCTTAAAACATTGCTAAGCCCCTTCAGAATACCATTTCAATAGAAATTCAGTAATCTGTTGAAATAAGTCGACACAGAAAATTATGATATAATTGGAGCTATTTAATTGCCTGTTATGTCCTTTAGTTGATCCCCTGAAACAATGTTATTAGTATTTAATGTGAAATTTCTGCAGTAAAAAAGGTGAATTTATTGGGTGAAAGGACAATCTTCCGTTTCACAAAATACAACTGGCAGATGGAAACATGAAATAAAGTGCCTCCTGCCAGCTTTTACTATACCTGCTCGTAAACTTTCCTGCCTTGAGACACTAAAAAGAGTTTCTTTGGGACACTTAGCATTTACTGAAGGATCTGCTCTTCCTCCACCTTCACAGCAATGCAGGCTTTTTATAATTTTTAATATATTGTACAGCACTTCAGTGAAAAGGGTGGTTGAGCGGGATAATGTAGCTCTCATTGTTAGCATGTGAGCATGCCAAAGCATGACAGAGGCTGCTTTGGTGTTTAGGTCCCTTCAAGAATAATATTTTACACAGGATTTAAGAGTACAAAAGGTTTACTGCTGCCTGAGTGGAGCCTGTATCCTCCAGCTCGTTTTACTGACTCCCTCCCCAGGTTTTTAACTCTATGCCCGATCACCGAGCCCGGGCGTCCTCACCTTGCTCTAGGTGTGGAGGTTTGAAAGGGCAGTCACCCCTTCCGACGCCCAGCTGTGGCCATGCTACGAGAAGACGCGGCCTCCAAACGCAGCAGAGTTGAGCACCATGCCATTCAGAGCAATTTCCTTATAATATCATGCTTTTATCTTGGAGTTTCCACCACTGCCTTTGCTCTCAGCACCCCAGTCCGTGAGGTTTATCTCACTGTCGTGTAATCTAGTTTTGTGAGCGTGTGCAGCTGCAGATGACTAAATGCAGGTTTTCTCCTCCAAATACAGACACTTTTTCTCCTCCGCCCCATAATATACCCCTGTGAGGACAACAGCAGCTTACATTCGGTCCTGGATCCCAAAAGTTTTTCTCTGCAGAAAGACATTTTACAGTTTGAAAGTACATTGTGGAAGGGTAGGAAAAGAAGACTTCAGCCACTACATTTTCTCCACCTCCTGGAGGCACCTGCAGAGCCAAAGTGTTGGTCTTCAAGATCGTACCGCTCGGAGGCGGTTTGTAAATGGGTGGTTGCTTCCAGAGGACCATAAGGTTTCCTTTGTGCCAGGCACAGTTACGTGACTGGTCCTAGCCCCAGGTATTTACACTAAGCCACTGCTGTACACCCGTGAATACTTACTTTAAGTTCAGTTATCTGTTAAGTTAAGGATACGATCAGGTGTCCCACAGAACCAGGCTGATGCCGTTCCTATGATGGCCAGAGGCTCCTCTCTTGTTCTACCTCATCCGCAAAGGTCTGTAAGAAAGGATCCCACCACGATTTCAGTGGAACTGGCAGTATTTTAAAGGGCCTGTTAGGATATTTAAAAGTGGAAGGGTTTCTGTAATAAATACAGACCTGCAGAAAACATGGTGCGCAGCTTTATGCGCAATTCTTTTGGTTTCTTCTGAGTGGCGCTGACATCCTGTTAAAACGTTCATCAAAGGTTTGCGGTGAATGCGCACTGTTTAAGAAGTAGTCTTCTGCAGGAATTTTGGCTGCATATTAAGTGACGCATTATATAAAAGTTAGTGGTTGTTGTTAGGCTTTCATTGCTGTAATATGGGAATGACTAATACAGCCTGAATATTTTTTATCATCTCATTAAAATTCAACATTCCAGATTCTTCTTAATTTTTTTAGGTAATTCAGGAATAAAGGATCTATTGTCTAATAAAATTTTTCATTCGCTGTGCTTTGTATTATGGTATGAAATAACAGTACAACACCATTTGTGGATGTATTTGTCGAGATTATGTAAATTCTATGAAAACAACCAAGGGTTTAAAACCCAACGCAACCACATTATGGCTTTCTCACAAGACTGAGCAGCAGATGTTGTGAGGTCTGCTTTACCAATCCCCCCAAAAGGAGTTAGAGCCGGCAGGGAACAGCTGCTGGCTGGGTGAAATCCCCGAGCACCCCCGCTGCCCCCCCGAGCCCTCTGCACTCACCCGCTTTGTGACTCACTTTGCCTTTTCCAGCCCAGGGGCTTTAAGGCAGACGTGGGGCAGATGAAGGCCGGGAAGAAGCAGCCCCCCCAGGCGGAATGCCAGTGGGAATTTGCAGTTTGAGAGGGGACCTGAGAAACTCCGGGCAGAAAACTTTCCGAGAGGAGCGCCCACCTCGCCCCTCGGCAGCAAGTAGAAGACCCAAGCATGGGTTCCAGCTCACTCAGCAGAAGTGTCCCTGTTGACTATGTAGGAGGGTTTAAGACTTTCAGACTCTGTGGCCATCCTTGATTGTCAAATTTTGCATATTTTCTGGGAATGAGGAATCTGTGCATGGCTTTGAACGCTTTGCGTTGTATGCAGTTAGGTTTATTTTTAAAGCATGGCGTGAGGAGGGAACATTTCAGCACAAGCGTTGCATTTCTTTAGCTAATAATTGACATGCTTTAACATGCATTTTCTATGGTAACTGAGACGATTTCACTATATATATATATTGCCTTTGATGTCAAAGATTACCTCCTCCCCATCTGCATTTACTCATTTCTTTCCCGCTTCTATAAAGTCCTACTTTATCCATTGTGTTAAGTGAAAGTTTGAAGAGCTGGACTGGAACCAGATAACCAAAGTGACAACAAACAGCAGCATTTGGGCAGAAGCAGGTGGCCACAGATAAGGGCAACAGCAAGAACTTGTAAGTGTAAGCTGACTTTGTTGACACCACCGCTCACGGTGCTACACTCTAAGCTAGTCGGTGTGATGAAGGACACGCTGTCAGCACATTGGGTACGGACTTTCTCCTCCACAGTCCTACTGCACTTGCACACAGGTCTCAGGTCACCTGCCACGGTGATCCCAGGATGTTAAACAGGATCGCTTTCATATAGAATCTGTACGGTGAACCTCCTTGGTGTAGGCGCTTCATTTCTGAAGGTGTGAGATCAGACAGCCGACACGAAGCAATGTCGTGAGATGGGTCAGTTATGTACAGGAATGCCTTAAGATAATAAGGAACTTGGCTTGAGAAATTAGAGGCAGCGAACACTAAAATCAAATCCATGGGGAAACAAGGCAAGCGTTTTGATTATATTCACCTCTGCTCCATGCAGTAGGTTCCTCGGGGCCTTACTCCAGAGTTTGAACCATCCACCTTAGCAGTACTTCTTCCACAAAACTGGAACCACCATGTCTCTTGACGGGTAATGCTGGCCTCCTGCAGCAAAGCAATGAGGCCAGGACCCTCCAAGGCAGTTTTCCTTGGTGGGTTCTGTCGGGGGACGGAACACGCCGCACAACAGGGCTGGCCCCCCTGCCAGTTCGAGGACATCGAGGAAACCCTCAGGAGGGCAAGAACCGCTTGCAGTGTTTTCCTCCCATCCTTCCAGAAAATAATCAGGCAGTGGTTTAGGTTGTTTCTTTTTTTTTTTTTTCTTTAATCTCTTTCTTTTATCTCACACGCTACTGCTTTACATTGATAAACACAGAAAGCATCGCCGAGTGTATATTAAGTAGGATGGGCAAATGACATCCCCAACTCCTAGACTGCTTTCTGTGATGTGTTCAAAATGTTGTTAACCTCCTGGAGCCACTGAAGGGCTTATAAAATGAATATGGTTGCGCATGTATACATACATATGGATATGCACACGTGCAGTACACGCACACAGATACAGACATATTTTTTATGACATGTTCATCCTCCAGCTAAAGTGTAATTTTTTTTTTTGTTTTACTTGGATAATTTGATAGATTCTCTACATCTAAATCCTGCTTGACTCAGTTTAAAACTTCTATAAGCTGTTTATAGTCTCAGGGGGGAAAGAGAAACTAAAGAAAATATACTGTGAACCTGAAAGACACCCAGCAATTGCCTAAATTCTGGCTGTAAAGAAAAGGAAATAAAAGCATGTAAAGCATGTGTGCCATGTGCATCCCTCCCTGGCCCTTGGAGTTTCCTCCAAAGCAGCATCACAGATGAGTGATCCAGTGTTTCTCCTCCCCACCCCACCAGGGACTTCCCCTCCTGAAAAACCTTTTCCTCCCTTCTGTCCTCCAGCTCTTAGCCTGGGATCAGCTGTAGTCTGTTTAGAAATAAGTTTACCTGCCTGATGTGACACTTCTCTTCACTGTCAATTTCTTCCAGTCTATGAGCTAATGATTAGCATCTCAGAGCAAGTAATACAAATCTGATTGAATTTTTGGAAAAAATAAAGAAATAAATGGGAACAAAAGTAATGTAATTGTAGAGCACCAGTTTACTTCAGCTAGCAAGGAACAAGAAAACGCTGTTAATGGTTGCTACGCCTTTTGCAACAAACGTGATGCTTTTTATGATGATCTTGAGGAAAGCTGAGTTCTGATGCAAAGTAATGCTACCCATTAATATCTAAGAAATACTATACGAAGGGCCGTGTTGTGAAAAGAAGCACTCTTAAACCATCTGCTGTTCTGCATACAATTACACGGGTGAGATGCATATGTCTTACCATTAGTGTTTCATTTTGGGAAGATTTCCATAGTTAACTGCCAGATGCTTGAAAATTCATTTTTGTTCCTGATATATAACTGGAGAAGCCACAGATTAAGAGGTAACACTGTAATCATACACATAGAGCATATATCTGAGCTAATGGTTTTGCCTTTTTTTTTTCTTTTCTTGTTTTTAAGAAATAGTAACCTGAAAAGGTAAGGTTCTACTTGTGCTTCTGAAACAATATAATGAATGCCTTTGTGTTCCAGATTCATATAATGGACTTAATATTCAAAATATGTTGATACTTTTTTTTGCTTTACGGGCCTGCACTAATGTATTCTGATGTGGTTTTTTGACTCTTACTTGCTCAGGTACTAATTTGGGGCTGAATGAATTGTTCGTTCTGAACAGAGAACACAGTACAAAGTAAAATAGATTTCTGAAGGCGTTTTGTGCACGGAGTATGATTAAGAAGCAGTCAAGCACTGGAAACCCATTCACTCCCCATACCTTGTTACTGGGTAGCTGGGTCATGCTATAGGGGATGGATGTAAAGTAATTCATTATTTTACAGAAAGATAAGCTTGAAGATGTGTGTGCATGCATGTGCATGTAGATAGTTCCCCCTCCCCACCAGCTTCCTGGAGTTTATTAAAGCCACACGGTATAACAGGGAGGAAAGAACCGATACCTTTTTTTTTTCATTAGATGGAGGAGAGATTTGTATTTTGAGACTTCTGAAGTTAATATGTTTTCTTAATTTTTTTCATGGCATCTTTTGTCAGCTCACATATTTTGAGATTTCATTTATTTTTCCAGCTGTGCAATTTACATTCTGGTAACACATGATGGACAGCAATTCTTGACTCTAGACAGTGACAGCCGAGGATTAAATAGCCCAGCCAGTTCCTCCTCAGGCTCTGGATTTTTTCAATTAATTCTAAACAGACTAGATCAGGACTTTCAAATTCCAGTGTCAAGACACCCTTTTAGTATCCTGCATTCTTCATTAAAAAACTAATAGACCTGCAGGAGGTCGGAAACCAGTGTGTTAGCATTTTCATGGGTGTCAGTAACTTGCACCGTTGTGAAGAAATGGTTCTACAAAAGGGAAGCTCATGGTAAACATCAAGGAAACAAGTTGCCTGGACCTTCTTACTGGGGCAAATTTCCAGAGGAGAAAAAGAAGCTGAAGAGTGTTTTCCATTCTCGCAATGCCTCTTCTTTACAAAGGCAAGTTGAAATAAGCTGTTCACATTCTCATGCAGTCCCTTCCCAGACTGGGTGTTATTCCTCCGTGTCACGAGGTGCCATGCATCGGATATCAGAGGGCTGTTGCTTCCTTAGGCTGCCAGTCTTCTGATGCCCTCTCAGAGCCTGTGTTTCATATAGGCTGACACTCGGAATTGTGTTGGCTGGATGATTTCACTTAGATCAACAAGCACTAATTTGGCATTTACTTGGATAACTTGACCAGCTATGAGTAAGATTCCCTTTCCATTGCAAAGTTCTGCTCTCCCTGTCTGCTCCTCAGGCTTTGCAATGGAAAATGAATTTTAGTCATAGCTGGAGGAGCAGACAGGGGCAGCAGATGCAAAATCCAGAAGTGCATAATGGTAGGACATTGACTAGAGCAGACCACTGCTTTTATGGGAATGTCACGGTCAAACAATGGACCCAGGTAAGGACAGGTATTCTAGTTTATCCTTTGTCCAGTCTTCATCACTGCTGTCTGACTGATCAATGCTGTAGGAAAACAAGGTGCCACAGGAGGAGCCAGGGGGTCCTTTCTTCTCAGGTCTAATAGTGGAAATGGCAAAATCACGGAGCAACTAATTTTGATTTACTAATAAGCACTGAATACCATGCTGGGGAGAAGTAACAGGAGGTCTCTGTCTCCTTTTTCTGAATTTGGAGACGAAACCACATTAACTTGAAATGGTCTTTCTTTGGAGAAAAAAAAAAAAAAAATATATATATATATGTACTTATTCCTGCAGGTTTCATTTATCAAAATAGGTGCAGTGTAGATATTTTCATACAGAACAAAATTGTTATTTGGAGGTATTTGTTTTCATCGGCCTACAATGATTTGTTCTGTGCAATGTGTGAAAAATAGACTCCTGTGTTTGCAGTTGCACGAATTATATCAGCCCCTATACGCTGTCTGTTCTTACAGGCGCTGTTTTACTTTGTCACCTCCTTTCCATTGGGCCTGAAACGCAGACTCAAAGAGGTGCACGGGGGGTTGCAGAGAGGAGCGGCTCTTGCTGTACAGTCCCCGTGATGCTGCAGAGCGTTGGCCCTGCGGATGCTTGTTTTATATAAAACAAAGCCCGGCCGTGCTGGAGGAAAGGACACGATGTGCTGACCAGCCTGGCAGGAGGTCGGACTCATCGGGTAGGATAACAAGAGTCTTTTGGACTCACCTAAAGTGAGGTTTCTAAATACGAACTGAAGACCCCACGACCCCACATGCGTCCTCCCTTTCTCAAGGGCTGGGCACATATTGCTTTAATGGCTGTTGCTAGGGCTTTAGCTTTCTGAAAGGGAATTAGAAGAAGTAGCATAGCCAAAACTTGGTTGGCACCCAGAACTGGGGAAAGCAAAGTGTCCCCGTGAAGGGGATTTGGTCCAGCACTTTACACTCGTGATAAATTTAGGAATCACTGGCAAAATCCCCCTGTTGGCAAGTAAATTGGTAAAGGGCAAGTACCAACAGGTTCTGCTTTTTTCCCCTTGCCCTTAACCCAACACTTAAAAGGTCAAGAGATTTGGATCGATTTAGTCTGGTGTTATTTTGGTGGTTCTTCTCTATTGTTCTTTTTTTCAAGTCTTAACAGAACAGGCTGTCTTCAGATCCTTCTCCCCTTGGATTCCGCTCTGGCCTCCGGCGCAGGGGTAAGAGCAGCGGCAATGACATCAGTCTCCTTTAGGGAGCTTGCTCTTTTCTGGACTAACGGAGGGAACTTAAACGCGTGAACTTTGGATCAAAGGGAAACCCTGCTTGCCACTGGGTTGGAGGGGTTTGTCGGAGCGGTGGCTTTTGCTGCCCGTTAGGCAGGACCCGGAGCAGCCATGCTCAGACCACAGCGAAGCTTGTCTGAATGCTGAGCATCCTCCTCCTTTTTCCCTGCTGTCACCAGAATAACTGTGACCAAACTGACTCAGAAATCCATTCTTTTATTGTTTACCTCAATGCTCTAAGTGTTAATTACTTAATCATTGAAGAGACTTTTTTGTTCTCTTCTCTAATATAGTTATTTTTTAGAAACTCAGGAATTAATTGCCCTAAGAACTGACTTTCTTCTCTGCAAGGGAAAGTAGAAGATCAATTTGTCTCCCTGACTGTAAGATTTCCTTGCTTTCTAGTGCTGCAGCTGTCATGATATGCATGTCTGTTTTCTCAGAATGACATGCACTTGGAACTCGGTACAATTGCAGTTGTCATTTTTCTACCCACCCAGAGACACCTGGGGCACAAGTTTCTCTTCAAGCATTTAATCTCCAGAATAACATGCAACCACCGTGCAAAATGCCTTGTTTTCTGTAACTAACAGTCTTCCCTCGGCTGTCTAAGAACTGGTTCACCCTTTCTCAACATTATGAAAGCGGCAGAGAGGGAAAGGCAGTAGCTGGAAACATGAACAGAGGGTAAAATCCTGTGCTGTTGTCGTTGTCCTGACCTTTCACAGTGCAGCTGCGACAGGTCCCAGCTGAAATCAATGCAAAGGCATTTCCACGCTGTAAAGAGTCTTTTTAAACTGCAGTAAATGCAGCTTCCGTGATCTCTTCTGGTCCCCAGACACAGAACACATTCTTGATTAATCCCTCTTAATATACGTCGGGATGGCAGCTTTAAGAGACTGAATCAGATTTTCAGATGGTTTGGGGACAGCAGTTTTACACTTACTGAAGGTGAGCTCTGCCCATGCCGATAACAGCACAACAGCTAGGAAACACCTCCTGGATGATGCTAACTTTTTTTGTTGTTCTTCTAAACCACTTCTCTACCCTTTTCCCCAGTTAGAATCCATGTTACTGTGATGCTCTCCTTGGCCAGGGCACTGCTCAGCAGGAAGGGCACAACCACGGTCGTTCCTTCTCCAAACCCCGCGGCCCGCGAACGCTGCACCCCGCGGGGGCTGTGAATCTCCACACCTTGGCTGGCATAATCACCGCTGACGACAGCAGCGAATTCAGTCTCTTTACGTGCCAGGTACGAAACGTTCCGTTCTGATTTTACCAGCAAGATTACGTTAGGTACGTTGCCGTACAGGTAGCTGGGATTGCCTCACCTGCAAGTTACCTTGGTTTAACACTTCAAAATAACCCTTCAAGCATGGGTTGGTTTTTTTTCATTATTCTCTTCTTTTTCCTGAGTCAAAGTTTTGCCTGTAAACTATTGACTTAGCAAATCAAGAAGTTACACAGAGAATTCTCCATAAAACTAAAGCTCTCATACTGAACTTGGGCTTGGGGACTCAAAACACAGTGTTAATGCTGCATTTTGTCTTTATTGATGATCGAAAGTTATCACGCATTGTGCTTTTAAAGGAGAGTTTGTGGAGCTACCTCCCGCTGGGATATCCACTTTAGTTCATGGTTATTTATTCCTTCTTTCTACAGAGACTGCTTTTTTTTTCCTAAAGCAATGCGTATCTGTACTCTGATGCAGCCACACCTACCATACAGCTATTTGCTCACAAATCTCCAATGCACTGCTGACTCTTTATTTCAGAAACTGAGAAGAACAGAATTGGTTCAATGAATTATGCCAATACTATTTCAGAGACTGACTGAAAGCAGTTCCTAAAACAAGCTGAAAAGCAACACAGCTTTGATCATTGACTTGCATTAGAGAATTTTGGTCAGACACTTGCAATGAGCCGGGTGTTCCCATTTGCACGGTTATTTAAGACTCAAGAAATTTCAGCCTAAAACTGCTAGAATGGAGTGGGGAGGCTGTGGTTACGTCATGAGGTGGTTTCACTAGCACTGCTCTTCGGATTGCCCAAATCGTTCTCAATGTATCAATGACCACTTGACAATTTTTTTTCTAAAATGTGATGTCTGCTCTCCAGGGCTTTTTTCTTTAGCCATAAAAGGATAAAAAATGGAACTTCATCTGTCTGAATATATTCGAATACAGAGAGGAGTATCCCTGTATCAGGTACCTATTTACTGCCCTTTCTCATGCTTACAGTAACACTAAAATAGTATTTATTTGGGGGGGGGGGAAATCCATCAAGGCCTCACGTAAGTTCCAATGAACTTTTTATTTATTGTCTGTTTATGACACGTGGTACTAGCAGTTTGGCTTATCCAACCAAGGTTCAGAAACTTTTTAAGGTACAGAAGCTCATGTTTCTAATCAAAGCAACTGGTATCTTATTTTTGAAGTAACAAATACCTATAATGAAGTGCTGATGAATGATTTATGTGCCAAAATCATTAACTGAATGTTTTCAATTGATATATTTGCAGAATTTGTTACTGAAAAAAAGAAAGAAGTGAGATATATCCAGTAATTAAATGAGCGTCTAACGAATTCCACTTAGGAAGAAAATTCATATCACTAAATGGGAACTCACATTAAAAGTTCACCTCAGGAGTTTATTTTTCTAATAGAATTATGTCCTATAATAATGGGTCATTCAACATCACAAAGAACAAAATTTTAAGTCGGCTGGCTTCTAAGAGATGAAGGGTTCAGCTGAAGTTTCAATGCTGTAGAAAACAGCGTGCGCTACTAAAATAATGACATCCAACCTTACATACATGTGCTGCAGAAGACTGTGACATTAATTATGTATTTGCGATTCAGCACCAGTGCGTATATGCTGGTCTATTTGTACATCTTTACTAGAAGAATCAAATCTGCCTAAACAATTTCTTCTGCAGCTGTACAAGTGTGAAGATGTAGAGCCAGTGTATGCTTTGAGCAAGGAGAAATAGGACTGAAGCCAGTGCCGAAGAGTACAGCTGACTTATAACAAGTACGCCAGCATTACCACAGATGTCACTCTCTGTAATTTATAGAGCAGTTTACACTTCTGCTAAGTTGAATCAGTCATACTTAGCGAACAGACTGTAAAGTTATATAAGCGTACAACTCTTAACTTGTAGGACAGCAAGGGAAAATGATTTATTTGTGTTAATAAGGCTAAACAACCTTCAGATACTTACATAGAGAGATGGAATGGCTGGGTTTGAGCTGTTGGGGTTGGCAGAATGAGAGACAAGATTACTATTCAAGGTGAGGGCTTTGCAATCCCTATTTATTTAGCAAAGCAAGTAGGTTAGTTCTCAGCGGAACGCAGTTATGGCCTTCACCCAAATGCTTGTTACCTGCGTCAGTGTTATCATTGCACGAGCACAGACAGTATCGCTGATGACTGAGCTGCAGACAGCCTATAGCAGGAAAACCGGGTAATCGGAAGGGTACTGACAAAGAGTTACGATGCCATTACCTGTCATGAACTCCATTCGGAAGGAGCTCTACAATTTATGCAAAGCCAAAGTCAAGTGGTAGGGCTGGAGGAGACCAAGAGACCTTAAAAACTACCAGGGAATAATAACTTATGGATTTTATATGGGAATTTTCTTTGTCATTTGAAGCTTGGTGCTACTGGTGAGCTGCCAGAAGGACTCTGAGCAAAGACAGTTTTATTGCAAATATTTTTGCCGAGGGAACAAAAAAAACCAATCACCCCTCCATGTTTGATTTATAATTAACAGGAATAAAACTCTAATCACGAATGTCGCTGCCACATCTAGGCATGGTATAAATATTTTATGCAGTGCTTCAAAGTTGCATATAATGTGCACTGTAAAATTTGAGTATTATAGTAAATGAAGTTATTAAACCTTTAAACAAGAAATTCCGGACTCTCACATTTATGGAAACACGGGTGTGTTTGAACAATGAACCCGTGAACTACAGCATGTAATAAAAAAATGCTTATTTCTCTGCAGAATGTGCAGGAATATAAATGTCTCATCAAATCGATAAAAATTAAAATGAAAATAAAAATTAAAAGTGAAGGTTGAAAAATGAAAATAAAAATGAAGGTGGAGAGGACTTGAGAGAAACTTTAGTTTCTGAATTCTGCTCTCAAATATATTCATAAACAATATTTATCGTTGCAAGGTGTAAGCTATTCTTTAAGAGGGGACATCACCCAGGTTATTCTTAGGTCGGATTGTGGGTTTAGGAGCTTCATCCATTCTGTTCGCAGGCAGCTCTTCTGCACCTTACCTATGGAAACAGAACGGTCACAGAAACGCCTTTATACCTGTCTGTATCTCAGCCTGTGGCTTACCTGAGCAGAACACAGATTTGAAGGACCAGCTACTACAGGGCAGCTCAGCTGTAAAGGCGTGGAGAGCTTCTCGGGGGAAGCTGTGGGTGTCGAGCAGCCTGATTTCCAGAGGCACGAGGTATGCGTGTCGCTTCAGCCAGCCCTGCGGAAAGTGCCGGTCCTGCTGTGCAATCTCTGTGTCTGGCAGATGGCATTCGTGATTAGTATTGATTAGTGGAGAGCCTGAAAGATATCTGCCTGAGCGGAGCAGAAGAGAGCAGTCAGACGTCTGCGCAAATACCGCAGAGAGGATCTTCCCATGCCCTTACCGCCGCCGTCTCCAGCGTTATTGCGTCTTACCTTATCGGTAATTAGAGGCTCTGCCCGAAAAGCTGTTAAGTGCTCATTTCTCCTCCCTTCCTTCTCCCTTCCCAGGACTGAATAGATGCTGCAAAGCAGAGCCGTAACATTTCCTACAAAAGATACCGCGGCCAAAAACAACGCAGAAGGTGGCCTTTTTAGAGACCCTGAAGGCCACTCAATTATTATTGTGTATAAAGTATATATCATGTATTAGTGTATATATAGCATATATATATTAATACATATAGAGTATCAAGTGGGGGCTGCCGATTAAGTTCTCGTTAATGACATTACCAAACAGGAGGAAAAAAAAGTGAAAGTTGACGTCTAAATGGGCCTGCCGGGAAAGGTGGGCAAAGGGGTTAAAAAGCAGCAGGGGAGACAGTAAAGTGTAAGATTAGCAAATATTTTTCTTAGCTTGGAGCTAAGCATTATTATTTAATTTTGCCCTTTCTCCCCCTCTCCCAACCCCGGGGTTAAATAATAAATGATTTTGCTTCACTGTGAGGACAGTTGATTTCTAATCTGAAAAAAATTCCTCTTTCACAATAGAATTTCATGTAAATACAGATCAGCTCTTGCAGGAATCCCTTTGCCCTTCATAATCATTTCATGACTACTGTGGCCAGACTGGAAATACCAGGATGGGAAAGGGGGACTGGAAGTCAGTGCCTACCTTGCAGGATTTCTCTCAGTCCCAATACAGGCACTGTAGGATATTTGTGTTGCTGAACTGCACAGCGCTTTGTATCTTTTCCCTCTTTTGCGCCACAGGCTTCGGAAGAAGAGGAAATATCGAGCAGCGCTTTGTCCTGTCTACACAGAAATATCGTAATGTGATGCGAGCCTCCCAGCAGGAGAATTGGGGTAAATGAACGCCAAATCAGTGCAGTGCTCTCCTCCAGAAGAGAAGGGCCATGGTGAGGGGCTTCCACCAGCGCCAGCGGAGCAGGGAGGCAGCATCCCCGCCAGCTGCTTGCTCCGGAGGCCAGGAGAGCCCGAAAGGCTTTCTGCTTCTTTGAAACTTCTGCTTGCTACTTCTGACCATTCCGACCCAATCCGTACGGACTGGGAAGTGTCCATGGTAAAGCTGGCTTTGTGCCTCTGCCAGAGGAGCTGGGTCCCTTCTCAGCATCCCGCTGCTGTGAGCACAACGGGTGCTCACCCCTCTGCGCCAAGGAGCGACAGAAAACGGACAGGCAGTTACCCTTTTTTTTTAAATGATTGCGCCCAGCGCTTCTGAACTTAGTTCTGTGCCTAACTGTGGAAAAAACTCTGTGTCTAAGGGGAGTTCCCATCCTACCTCAAGTCTGCCACCCTAACAGCAATTGGGTGCTTTAGCAATGATTTTGCTGCCTGTTTCCTCTTTCTTATTTTTCAGACAGTTGCTAGGCTTCAAAGGGAAACACTTCTTACGTAAAGGTGGTATGTGAGATTCCCCTAGCCGGCAAAAACCACCACCAAAGTCCTCTTTTAGGAAAGGGGCACATGGTGGATGGAGCTACTACTGTGCCACAAGGTTGACCTTCTAATTCTATGTACAAGGGTGAAGAGTAGGAAGTGGGGAAAATTATGAAATGTAGAATGACATGCAGAAGTTTGCAGGTCAAGAGAAAATGGTGTAATTCATTAAGAAAGAAAGCAAGTCAAATTTGGGATGAATTGTTTATCCAGATAAAGATCCTTTTCAGGCTTTCAATGTAAGGCTTAGTATTCTTTCTGATGGGGATTTGAACACCAGAGCATTATCCCTAAACACCGGAGCACCGTATAGAGCTCAGTATTAATGAGGTTCACCTCGTCATTCTTGGATCTGCTAGTGGAGGGGAGGAAAGAGGAAAGAAGCCATGCCTGGCCTTTTGTGCCAAAAATATGCATGTCATATTGGCTGCCAACGTAATCAGACACAGAGCCATAGGCATTTATCTCCTGTGAACATCAAATTACATAGCTTTTAGTTTACAGATGTAAAATCATCAAGCAATCATGATAATACAGCTCCTGCACTTGAGCAAGCTTGGAGTTCATTAGCCTGCGTGCATTCATGGAAAGCCTGTGATATTTTACCAGGAAAACATTTGCAGTAAAGAGCTAAGTACCAAAGTAGTCTATATTTTCAAAAATTTCTAAAAGAAGTGGTTTCTGGTCTTTAAGCTGGAAATGGGGAGATTTCTGGGAACTTGGCTGTAAGAACAAGCAAGAAAGGTGCAACTTCCTCTCTAAATACTCTGTGAACTGTTCACATCCCACCCATTCTTGCTCTCACAGAGCGTAATCTGAGAAGCATCACACAAAATACGATGTTGAAAACAGCTGTCTGGATCCAGACCTGACCCTGAACAAGTAAAGGAAAGGAAAAAGCTTGTTTAGCACAGTAGATTGGAAAAGAAATGTGAAGGATATTTCTCTTCCCTAAGGGCAATACGATCTGATAGAAGGTACCAGTACGAAAAGAAATAAACTCATTTACAAGCAATCTGAGGGTTGCTTTACAAATGGCATTCTTGTAAATAGAATAAGCAAAACCGCACCAGTTCTCAGTGTGAGAAGAAGGGGCTGGTGGAACAGTCTTGGTACAGTCTTACCACGTTTTAGTAAACGAGATGAACAGCAGAAGTCAGTCTGCTTTCAGTAAACTCAGCCCAGTTGTTTCCATTTCACTGGAAGGTGGAAAGCCTGACTGAACAGAAATACTCACAATGCACATCTCTACATCCGAGCTAATCGTCTTGGTTCCTTTTGCAGTCATTGGAGACAAATGGGGAATGACTGATGTAGGATGAAACTTCAATATTACAAATTTCTAATTCTATTTGTAATTCAAATTTGCAATGCATTTCTAAAGGTAGGGGGTTTTTAATAGTAATTTGTAATAGAAACTGGAGTTTTGTGTTACACCCAGAAATATAGAAGATAACTCCTGCTCTTGCAATGACCTGTTGGAAGGGAAGAAGAACAAGCAGGGTTGGGTTTTTTCCTCCCTCTATTTACGTCACTTCAGTTTTTGTTTCTGAAATGGATTCCTGCAGAAGTGCTGGCAGACAGTAGGTACTAAATCATTACAGGCTTTCCTCATGTATGAAGAGTGTGTTTCATAACAAAGGCCATGTCAAAGTTAACAGGCAGCGTATTCCACTAATTGCTGTTCGTAATTGTCATCTCAAGCTTGAGCAGTGCCACCACGCACAGAGTGGACAGAGTGAGAAAAGAAATAATCCAAAACAGGAAGCTTATGGGCTGTTGATTTGCCTTCTTGCTTCATTTCGATCTGTACGTAATCCCAGAATAATTTTGCAAATCGTCTCTCAGACCAACCGTCACTGCATCCATTCCCAGGGCTCTGGTTCTTCTGAAGTCAGGAGGTGAACCTCTGCAAATTGACCACGCACACAAAAATTGGTTCTGTTGAAGTTAATTCCACTCTGCAGTCTCTGGAGAACGGCACTGGTCTCAGCAGCACATGCTGTGGCCGGGAGAATTGACAGAGACTGCCCGCAGAATCGAGCCCGGAGTCTCTTGTGCTGCATGATGCCACGAACGGGTGAATGTCTCTAATTGAGGAACCTATCAGAGGAGTTAATGAGTGGCAAATAGTGAGATATTAAGGAAGAGATCTTAAAAATGCCAGTCTGGTTGTATTTAGGACAACATTAATGTAAACATCTCCGCTGCTAGAAATTTGGTGTCATGAGCATTTGCAAACAGGTAGATTTTTGAGCAACGCCAGCCAGTTTGTAGCTGCTTATAGAAAGCAGACGAGCACTGCAGGAACACCAGAGGGAAACCTCTGTGCCCGTCCTGGTGTCTGTCCAGCGTCCCCGCCGAGATGGCATACGTACACAACAGAGCAAATGAGGCTTCAGGTGACCATCTCATAAGCAGAGTTTTTCTAAATGAAAGCACCAACCTTACTAACTGGTGTCAGAAGTATGGAGAACTACCTCGAGGTTTTATTACTACAGTTTCACAGTATTGCTGAGCATTGCCGAATGTTAAAAGAACTAATATAGGGGACAACATACCTGCTTGTGCCTGAGATACCAATTCATCATCTCAGCTTTTGTTAGGGCATGGAACATCTTCTTCTAAGGAATATAACAGTGATGACACAGGAAGCTATCAGCATGAAGGAGTTAGTGTCAGATACCACTGATGAACGAACACGAAGATAAAATATGAATGGAACAGTTGGTCTAGCCACTGCAACACTGGAACTGTCAAAAATGAAAGAGCATTCAAGGAACTGAAGACCGGGAGGACTAAAAGATGGGACCAGAAAAGTCAGGCTGGAGCTAGAAAATATGCCAGGCAAAAGATGGAACCTGCATGGCCTTGCACCATAAGCCGATGGACTTAGGTTCCTATAGGATCGCATCTATGACAGTGTCTTACCTTGTTCTTCTCCTTTCTGGGGTGTTTTTCATTCCTACTCGTTCATCCCTGCTCCTTCCTGCATAAGGATATAACACTTTCTAATGCTTTTGTGACAGCTCAAAGGCTCCTCATACCGGAATTGCTTCTAAATACTGAATTCTGGACTAACGGCAGCCTGGAAAGATGCTTCTCGACGCTGTGACTGCATTGAAGGGGAATTCTTGTAGGAACTTGCAGTGTCTTGAGTTCACTCCACACAGGCAAACTGTTTAATGAGAAAAGCCAAGTCAGAGCTTACTAAGCAATGTTTACATGGAGTTCAGGACAAATAGCACAAGTACTGCATATCAGTACAAAAATAAGTATCACTAAGGTAGACCCGGTCTGACTTTATAAATTGTTAATAAATAGTGCCAAGGCCTACCAAAATACTAAGCCAGCGTAATGATAAACTAAAAGCTTTCCATTTCCTTGCCTTGAAATAACAACTCCCATGTGTTTTATACAGTTATTACCTTCGGGGAATTTAGACTTTCATAAGTGCTTTGGCTATTTACTTTATTTGTTAATGGAGTTAGCTGGGCTGTAATGCGAGGAAAGTTGAAAAGGCAAAACCGGTTTGTGTTCAGAATTGCCTAGCAATTTGCAAAGGAAACAGTAAAAGTAAATTAAAAAAAAAAAAGCGAGTCTGTTACTTCTAATAACGCAGGGAGATGCGTTCCCTCTAATTTAGCTGCCAGCCTAAGCACGCTCCCAGAGAATTTTTAGCTGAGCAGCCCAGTTTGCCAGGTGTAATTGTTTAAATTCCCCCCAGGGGAAGGCAGGTACGTCTGCAAACCTGCGGAAGAGTCACCTTGGACAGTTTGCCATTTCCATTGATTATCCAGGCGATTTTCAGGTCTTGGGAAGACAGCCCAGTGATGCTGTGCCGGTGCCTTGCAGAGCGCATGTCTGTCGGGTGTTCGACTCCATCACAGACGTCATCACCCCCGGCTGAGGGGGCCTGAGCCTGTGCCCCAAGAGCCGCCGGGTCCCCAGGGAGGGGTGCTCGGCACTGCTGGGCTTCGGGCAGCTGGGAAGTTAGGGCACAGGAGCAGCCGAGAAGTCAGGAGTGGCCGCGGGAGGCTGTCGTGGTTTAACCCCAGCCAGCAACTGAGCACCACGCAGCCGCTCGCTCACTGCCCCTTACCCAGTGGGATGGGGGAGAAAATCGGGAAAAGAAGTAAAACTCGTGGGTTGATAAGAACGGTCTAATAGAACAGAAAAGAAGAAACTAATAATGGTAATGATAACACTAATAAAATGACAACAGTAATAATAAAAGGATT
>JANZLQ010000029.1:12441696-12468165 GCA_026212715.1 Elanus axillaris
CCTTCCCTTCCCGTCCCTTCCCTTCCCTTCCCTTCCCTTCCCGTCCCTTCCCGTCCCTTCCCTTCCCTTCCCTAAGAGGCTTCTCTCCTGAGTAAAATGGCCCCTTGTTCCAACAAGACAAGTCACATCTATGCCAGTAACAACTTGCCATTTATTTTCCCTTGCCCGTGAGCTGAGAACGAGCAGGGAGGCACCTGGCCTGTCTTCCAAAGCCCACAGCCAAAGCCTATGATACCCCACAAAGTCCCTTGTTACAGCCTGTCTTTGCTTCAGTCGACGACACGTGGAAGTTTGTCATCCGACTTTATTTTCCCATCCAGTCCTGGAGTCACATTTCACATTGTGGTGCCAGAAAGTCAACTCGCCACCACGCTGCGATGAAGTCCTTTGTCTGCATTGCATTCACAAGTCAATGCTGATGATTTTTGATTACTTCACAATGTCTGGAAGGATCATGAGTGGTGGCTTGTTGTATACCGAAAGGTTCCCTGTAATTTTTTTTTAAATTTTTTTTTAATAAAAAATTTAGATCATCAGAAAGCCTAGCACAAACTGTGACATAGAGAGACCTGTGCATAACTGAAGCTAGTCTTAGAAGGAAAGTGCCAGACAGCTGTGTCTAGTTGGTGCTGTCAACCCCACATAAAATATTTTACTCTATAAACTGTGACTTAGTATGATGATATTAAATGTACATTTATTTATCATGTGCAGCCTTCTTCCAAACAATTCATTTCCTCTTGTTAATACAAAGGTTTGAAGAATCTTGAAATAATTGATGTCTAAAATGAGATGGGAAAGCCTGGGTGCTAACTGTTTTTATGTTTCCAAAGGGGGAATGTATCCCAAACCATTCTTTAATATTTGGCGTAGATGACATTTAAGGAAGAGGGGTGCAAAAGCATTATGAATTGTTCTGTCTTTAAGGGCTAGATGTTTGCATTTTATTCTCCTAACCAAGAGGAAGATATTTTTAAGGGAACACATCTTCTGCTGCCATTTTTCTGCAGGAGAGTAATTTCTGAAATGTTCCTGTAATTTTATCATTTTTGTGTTTTTCAGTGTTTCTCGAATACACAAGAACATATGCTCTCACTTCGGTACTTCTTGGATTTGAAAAGTTTTCCTGGAAATTAATGTATCAACCTTGCTGAGACATGATAGGCAAATTCCACCTTTTTGTTAATCGTCTAAATCATTTCAGCCAGCTTAAATCACTGGAAGGCCTTGAAATAAGTTCCTTCTTACTGAAATCAGAAGAAATTTTGCTATCCATTTCAACTGGGCTACAACATGTGCTGGTCTTCAACCAAGGAGTTGAACTTCCAAAGGCACGCAAGGAATATTTATGAAAACAAAATGACTGATGGATAGGCCTCTTTTTACATTGCAAAAGATTTTCCTATCTCTTCAATCAAAGCCAGGCAGATTCTTTCTTCAGTTCATTGTCGGTGGATTTGTTTGGGCTTCTCTTCATTACAAGCTACTTTCTTGAGATGTCAAAATAAATGTTATTCATGAAATTATTTAAGCTTTAGGAACCTCATTATGTTTAGAAAAAATGTGCTGTAAATTGACCTTTTTTAAAAACACTTGCTGTCTCAGAAAACCTCCTTGTATAAATATTTAAACTGAGAACATCCTTTATTATTACCTCTTGACATGAGCTGCCAGGTGGTGTATCTATTTATATTTTAGCTTGCCTTAATTTAATTTTATTTATTGGTTTGGTGATTAAATGTCATATGAAAAATTCAAGTAAGTGCAGACAATAATAGTAAATATCAATTATGTAGCCTCTCAGACGAGCCAATTCAACAGAATTGCTAAGAAGCCATCCATTTTCTCCATGCCAAGCAGCAATTTCTTTTATATATTGTGCTACACAGGAATAAATTGCATTAATATTGTCTAACAAAGCTGTATCTTCAAAGGCAAAACCAAAGAGATTAGGAGAGAAAAAGGACTGACAGTGCTAGATCAATTGTGAAGGGCATGAATGGGAATATAGTTTAACTTTGCATCACAAGTGCATCTGCTACTAAAGCTCAGCAACAAACAGCTAACTCATATAAACTGAATTTTAATTCAGTTCTGTCCCTGAAATGCTGTCCTATCAACAGTGTTAATTTCCAAGGGATGTTGAATAGTTTTTTCCTGGATAATTTCAGAACAAAGCTTTAAGAAACAACCCAGATCATCTGACACTAAACCAAGAAAACCCCAAATGGACTTGTCAAGGTCTTTCCTTGAGGGGGGAATATGCAGAGATTCAGGACTAACATGCAGTCTCTTAAATAAATTAAAGAAAATAATCTCTGAAAATAGTGTAAACAATGCAAGATATTGTGTCATACAAGGCAGATAATCATGTAACCCAGCCATCCTGATTTACATACATTTTTCTCATTGTCATTAACCTTTTGGTAAATTTGCAGCAGTATAATATTAATGAGAAGGAACCTTAATAAAATTATTTCACTTTCTGAACATGGTAGAGGGTTTTCAAAGACACTATATGTAGAATCCAGAATGCATGTATAAACTAAAGGTAGAATTGCCAAAGGTACAAAACCAAACTCAATATGTTAGGGAGATTTTTTTTCCCCTTCTACTTTCATTAAAGTGTCAAGAATCTTTTCTTGTGGAAGAACTGCCCTCCAGGTTGTTCTGCACCTCTCAGGTGGTAAGAGATTTGAAAGATGCTGACAATTGCCTGTCTTAGTCTCAACGTCATGGTAAAAAGCAGTGTCCAACAAGACCAGCATAATGAAAATATCCCGAATTTTATTGTAGGTCCAGATTAAAAAAAAAAAAAAAATCTTTTTGTTTGTTTTGGTTTTTTGTTTAAAAAGCTAATAGGTGATCTTGCAAGCCTTAATCCAATGTTCACAGAGTCAAAAGTGGATCTATTTAAGATCACTTCCTAAATTACTGTCTTGGAGGCAAATTCATCCCTATTATACAGATCACCGTTAGCTTAAGTGGAACTACTAGTAAGAGTAAAACAAGGAAGAGTTTCATACCCTTTCAGTGCCTGCAAAAATAAAATGGGTGTACTGTAGGACAGTCATAGGTTACAATTCAGTTACGAAATTAGTTCCTTTGTAAACAGTGTCTTCTTAAGACTACTGTCTTCAATAAATACTTGTGTTATCTGAAAAATATATATAAAGGGCATTGTTTTTATGCGGTTTGTCAACACGAATAAAAATCTGCAGCTTTCACAATTGGCTGCGGTACCCATTTTTCTCAAATATATAATATATGTGCAAATTTCTGGACTGAATTACATTATTAGAACTAGTAGGTCATGAAGCACAATTATTTTTCATAGAATGCGTGTTATGAGAGTAATACAGAATGGTTCTCCAGATCAATTCTTTTCTTTAAATGCCTTGACCTGTTCTTTGAAACGGAGTCTTTCGCTGAAAAAGAATTGAAGTCATGTGTGAGCATGAGGTATTTCCGCCTTTCCTTCTTTAGGTGTTTTGTATTACTAAATACAATGTTTTTTAGCTTTTAAAAACAATGTTTCTCTTTTCATTGCCTTTGTGTGAAGGCCAGCATGATGAGGATCTTCCTGTATTATAAGAATACAGCATGTGTCCAAGACTGAAATATGATCATATTCAGCTACAGCTTTTTGTATGCTTTTGTAAAAGTTTTTTTCACAGTCATTAGTCTGCTATCTTGTCATTGACTATTTGCACTTGAACTTTTTTTTAAGCTGGGAGGGGAATTTTATCTCATGCTGTTCTCTCTACATTTCTCTTCCAAACATTTATAGTAACAATGAGCTAAATAAACAGAATTGCTTCCTGATCTCCAGGGTATTTTAACTTTTTGAGTGACTTTTCATCTCTTCTTTCTTTCAGCTGGACTGAAATGCGGAAAGATGATGGTGGGACTTTCAAGCGGCACTGAAGATGCTGCAGCAGTTGTGTAGGCTTTTGAGATTGTCCTCTGCAAAAAAAAGAAGAGCCATTGATAAATTGTGCTCGTGTCATTTGACTAGCCGTTATCATTATGCATAAAGTCCTCCTTTGAAAAAATAATTTGACAATCTATCAAAGAACTGGATGTGAAAATTGGTCTTCGGCAAGATGACAGATGAGTTGAAGCTGCTAACTGACCTGTGCTGTAGGTCGTCCTGTATTTTCTTAATGTAGCTGCTAATTGTCCATAAGATATTTGTGTTTCAAAGGTAGACAGCATTTTAGAAACCATTTCTTGGTTTAAAGATTTTTGTTTGCATTCTTGCCTCCCTGACAAGGATTTTATTCCACTTTCCTTTCCCTGGACATTTCAAACACTGAAAATGTGAAAAGCAAAGCAGAAAGAAGATGTTGGATGTCTAAATTCTAGAAAAAGTTGCAATTCTGCTTTGTGCACAAGTGGAGTCTGTGCCTCCAGCCTGCACTGTATAGAATTTATGAGCAGCTGTTAGGAGATCCTGTAAGATGATGTGGATTCAGCTCTTAACCAAAATTAGTCAGTAGGCAGACGGTGGTTTGCCTTTTACATCACATATGGGCTACTGCTACTTCCAGTGTCACCCATTGCTTAGAAAAGTTCAGTCTGTGGATGAAAAGTTCAGTGTGGATGAAAAGAAACCAAACATTAAAAAAAAAAAAAAAGCTGAAGCGTATGCTGGAAGTGAAAAAGAACATTCTGGGGAGGTTGTGGACGTAACACCATCTCTCTGTGTGCAGATATAAATCCCTACATCCATCGAATCAGCATATAGATTGAGGAGTTTTCACAGACTCTAGTTTGCCACTTTGAAGAGGCACGTGTGAGTAAGTGTCTGCCATTTTTGGCTGTCCAAAAAACTGCCGTAGATACTTCCCGGTCGACCTGCCACGTTGCAGCATAACTCTGCTGGACATCCCCAAAAGTCCTCAGCTCACATGGATTGCTGCAGAACACCCCACGTCCCTCTTACCGTGTAAAGGGAACTTTTTCTGAACAACAACATTTTTATATCTAACAGGAAACTAATTTCTGTGTTGTACACATAATTTATTCTGGAGAGTGGATAAGAAAACGATTCACACGTGTCAGAGATTAGTTAAAACACTTCTAGAAAGTGTCTGAACAGAGGGTAAAGACAGCAGTAAAACAACTTTAATAGAGTAAAGCACAACTTGTGTTTCTGTAGATAATGTAACCCCACATGCCTTTCTGTCCTTGGGGTATAAGTCATGGGCTGCAGCGATGATGCTGGCACACAAATTTTGAGCAGCTCCCACAGCAGCTTGACAGTCTCAGAGCACAAGTCCTCAAATGAAATATAGTTGCTCCATCTGCTACTCCCTTGGCATGAGATGCTCTTCTTGCTTTCATGCCAGTGTGGTGGGAGAAACACTCCTACTCGCACTAGCTATAAAATGCACATACCAGAATTGTTTTTCTGTCACTGCTGCTCCTTTTCTTTGGTGCTTTACTCGGTGTCATCGTAATTCCCCCTCCACTTCCTATTGTCTCATCTCCTAACTTGTACTACCATCACTCTGGAAGAACTTTGAATAGAAGCTCACTTTGCTGAAGTCCACCTGTGCCTTTCTTGCCTCTGTCAGTCCTTGCTCTCAATAAGGAATAGGTCATTCCTGCAACTTTGTACTCTGATGGGCAGCAATACGTCAAAAGCTGTCTAGAGCCTATAGACTCCTTCAGTTGCATTTGTCCCCAGTACTGCTGTTCTAGCAATCACGCAGTGAGAGTTGCGATACTTACCAAAGCTGCCTCACCCTTGCAAAACACGGCACTCAGGCTTGTCTTTTCTGTAAATTGTGCCATCCCATCGGTGTACTCAGTCTGTGGAAGTGCAAGCCTTTTAAATATAGCTCTCCCCATAATTGTAGCAGAACTCTTCCTGTTGAGAAGGATCAAGTATTACGAGCTGATGCGCATTTTAGTTGCATAGCCATCTTTGCTGAGTCCTCCTCCTGTTATTCAACCAAAGCCATTCTGATTTCACTGGCTCATTTTCTGCTATTCAGCTCTGAATCTGCCTCCGATTAGACCTCTGTGAACCAAATGATTCAGAACATCATACAGTGCTCATTTTCCCCTTCTTAACAAATAAAGCCTCTGCAATTTAATGTGTTTGACTGATAGGCAGGCTGGTTGGTAAGTAGGTAGGTAAATACACAGGTAGGCAGATAGATTGACAGATGGATTTCAAAGACTTTTACAATTAAAAAGCATTTTATTTTAATGGCAAAAGATGTCTCTAAGAGCAAGCCCCGTGTTCCAGTTGTGAGCAACCTCTGAACTACTTGTAGGCTGCCATATCCCTGTTGAGACTTTTATCTTGTAACTTTTTCATATGCGTTATTTCAGAGAGCTGGATTTATCCTGTCTCTCAATAGAACTGTAGTTGTTAAAGAAAACTAGATTTTGACTGCAAGGTCTTTTATGATCAAGATCTTGAGATGTTCAGGAAACACAGCCCTAAGTGTATAGAACAAAGACATCAGCCTACACCTGAGCTGTTTCTGCAACTGGAAGCAGTAGATTTGCACTGCACCCAAGCCAATAAGGGATGGTAATGTGGTTTTACAACGCACACTATCTGTTCAGAACTAGGCCAGAGCATGTAGCTTCATCTTCTGCTGCACACACGGGAATGCAACGCTCCGCGGAGAACGAGGGCTGTCATGTTCAGGTGACAGATGTAAGTCTGGATACAAAAACCTGACTTTCCCTCACCTGTAAGTGATAAATATGTCAACGACTGGTCAGATCTTCCCTGGGGAAATGGAAGAAGGCTGCGTTCTCCATCTCTGTCATTTTCTGGTGATACAGATTTAGACAGAAACCAGGCTAAGACTTTATGCTTTTCTCCCTAAAGCACAGGTAACAGGCACTTTTATAATGAAAGGGGAAAAAAAATAACAGTCTCCTTTTTCTTACATTTACTGCTTTGACCAGCTTTACTCTTGCCCAGATTAGTTCAAGACAATTTTTCACTTGATTTCAAATTGCCTGCAGATTTTTTCACATCTTTCTCATTTCCTATAAAAGCAAGGCTGTCCAGTGTGGACTCTATAGCTGCCCGTGCTTTTCTCTTTGTGCACCTTCCTCTCCTTTGCCACTCCACTGCTGACATTCGTGCCTAGATCTGAAAGCGTGCATTTGAAGTCCCTGCTCAGAACCGAGCACATCTTCTTCTTCTGCAGCCCAGTATCCTGTGGAAGGAAAAAACAGGCAAAGGGCAGAAGGGAGCCACAGGAAATTGTGAGCAGATCACAGTTTGCATGACTGGGGACCAGGACCCAAGAGATATCTGCTAAACAGAAATACTTCCATCTGCAGTTTGTGAAAAAAAGGCAGCACAAAAGTAAAAAGATAACTCTTCAATTTCTAACTGTAATTCCTAAAGTGAGAACCCCCCGAGAGTTATCCTGTAAAGAAAGGCTGTAAAATGAGCTTTCTGAGAACCCAGCCAAGAGGAAACTTTGATCAGTATTCAAATATGGAGAAACTTCAATTGGACTCTCACACCTTTTTAGACACTGAAAGCAATCAATGAGCTTGCACAAATATGTAATAGACTGGAATTAATCCATTCTTGGGCACATAGACCAGATCATCCTACCAAAATTTACATATTTATTTATTTTTGCAGAGGCAGCTTATTTATGAGTTCCTCCATGCAAAAAATACATTATTTTCGAGGGGAATTGCACTGTTACACTTATTTCACTTAACTATTAAGGTGGCAAGGCTAGCAGTTAAATGGGAGTGTGGTTATCAAGAAGAAAGAAGTGTTCATGCAGGTGAAAGGTGGGAGACAATGGAAATGGAGAAAGCAGACAGACAAACAAAGCAAACCAGAACAAAACCTTCTACAAAATCTAAAATTATTTCCATGTCATACAACTGGCTTTAAAAAGCCCAAGATAAAACATACCTCCACTCAAACCGAGCTGAAGAATTTTGTAAGGTTTTGCTATTTCTCCTCCCCAAAGGAAAAAGTAGCATAAAACCATGATATTTAGGTCTAAAGCTTGTCCACAAAGTAGTATTTCACCTCCCTGATCAGCCAGGCAGATCAGCCATCAAAATGTCATGTGTTTTAAATAAGGAGTTTGTGTCTCTGAGGATGTTCTCCTGAGTGGAAGAACATTTGTTTTAAGAAGACACACATTGCACAGTATTTAGGAAGAAGAAAAAAAGCAAATCCTAAATCAACAAACTAAAACCGAAAACACCACTCAAAATAGCTTATTGATTACGAATCACTCCACTCAAGACAGCAAAATAGAAAAGAAAAAAAAAAAAAAGAAAGGAAATCGAGCCACATAATCAGTATTTCTGCTGAAGCAGAAAGGTGTTTGCTTTATACTGTTCCTCAACCTGCTTGGATTTAGAATATTCTTAAGTCTGCTTTGACAATTGTTTCTATGTATGGGGCAAACACAAGTGCAGGAAATAAATGGGTGATATGAAATTGCTAGTACTACCCTTTAGGACAATTCTCTTGAGTTCTTATCATTCACAGGATGTAAGGCCAGAATTTACAAATATGGCTTTATCTCCTGGTATCTTTTTCCTGAAGGGAAGCATAACTATAGAATGACAACTGGTGTGGTAGCCATTAGTTTCCCAGGTGGTCCTTTGGACACGCTTTGATAGCTGATGTGGAGAAACAGGCGCACAACCTCTCTCTTCTGCAAGTAAACACTTAAAATGGATCAGATACATCACACTTTCAAGGAGTCTAGTTCTGTCATTGAATCTAGGCCCAAATGTTTGGTCAGAAGAATATCCTCTTCATGTCCACCTAAGAAACCAGCTCAGTCCTAACTGTTAGTGACTTGTCCACTGGTTAATCCCTTTCCCATTTCTTTTCAAGAAAATAATATTGTGTCTTGGTTTTCCTTTTTCCGTGACACCCCTTTACTGGAAAATCTCTGTGCCATGTAAGCATGGCAGTGTGACTAATCACAGCCTTTCATCGTCTCTTTGCTAAACCTTGTACCCCTCAAAACTTTTGCTGTAGGTTATCCCATCCAATCCTTCAGTCGTTCTTTTAGGGAGTCTTCTCCAAAGAGTCTCCAGTTTTTCAGTCCTTACCTCTCACGTGGGTACATGTCCCCAGCCAGTTTCTGTTATTTTTTTCATCTCACTAAATGTAGAGGTAATACTCTTTTTTGATGCTACATGAGTACTCTTAGCCCAGCACCTCACGCAGATGCTAGTGTTAAGCTGACTGGTTAAACTTCTTTGTATCGGTGATTAATGTCTCAGCTAAGTCTCTTACAATAAATGCCTTCAAATATGAGTTCCTCTGGATAGGGACTTCTATAGTGAACAGTATGTAGCATGCTCCTCTTTTTTTATCTCTTTACTCTTTCACATTCTCTTGTTACTGTATTTTCTGCTTAATATAATATATTCCTAGTATGGACCAATGTTTCTCTTGTGATATAATTTATCAAATATGTGAATATGCTGAGTTATTTTAAAAGAAAGAAAGAAAAAAGGAAGAGTATTGCTCTGCTGTATAATCATTCATCATCGTCTGCAGTATTTCTCGCTTATTTAGGAGATGGCCCACGGCTTAGGTGAGTTACTGAGCCCTGCACCTTTTTTTGCTCTGAAGAGAATTATTTTATTTCACCCCGCTAATACTTGTACATATGTAGCCATTTCCACAGAAACTCCTGGGATTCAAGTCACATTTGCTGTCCCACTAGCTGGAATTCCCAGGGAACAGTCTGTTCCTAAAGCTGCAGACAAAACCTGCTCTGAATTCTGCACTACTGACCCCCCGGGAAGGAAGGTTTTGGAGGCTGCTGTCTTTCTCTGTTGAGCTGAGAATCTCGACCAGTTCTGTCAAGGTGTGGGAACAAAGTCTCTTCTGGATTTTTTTCCTTTAGTACAACTGAAGCCAGCTCTTAATTATTTAAGTGACTTTTTTGTTAATAGCTTTGATGCTTTATTTATGTTAATATCAAAGAGAGTTTCTTTAGCTTAGGTGTTGTATCTACCCAGTCTACAGAAATGCTATTTGGGACCCAGATGTCCGTACGTTTCACTACCTGCATTGCATTGTCCCGCACAGCTGCTTTCTGAAAGAAATATCGTCTAACTTTTCAAGTATTTACAGCTCAGGCTGTGATTTTATGACGGCCCTAAGTCAACCGAAGTGGAGCCTGTCTCACCTAACCTTGGCCATGCATTCCCAATTCTCCTTTTTTGCCACCTCTACTACTCATCCTGATGCTCAGTGAACTGGTTCAGTAAACTGATCTGCTTGAAAACCAGCCCCAAAATAAGAAAAAGGGGTGGGTTTCTGACTGGACTAGCTCCCTGTTCATTCGTGTCACACAAGCCTGGTGATGGAAACGCGTAGCTGGAGATAATCAGGAGACGTGACTCTGACAGTGCCAGCCTGCCCTTTAGGTGGCTGCAAGAGAAGCTGGGGTCTAATATTTGCCTGATGTCTACTCGGTGCACTGCTCTTATCTTGCTTGCGCTCTCTGACTATCTTTCTTAAATAAATGTCTTCTTTGCCATTTCCCTGGGTTTCCACTACTTCGGCTCTTATTGTTTTATTGTCCTTCATGAAGAGGCCAAGGAGACAGATCTGAGTTGTGGGTCTGGCATGAGCACTGCAGCTTTTTACTGACCTTTTCATAATGGATTACAAGCAAGCTGGTAAAAGCTCTCGTCCAAAGAAAAGTCTGCTACCTTTATTGGTACCTAACATAAAGCCTGTCCCTAACATATCCCTCTTGACATTTCCAGTTTAGGAATTAGAGTTCTCTTGAATCATTTTGCTCTTTCACTAGGGAGAAAGCCAGAGGCTGAGGAGCAGTTTCAGCAAAGGCTGGGGGAAAATCCAGCAGCGCAAGGAGCTCCTGCGTCGCTGGCTTCTCGCACAGACAACATGCACTTGCTCTCGGTCTGTGTATATGCTCGGCCTTCCAGGGACTTGACGACATTTGAATCCAGTGTCCAACATCAGCCAAGTTTGGAAAGGTCTGAAATTCTCAAAGGGAAGATGAAAATCCCTGTGTGGTTCATAGAAGGAAAAGAATTACTCTAATGAAGAAAAGTGAGTGCTGGTTAGGGGAAGGTTTTCTCCTATGCAGCACACATGCTGCTAAACACCAGGGGAACTTCAGAGGACGAAACCCCAGTAAAGAGCACAAAACCCCAAGAATCTTTAATCAGAATCCATACTCTCTTAGAAACATCAGTCTGTTAACAAAGATGATATGAAAATCAGAAGCCATTACCTCTAGAGCCCACTGAACTATTTGTTTTATATCAAGATAGCTTAAACTGCATTTTTAGTTCTTGCCTCTTCTTTAGGTAAGCAGATGATCCGCATGTTCTTCTTCCTGTCAAAGAGTTCTCAGTGACAGTGTAGACATAATGTTATCACAGAATTTTATTCATTCCTCTTGCATCAGTATTCCACAACGATATAGAGCCAGTCTGAGGTTGGCAGTGACTCAAGGGCGAGCAGTCATTTTTCTAATCAATGCATCTTCAGAAAAGTCATTTACCATCCAAGTCTAGACATAGAGCAGAAACCTACTTTGCTTTGCTCTACTTAACATCCAATCTATTCTCTGGAAAGCTGAGAGCAACTTGAATTTCCGTTGCCTCATGCAGATTTGGCAGGGTGCCGTATGGATTGTTAAGCTTATCAAATGCTGTCTCTGGAGCTCCATATAAATAGTCTCCAAAACCTTTGAATGGCAGAATAGATTGGCTTGCACCTGACCAAATCATGTCATTCCTCTTTAGGATTCATTCTGAGTACCGAGAGCTCTTTCTTTTAACTTCCACGAGCACCTTTCACCTATTGTTCTAAATATTATCCACCGCTCGGGTCGGGTTGTTCTTTTATCACAAAACTCTCTGAACATATCCCAGGTCTTGTATCAGCCTGTGTTTATGTGATCAGACTATTGTCAGTGAGCCCTGTGAAGACTGACGTGAACTTTTTTTGTAAGGCTGACATCTCAGTTCAAAACCCACTTCAATAATCCTTGCAAAACTCTACACAATTTAACGGTCAAAAATCACAATACAAATGAGGTTTTTTGCACGTATCAGAAGTACTGGATGCTATGTGTAAAGAGTTATTTTTTCTTCTTCTTGCCGCTAACATTCCTTCACCTGTTCCTGGCAATGGGGTCACTTACCACCCTCAAAACATGATTTCACTGTATAGGATATTGCCACTTTGAAAGCACCAGCTGGGTGAGTCATCGCTTCCTACTGATAGCACTACAGACTTGTGTAATTCTGCTGCGTCTCCTGCTCCTGGTAAAATTGCTCCGTGATGCAGCCGTAACGCATGCTACAGCACAGTTCATTTTGGACCTCAGGGACTTAAATCTTATCAGTCAGGGAGTGCAAGAGCTCTAAAGGGTCACTGGGCCACTGTATAATTTAAAACATAAAGATTTATATGGCAAAAAAGGCCTATCCTTAAAACCAGTATTGCATCATTATTTCAGATTGGTTCTAAGAATAGATATGCAAACTGACACAGCCGAAATAAAATGAGCCACTATAAAAAAGTATTTGATGGACAAGGGGTCTAATAACCCTCAGCTGTTCCAGAAGACCCTATTGATTCAAGTTGCCCAACAGACTTACGGAAAATAGACTGAGCGACTGCTCTTAGAAGGGGCTGTTGCTCCTTTCTCCATCAGCACTGAGCGCAAGGTGCACTCAGAGAGCGTGTTTTACTCTTTCCTTGCCCCTTTTTTTCTTTCCTCCGGTAGAAATATTGATCTAATGACAACTGCCTGCAATATTTGGAATAAGCATTCTTTTAATCCTATATCCAAGGGATTTTCTGAACAGCTGTGTCTTGCTTCAGTTTTCTGATAACTGTTTATGCATCTCTAAATGGGATGAACTTCTGTGGGAGAAGACAGAAACCATTTTAAGGCATAGTGGTGAAACTATTCTCTGTCTCTCCTTTGGGTCATCATCCCTGCAGCTGCAAAAGAAGCATGGCCTGCCTTCTTATCTTGTGCAGGATAGCCATCCAGTAGTAAAATGACCTGCAGTTCCTTGTGAGGCTTTCTCTATCTGGTTTTATGAAGTATTTGAGTGAGTTGCAGGCAGCAGTTTCACGCTGTAGCCGTCTAACCAGCTGACTTCCTTGTGTCCGAGCACTTTGTGTAATGACACGCTATTCTTGAAAACAGAGCTCTTCAAGATCGAAACTGAAGCCTGAACTGCAGATATGTTTGTCACAAAATATTCTAGTCATGTCTCAGAGGTAGAAATTATCTGCTGTGACAGAAAGTGGTTGGTAACGATCAAAACTACATGGTGGCTCATTCTAAGAGAACACATAATCAGCCTTTTTATCTGACCGTTTGAACTGTTCTGTAATAGCATATCTGATTTCTTTCACTGTTAATAGTACCTATTCCTCATTTTCCTTTTTTTCCTGAGGCCCCGTAGCTGCCACACCACCCTTCAAATGATTTTTTTCTTTCTTTAAATTCCTCCCTCAGGCTGAAGTTCCTAAAATAGTCACATTGATGCATTCATCAGACCTCCAGGCAGGTGATCCGATCCAATTAGTGACTTGTTGCTTGCCTTGGTGGGAAGACCTGGCACCAAGGGTGCCCTTCAGAGGGTTTGGGCTGGTTTCTTGCTATAAAGCAATAAAAGATGTGTGCTGGATGTTAGCACCTCTTGATTGCTGGTCCTTAGCTAATTTTGAGCAGATGTGGAGCAGTCCGATTCTGCTTTTTTTGGTCAGGTCTGCCAAGTTTCCTCCTTGAATCAGGCGTATTCCTTGTTAGGGAACACTTTCCCCTGGTCCTCCCTTTCCACCTCATGCTTCTCCTCAGCTTACTCTGGTCTTTCCTAGTGGTGAACAGTTCAGAGAAGTCCATGTTGTCCTTGGCAGGAGAGCTCTGCAGTGAAAATGTGCACAGAGCCCCGCTGTAGAGCAGAGCCACAGGAGAGAAAACCCACCACAATTAGACAATCAAAATAAGCCTTGGTACTGTGGGGTCTCTGTCAGGGAAGCCAAAAACAATGGGAAAAGTGGTGAGGGAAGAGAGAAAAGGGAGTGGGAAACAGAGACAGAGAGGAAAAAGATAAAGGAGGTAGAAATGTGAATTAGGAAAAATACAGAGTGACGAGAACAGACTACAGGATGGAGATTCTATGACTGCCTGAGGAAGAGGCAGTGAGTCACCTCTATCACGGATGATGACTGCCTTGCCACTAAACTGCACTTTCTTCTTCTCCCTCCCCCTCCGTCAATCCGAAAGCTCTGCAGCCCGCTGCCTGCCCTTCTGCACCCTAACCCGACTGGCACAAGGGCTGAGTGGAGAACAAATATTTGGAGCTCTTCAGTCAACGTCGTATGTTGGCACTGATATAAGCCCCAGCAAGGGTTCGCAGGGGTGGGAGAAGGAAGCTCGCTAACGAGGGCAAGGTCCTCTGCTTCATTTGCTCTTCAGGTAGCTGTTGTGAGATGTTGTCCTACTGCTTTGCCCACCTTACTCTAACATCATCTTCAGTTGACTTTGCTGCTAAATCATGTCCTATCGTTTCTCGCCTACCTCCAGAGGAACCGATCTCCCTTGTCTTTTTTAAAGCCTTTCGCACATAGTACGAGAATGGCGTAACTGCTTTCCCAAACACCTCTATCATATGCTCCCTTTTCCTCAAAACTGTATCCCTCCAATCTTCTTTTCATTCTTGTTCATCTCCTCTTTATTCTCTAATTCACTATGTCCTTCCTGAGAGGTGGTGCACAAACCTGGAGAGGACCCTACAGACCATCTCAGGCTTCCAAGTCAGGCAGCAGAGCAGCGCAGTTGCTCCTGGGGTCCTGCAAATGACACTGCTGCTAATACCTCTCACACTAAGGTTTTTAGGTTTTTCTTTTCCTGCACGTGACCTTTTATTGAATCTTGGGGAACGGGTACTCAGTTGGGTGACTGAGCTCTTCGTCCTAAGGTAAGCCTTATCGTGGGTACTGACATAACGTGTTTCCAGCTGTTCAGACCTCCGACTGCTCACCAAGTCTGTTACATGGATATAGAGTAGAGGGTCACTCCAGACGGTGGGACAGTACCCATGCTGCAGGATCTAACCTGCTTGTGACTGAAACCAATGGTTTATGCTCTTTAGCACTTTCAGAAAATGTTTCCAATGCAGGAAATATTTCCAACGCAATGGCTTAAATTCATCTTCTTGATCTCTCACGGAAGAGACTACCTGCACTTACTGAACTGATTGAATAGTGGCTAAAGAAGTTGCTAGACCCAGCTGAGATGTGCTTCTAGAGACCCTTGGGAGATATCTTCAGTAAAGCTCTGCACCGTTTCTCCACGGCCGTGTGGCGTGGAGAGTTCCATTTCTTCACAGTACCGCTCTCTTGGCCCACAGTTTCAATCTCCTTCTTACATATATGCTAGGTGATTGAAATGTTAGTGAGAACTTGGGTTGGTAAGAATTCCTCTCCATTCTGGGATATAACCTGAGATCCTGTAGGACTCACAGATATATATCTTTTTTTTTCTGCTAGGTTCTCCCAGCCTGTTATTACCCATTTTGTATTTGTGCATTTGATTTCTCCACAAGAAGCATAGCAATTTGCATCTCCATCCGATTTAATGTGAAAGATTCCAGCCCACCCCTCTCTGCGTTCATCAAGAATCAGCTGAGTTCAGATCCTGGCAATGCTCCTGAGCTTGCTTTGCTCAGGAAGTTCAGACACATATTCTCTGTTGGTGCCGCAAGTTCTTAAGAAGAAAATGGAAAGTAACTGTTAGCAACGGAGACCTCCTGCGGCTCCCAGTGTGAGATGCCCTTCAGTTTGAAGTGAACTATTGATAACTTCATCTTGAGGTTCGTGCCTTGTTACTCTATAGGAGTCTACAAAGGCATTGGAGTTCGGTAACGTGTCTCTTGGGTATCAAAATTAGGCTGACTGTCCTGTAATTCTTGTCCTCTTCCTTTCCTTTTCTAAAGACTATGTCCTCCAATACCTCCCCTGCTCTCCCTGGTCTGTGTGAGATCTCAGATCATTGCCAGCTGCTTTGTTCCTTAAGTACCCTGGCATGGATTTCGTCAGGCGCTGCTGACTCAAATACATCTGTACGGCCTAAATATTCTTTAATTTACTCTTTACTCTGCTCTGGTCTGTGTTGCCCCGTTTCCCTATTTACTTTGTTTCGGTGTCTGGTGAAGACTAATCTCCTTCCTGCAGCCTGAAAGAAAGCAGGCACCCAGTGCTTCAGCTTTCACTGCATCACCTGACTTCTGCGCTTTTTTGTTAAGTAATAGATTTTCTTTGAGGTCTTTCTCTGTCTTTCTTTTCTACTTGCTGCAGTTCCTGAACCCTTTCTTACTGCCTTGTTGCTTTTAGTGGATTGCATTCTGAAAAAAAAAAAAAAAAAAAGCTTGAGCTTTTCTGTTTGTTTTGGTTTTGGTTTTTTTCTCTTTACCATTATTTTCTTTACAGTCATCCTTTATGTATACCTTTCTTTTCCCCCTGCTTTTGACATTTACCATGCTTTTTTTTTTTTCCCTCAAGGGAAGAATTATCTTCACAATTTAGTGTAGCAGTTTATCCTTATTGCTTTTTATTTTTTATTTGTTTGTTTTGCTCCTTTTAAACACATAGAACAAGGATGGCCAACCAGCGGTATTTCAGATGATGTAACTACTTTGTTGGACTCCCAGCTCCTTATTCTGCTGTTTCCATGCCTTTTTTTTTTTCTCATACTAATTAACCTCTGTTGTGGCCACTTCTACCTACATTTCACCATCCGATTTCCAGCCAGCTCCTCTTCCCCAGCCAAAATCAAACTGAAAATTTGCCTTCACTGCTAGCAAGTTGCAAACCTGCTCTAAAACAAACCGGGGTGCATACATCGCCAGATGGGTGAGTGTAGCTTTTTGGACAGCTGGGTAGCTAGGTAATTCAATCTCCCACTGCCCAGCTCTGCAGCACTGCCTTTCCCAGCCACTGCGACTGCCCGGTGCTCCTACCTGCACCCTCTGATCAGCCCACCCCGCGGAACTGACTCTCTTCTTTTCCTCTTTAACTCGTTCAAAAAATCTACTTCTTACTCTTATCTAACTTCTAGAAGCAACATATACATTCTTGGTAATTTTTTTTAACATGTCCTTGTGCCTACTCTGGAAAAGAAGCTGATGCCTCTTTTGCTGTCACTTGTCCCACCAAATTTCAGGTGCCAGTTAATATTTACATTTAACTCTGGCTTACGCTCTCCTGTTTGCGTCCCATGTCCCTGCATATAAACATCTCAGATACTCAGCATATTGCTGCATTATCTTCTTTTTTGCAATTTAACATCCACTATCTTTCGTTTGATTCTCTCCCATTTTTTCCATCACCTGTAAGCTTCTGTCACTCGCTCCTTTTAATCTGGCATTAAATTATTTAACCACTAGAGGATAATGTGCACAAGCACGCTTGCAATCATACCCATTAAATTAAAAATGTCAGTATTGTTTCTGGTTAGCGGTATGCAGCCACATCTAAATGAGATGATTCATCTATGAGCAGATCATAGCTGTACGTTGTAGTACAAGCTCTGCAGATGTGAGATGTTGTCCTAGAAATATCATTTCAGAAACAGGGATACTTTGTGATTGGTTTCAGTCATATTCAGGTGGGAAATGTGGAACATGTAGATTTAAAAGCAGTTACCCTACTAAAAAATACCTACCTAAAATGGTAAAGTCTGGTGAGCTGAATCATGGGTAAGAAGGTGATAAGCATATTGTAGTTTATTACTTAAAAACTTTTTTTTTTTTTTTTACTGAGTCCCAGCACAGGCCATAGAGTATGTCAGCCAAAAAAACCCCTCACTACATCATAAAAAAAATCTGATCATTTTTTCCTTTTTTTAATATAAAACAACATTGGCAAACGCCTTGTTTTTGTAACTCACGAGATTCTTAGCAGCGGATATACGTAATTTTTGATTCTAACGTGGTGCAACAAACATTCTGCAAATCAAAGCAAACAACCGCTGGGAGTTCTCAGGCCTGTTATTATCTTAGGTCTAGCAAATACAAACTCCAGGCTGCGCATTTGGTCAGCTATAAAATGACTACAGATGTGGACCATATTTCATCAGATCTCTGTTTATTAGCTTGTCATATTTCTACAGGGAAACCCCCAGAGAGGGGATTTCAGAGTTTTTCCCTTTCGAAAGGGAGGTTTGTGGATTCCTTCAGCGGGGGAAGCAACGGTTCTCGCGGCGGGACCGCAGCACCCAGCGCCTGCAGCAGGGACCCCGCTCAGGTCGGGGCCGGCTACTCGGTGTTTGCGCTGGCCGGCCTCATCTCTGCCGGCTCGTCAGCCCAGCGTCTGCCCAGGGCTTCCCAGCTGGGGCTACGCGCTCTTCAGAGCAGACAGCCCCGGTGTTTTCGGGGCCCTTTGGCCCTTGCAGTCAGCACAAGACAGTTTTGCCCAGTCTGCGTCCTCTTGCCACTGTTGGTGATTCTGTGTCAGGAACCTGAAGCAATTTTAAACAGGCTTTTACTTAAACTTCTTTTTTTAATTCCCATTTATTTCTGCTTCAAAACTAGAATGTGCATGGCTGCTTCCTTTAAAGAGCTCAAAATTAATTTTGGTTCTTGCATCGTGCTATCCAGCTTAACTAATGATATCAATCCATTTCAATTCTGACTCCTTTGCTTAAATTACTTTGTATCTCTGGTAATATGAATACTCGTCCGCTAATCAATACACTGGAGATATTCCTATTGATTTCTTCTGTCTTTTTCAAAGAATCTTTTCTAGTAAATTACCAGTTGCTACTACCTAAATAGTTTTACTGGATGCATTTATCTGCAGTAAAAGGGTTTCTTACTGGTTCACAAAGGGAAAAAACAAAACCCCAGTTGCGTTTTATCAGATCTGAAAGGTACACAGACTTGCGACCTACTCCTGGGGGCAACTGCCCCTGTCCCACGGGAATTAGTGTGGCACAGCGGCCACGGCCACTGGGGACTTCCTCGCAATTCCCTACCCCTCCGCTCCCACCGCGGTGCGGATCGTGACTTTGCCAGCTTTGCCATCGTACTTAGCGGGCCGTAAGGAACCACGCGTGACAGAGTCTAAAATAGGTACAGTAGAGGGGAAATTAGCTCTGAATTGGAGAAATTACTTTTGGACTATGAAAGCAGCTTGTCCAGAAGGACTAGTACCTTGCAAGGAGGGGAGATTCGACTTGAATGACTTGCTCTCGGGTCAGCTCCCGACTCAGGCAATAATTCCAAAGCCTTCGGGCGCCGCGGGGCTGCCCGGTGTACGGAGCAAAGCTTGAGCGTCCGTGACAGCCTGGGGTTGGGGAGTAGAGCAGGAAAACAAAGAAGAGGAAGAGAAACTATTTAGGTATAACTAAACGCTTTTCGGGTCTCCCTTGTGTCTCTTCCTGTGTATTTATAAGGGAAAAACACTTAATATGATATCTTATGTAAAAAGTGAAAGCTTTGCGCTGGCAGAACTAGTTTGCGAGTGGAATTTCTGTATTTTTTCAGAGTGGCTCTGTTTCAATGGGTCTTTCATTTGCCATGCCAGATTCCTGTTTCAGTCGAAGCGAGGGATGGAGGAAATGTCAGCTCGCTCGCTTACCTGCTTACCTTACACAGATACAATGGCAGAGAGACATTTCCTAGTGCCGCGTTGTATTGCTGTCATCCAGAATTCAGAAGAGCCAAACAAACTACTACAGCTCGCTCAGTAGGATTATTCTGGATGGGAAGGAAGTAAATTTGTTCTTATTTCCCTTCCTGTCCCTGCAATGTTTTCATTCAGCTGTTTCATCTTTTCAAGCTCTCCTTCACAGCTGTGAGGTCTTGGAATTTTCCAGGTTTGGCGATTCCTGCATCCAGTTCATGAGACTATAAGAAAAACATTTAATAATTCAAGGGCTGGTAGAAATTAGAGTGTATTCAGGTGCTTCATCCTGTTGAAAAAAGCAAACAGCTGATGTTACATATAACCCACTAAACAAAGCCAAAATGTACATCTGAGTTTTGGGAATTCTGTTTCACTGGTATCTTTTTGTATTATTAATCAGATTGAGCTCATAAACTGTGTAAACGCATCACACAGAATTAGCAAGAGGCCTGCAATAATCCTTTTCCTGCTTTTTAAATTCATCTGTTTGTTTTCATAGACATACCTATTCCACTTCTTACTGCAGTATTTTCCGTTGGTCAACAAATTTCTTTCCATACAGAAACCAGATGATATGCAAAAGATCATAATTAAAGAATGCAATGTATCTTCATTACTAAGCATTTTCTGCACCACTGAAAATATTCTCAGGTCTGGTGAAACGTTAGGCTCGCTTAGTGCCACCATCAGGAGGGGAAGCCTGTCTTCTCTGAGAAACGCAGGCAGGTCACTCTGGTGGGTCCATCTCTAACGAAGCACGTGGGAACTTGGCCACTTGTACGACAGAGGATGGCAAAGCTGAGGTCGGTGCAGTGAAGGTTTTTACCTGGCCTAGGAAGGTTAGGTGGAATGTTATTTCTATAAGTTTTCTTTCCCCAATAGGAAATCACTCCCTCTAAAAGTTATTCACAAAGATCCATAAAGCCTGCAGGTCCCTTTAAACTTTTCAAAACTGCCCTTTTTCTTGATAAATGAGAAGTCTGGGAAGTTTCATAAGTCCCCAAAGACTTGCCAGGGAAAAAACGCTTGGCAGCTTTCCTACTTTTTCACGGATTCTAAAGCAAATACTTGTAGAGCGTATGAGGATCCCTACTGAATAACGCTCATGCTACTTTTGTTCAGTGCCAATTAAGTTTACTAGTAAAATTATTTGGATCGCAGAAGGAATAAGACCGTATTGATTGCAATGTGCTGATGCTGGCTAAAACAAAAGCTTCACTAGGCATGCATCACCGTCACCTTCATAAACACAGGCATGCTAATGCTGGATGTAACCTCAATAGCAAGGCACGCTAGCAGATCAGCGGAGCTGAAAATATCATAATTTGCGTAATGAGTGCAGAGAAGATGGCAATTGTTCTTTATATTTCTATTAAAAAGACATAGGTGCTACTGATAGCATTTTAGGGGCTATTTCGCCCTTTAATATTACCAAGATGCAAGTTAGAGTTATCCTCCTAAATGAAAACAAGCATGGGACACCTAAGATGAGTCCTCACAGTGGTTTGTGCAACGTGTACGGAAATCACGTCAGAAGCATGGGAAATTGAGATCTTCTGGAATGTAAGCATTTACTTAATGGTCTTCTTGCCTGCAAATCACAGGGAGCTATTTTTTAGAGTTAAGTAATAGCCAGATTTCATCGTATCTTTTTCTGCCTGGTTATTGCTGAACAGATACTACGCAGTGTGAGAGGGCTATACAGAGAAGACAGACGCTCTTACACATTCAAATACACATGTATTTTTTACTCGCAAGATCCACTGCTCAGTCAGCTTTTTTGGACTGAAGACATGTTAGCTAACTTTAACTTTAAAAACCCCCATTCAAGAAATACAGGATAACATCCCCATGAAATCCTTCCTGATCCACTGAAAAGATGTCTAGTTCTTGTGAAACAGTAAGGACAGCTAATGTTTCTCTTAGTAATGCCCATTTTATGTTTCACATCATATATATTTGGTTAAGAATAATGGCAGAGGCTTTGTAGCAGATACACTTTGGGGAAATTACCATAATACTAAAAATTTAAGTGCTTATCATATGTAAGTGCTGATTAAGATAAGTTTATTTAATCTGGAAACTTTCTAACAAAAAAAATGTAGACTGGATAATGCAAAAGAGTAACATGTATTTCACTGAACTTCCTTCTGGGTTTTGGGGGTGATTTTTTTCAAATGCACACATTTTGCAGAAATTGAAAGTTGCTGAAAGTTGTTTCAAATTGAAACAACAAAACTGAACAGCAAAATGTTCCCATTTAAGCTGAAACAACTTTTTAAAAAAAAATACAACGACAATGCAAACATAATTTAGTTGGATTTCAGACAGAATGCCCTCTGTTTTCCCTCTCCTGCCTTTATTCAGAACTACCAATGAACCAAAAACACACGGTATTCAGATGGTTTGGGCTTCTTGGATGGTAAAGAAATAACAGTTATTAGAGGGCTTTTTAAGGGATCAGAGAAAAGCACAATGGGAACCTAAGCATGGAAATCAAAGCCAAAGAAAATCAAATAGAAGTACAACACAAATGTTTAACAGTGAGGTTGATTTCTGCTGGGACCAGCTACAGAGGAAAAGTGGTAGATTCAAGACTGTAAACCTTCCAGGCGCACACTTTTGCCCAAGTGTCAGCCGCTGGGCTCCATACAGAAGAAGCTGGAAGAAATTTTATGGCCTATGATATACAAGAAATCTGGCTGCGTGACCTAATATTCCCTTTCTGTCCTTAAGGTCTATTAAAAATAAGCTTTAGTGTCCCCCACCAGAGAAAACGAATCTCAGATATTAGGATAAAATCTCCTATTTTTGGTATGATTTTTGACGGATTATTTTTGTGAAGTTTAAGAGAAGCTCTAGAGAAAGCAGTACTCATTCAAAGTGTATAAATAACTCTCTTGCTGAGACTGAAACAATGACTCTGTGTATACTATTGGCAGTGCAAACCAATGCAATCTCTTTGAAAGAATGAACTATTCCTGCAGTGTTTGCCAGCTGGAGAAGATTCATTTTCGTATGTTAAGTGTTTGCCTTGTGCTTAATTCAAAATATATCTTTAGTTCATCTTCTTTACTAAGAGCCCTTTTGTTTACACTAACTGTTAACTTACTATAACAGCAGGGACTGTAGACAATATTACATTGTTTTACATAGCTTGATGTTATCAGGCAGAACCAGACATATTGGCAAAGCAATAACCACTAGCATGGTAGTTCACTTAAAAAAAAAAAAAAAGAAAAAGGAGGGAGATAAATGTGTGGTTAAGAAACACAAGAATAATTGGTATTTTTCACTGAAACAAAAGTATCTGCTTTGTCCATTGTTTGCTTGGCAGATTTTATACCCAGGATATTATCATCCCTATTACAGTAAGGACTGGGTGCCTCATATGACCCGGGGGTCTTGTTTAGCTTAGTATTAGACAAACAGAGGAGCTGTGTGATACCAAGGAAGGGGGAGGGAAAGAGAAGCGCAAATTTTTTGCCAGTTGTGGCGGGATCAGCTGCATGACTTGACGTGCAGTAAAGGCTAAGTGCCGCGCTTTGTGGTCCTGCACCCTGTCCCATAAGCAGTGTCTTCTTCACAAAGCAGTCTAGTGCATGCTACTTGGGTATTTTGGTCATTTTTGTAAGTGCCCAGGGGTGGAACTACACAGCAGCAGGGCTGGCAGTTTGGGCAGCTGTTGCTTCTGCAAAAGTACTGAGCGGCTTCAGGAAGGGATGCAGCAGGATTGCTCCCTTTGAGGACCAAGCATTATGGAGACCTGTAGGGTATGCAGTTAGCATCAGCCTAGCTCACAAAAATTACCAACCTAGGATGCAGCAGGTTTTTGTGTATTTCCTTTCTGCTTTCCCTTTATACAAATTAAAACTGTATTCCACCAGATTTGCTCAGGTTTGCAGTTTTGAATCAACCAGTCCCCAGTCCAAAATTGCTTTCTGACCAGGGAGGTCTTTTTTTATTACCATGAAATGTTCTTTCCCGTGTATGGTCTGGCTTTCTCATGAGTTCAGTTATGCCAAAATGGATAACTTTATGTCAGTTGTAAAAAGGAGCCAAGCAAGTGCTTTCGCATAGTTCTGCTTCCCGTGGAATCTGTTATTGAATCTGTCTTTTCAGATACTGGCCCGGGCTTTTCAATAGGATTTTTGCTTGTGTGGCAACCCATTTTCCAGGTATGCCCATGCTGGAGACATCTCACCTTGTGTGAGGGATGCAATTTTCGCCTGAAAGGATAAGAAGACCAAAAGGTAAATGCAATGGGGAAAAGCCAGTTATTTCAGTAAGCTCCATGGAAAGACACCCTTTTAATCCATACCCAAAATAATTTCTACAAGATTGCAGATGTCTCCTATGAAATGGCAGGAAACTGGTAAACATCAAAAGATGATGCCTTTATATTGGGCAATCTCTTCTGCCAGTATCCGTCAGACCTAAGTTCTCCTCAATTTCCTCTCAGCTGAATGGCTTTGAAACCAGCCGCAGTGAATTGCCTTTTCTCCTGATTACTGGCATTTCACAGAGAAGGAGCTCAAAGACTGAGCAGGTGCACGGAGAGGCTGTGAGATCTCAGACCACGGGGACATTCAAAACTCAACTGGACACAACCCTGAGGAACCTTTTCTATCTTCAAAGTTGGCCCTGCTTTGATGAGGGGAGGGATGACTGTCGGAGAGCTGTTCCAGCCTCAGCTCAGCATCTGCCTCCAAGAGAGTTAATTCTTCTGCGCCCCGGCTTGAACTTGACCTAGGAGTTGCATTGCCTGTTTAGGTGACGGGTCGGCATTTTTTTGTTAAGGCAGCTGGTCACATTTTTCTGAAATGGATGTCCTTCCTTGAGGCAGTGTAAAATAGTGCTCAATAATATTAGGTATTCTGTATAAGGTCCTTAACATTTTCTTTATCACTATTTACCACAGTGAGCTGGGCTCACAGTCCAGTGGTTATTTGCTGGAACCCACAGCAACATGAGCTATTTGTCCTCTAACGCCACTGTCTTTGTCCTTACTGAATTTCAGAAGCATTTGCCAAAAACTTGCTATTAGTTTCACTACCTCCTCTTGAACTACAGGGTATAAATCATCTTGTCCTTTTGCTAGCTTTAACTGTTTCTTCTCAATCTACTGTGTAATGCTATTGTAAAAGTCCTTTTAAACATTTTATTTCCTATTCCTACAGGTCCTGATCCAGGTCTCAGAGATGTTACTGCTCTCCTAATACTCTCCACCTCAGCATTCATAAATTTCAAAAAAAAAAAGTTATGTTCCAGAGGTTTATATCCATTTGTTTCTGAGGCAAGGAAATCAAATTCTTCACAAGGTGGTATAATTGTAGGGTGCTGGCTGTGCAAGAATGGCCTCAGCTGTTAGTTAGCAGATGCTGACTACTCCTGTCCCTGTGCAGCACCAGCCCAGCGTCAGTTTGGTGTTCATTTTTGCCTATTTGTTCAGATTTTTTCTAACAGCAGATCAAAAAATTCCTCCCTTCTTTCCTTCCTTCCATCCATCCTTCCTTCCCTCCTCTTTCTCCCCTTCCTCCCTCCCTCCTGTCATGACCTGCGTGTCACTCCAGCAATTCTTTATTTTTTCTTTTTCTTTTTTTGTCCAAATATTTGCCCATTTAATCATGGTCTTATACCTTGGCATTTTAACTTCTTGATGCACGCTAAGAATTGCCTACCTGTAGTAAATAACCGCTGCCATTGCAACTCAATTTACCAATACATAGGCAGTTTTTACCCCCTCCCATGGAAATGGAGTGAGGATACCCTAAAGCCTCCTAGATGTTGGGCTTGCCAGCCTGGGGAAAGGTTGTCCATTTTATTTGCTAACTGGGGACACCGTGAGTGATGGAAGGGGCCAAAGTGGAGAGTCAGGAGCACTGTGTCCCCTCCCCAGGAGAGCACACCCCCAGGCATGCTGCCAGGTTTTATGGCTGGTAATGGACTAACAGATCATAAAATTCCTTTTGTGTAGAGTGAGGAGCTGCTGGCTATCCGTCTCCATGTCTTCCCACCATCTTTCAGTTTAGACCCAAAAAAAGGTCCTTTCACACATTGGTATGAATGACCTTGTGGCTTTTTTCATAAGCACAGAAGTTGTTTGCTGAATTCCACTGAAAGGCCTTTTGCACAGGCTCTGCAAAGTGCCTGCAACTTAAAGATCTTTAGCAAGATTTCAGCTTTGTTCTTCAGGCCTAAGATGAGAAAATGAACAATAATTTGTGATAGTTAACCAAGGTTATTTGGCTGAGCTATTCAATCCTTTATAGATCGCTTAATGGCGATGAGGGTGCAATATTTTAGATACAGTATCAAATTAATATCTTCGAGTTCTCACCTTGAACACCATTCATTTCTCAGTGTATACCACAAGATGATTTACAATGAGTTCTGGACAGTAAAAAATGCGTATACCAGTATCAAATTATTCTATATCTTAGGCAGTTTTTCAGTTTGGGGGTTTATGAGGCGAGATTATTTCTCTCGATGTATGCATAACCATATATTAAAGCCACCTGGAACACGTGTGTTTCTGATGGATGGCAGATGCACGGGTTTTCACTTGGCCCCTTTCTCTGTCCTCTATAATCTATCTGGGACCTTTTTCATATAAAGATCAGAGGGTCTCTCAGGTGTTTCTTATGCTCTTTAGATGGTGGGAAAGTGAAAAAGAAGGGTTTGGACAGAAATTATCATTGCTCTCACTTGACATTTTTGTTGGTTGCTATATTCAGTTTGGTCCATATTTTTACTCAGCCAGGCAAGCCCATTAGACACACCCC
>JANZLQ010000029.1:12478815-12489041 GCA_026212715.1 Elanus axillaris
GTGTCAACTGCACCACAGAGCTTGGTGTCACCCACAAACTTGCTGAGGGTGCACTCCATCCCACTGGCCGTGTCACCAACACGGATGTTAAATATTACTGGACCCAGTAATATTGACATAGAGCCATTGATTGCTAGTCTTTGAGTGTGACCAATTCCTTATCCACTGAGTGGTCCAAATGAGAGGATCGATCCCACTGTCTCTCACATGCTAAGCAAACTCTCTACCATTTGAGCTAATTCCCCTAACTTTTAATGGATCCTAGTTATATAGGCTGTAGCGCAGTGTCTTTTCAAACCAAATAAGTCAAGCATGATGGTGAAACAAGTAGTAGTAGTAGTAGTAGTAATAATAATAATAATAATAATAATAATAATAATAATAATAATAATAATTCAATGGGTAATTGGCGGAAGGAAGGAAAGAAAGATTATGAACCAAGCAGGTAAAATACTGGCAGCTCCTTGAATCAGTGTCCTGTCTGGGGATAGGTCTTAGCTTTGGACATCTTACAGAACAGATTTGTGCCCTGGACAAACAGATTGAAAAGCCAGATAAGAGTTTCTACTCCATCAGATGACAAAGCTGGAGCTAAGATTCATGGACAGCCTTCTGCATGTAAGAATAAAATTTGGCACCATACTTTCAATTGTGTTCACCCTCCTCATGTGGATCATAGCTGTTGTAAATTGCTAATATGACACTCTTTAAAAATATCACTAAAAGAAAGCTCTTATCTTCGGTTGTCTTCCTTGTTCAAATGCTTTTGCTGTGTTTGAACATTTATATGAAGAGAAAGTACCTTTTTCTTGAGCAGCATCTTTAAATTACTGGTTATGGACTTCCTCTACCTTGTCTACAGGGAAATGCCCTTTGTAATTTGAACGGTAAGCAAATGTAACCATGAAAAGGGAGAAGAGGTACCTGCCTCACACAGACAGAGAGTTTTCTTACATGTAACTACTCCTTGGCTCAAGCTAACTGCTTTTTGTGCTTTTCCTCCAAGTCCTTACAGGTGCCTTATGTAAAACCTAAAGGACTTGCTTCTAAAATGTTACATCAAAGAAGCAATTCACAGAGTCAGAGAATCACGCGATCATTCAGGCTGGGAGGGACTCAGAGAGTCTCTAGTCCATCCTCTCGTTCCATGCAGGGTCAGCTGTAAGGGCTGGCCAGGTCTCTCAGGGCTTTGTTCAACCAGGTCTCCAATGATGGGGATGGCACAACCTTGCTGGGAACCTGTTCCAGTCCAGGTTCCTCCTCGCAGTGAAACAATTTTTCTCTACAACCATTGCAAACTGGTCTTGTTTCAGTTCATGACCACCAAATTCAGCAAAAGTACTTAACACAAAACTGAAAAGAACTGACACCTTCAACCTTGGCAACCTTGTAATAGCCATTCAGCCCAGAAGAATTCTTTTCCACACGTACCACATCTCCTCTCCCATGTTCCCTGAAATATATCCCAAGATGGTCCATCAAACCTGAGTGAAAGATGAAAAGTCATGGCAGTACCCTATACCACATAAACAGGAGATATCCACTATCTTAGTACCTTAGTTTCATGATCAAGCAAGAGTTTAAATATATTCTGCAGCTCGTGTCTTTTCTGAGTAGCAGTGTCATATTCTTCATGTAAGTCCTATACTTCCTCGATATATCGTTATCCTAAATCTCTCATTAGCCTATACATTTACGTGGTTGCATTTTTCCTTTTAATCTGCCCATTGACCAGATGCAAACTAACAAGTAAATTTGCCAAGTGGCCAGTACTAGGGAAATTTTGCTACAGGATGACCTGACCATACAAAATTGATTCCCTGTAAACAACTTATAACAGTATCGCAAGTTAGATGTGCTCTAGTGTTCAAAACACAGCAGCACAAATAAGGGTGAGCAGCCGCATGCAACTGTATGGTCACATATATGAGGGACAAAACCTAAAGTGACAGTAAGAGACATCTGACATTCACCAAAGACTGATCATCTGGCGCTTGGAAGCAGTAAACGAGATTCCGTAACGAACCCACTAAAGTAGTAGCAACCAAACTGAGGAAGGAGAGCGGCAGACTGCTAAAGCTGTACTGCCAAAGCCATACAAATAAAATCAGTCATGTACAGCTGGAGCGCTCCCCGAGTATCGCATCCTGGCTTTCCGATGGAAATGGCTGCCAAGCATTTGCTGAATGGTGCCGTAGCCTTGCTTACAGCTTTCATTTATTTTGTGTTCCTAAGGCTGCAGGTTTATGGATCCCCAGCCATACAATTTAATGCTTTGTGCCCACGCGCTTTATTTTATGTTAAGATGCTCCCAAGTACCTTGTTTCCAGGTTTTCGGCTGCTTTAGACTAATATTCTTCCTCCTTATTCCAGTCGCTAGGCAGTCTTAAAGTTGCTGTGCTTGGCCTCAGGGAGATCCTGAGGGAAATTTGTGGAAAAAGAGAATGGGAGTAATGACACCTGGACCACCTCCCTCCCTATCTACGTTTTATTTCCCCCTTTACGAAAAGTACAGTCTGCGAGAAATGAGAATGTTCCCCTCCATACCAAAATGTAACAGTATCCCCTCAATACAGATAGAGATGATTTAAAGCCAGTGCAAGGTTCGGTTAACCCTTCAGAGGGAAATGTATAACTCAGCAGGGAGTGGTAATAGAAATAATGACGTACAGCGAAGGCAAAAAGAACTCTTCTCCTGACCTGCGAGGTTCATTTCATACCAGGAATTACCAAAATTCTGCAGAACGTTTCACACATAGCTTAGTTTTGCAGAGTTTCAACTCCGTTTCCAGGCTGAAGTTGGAATAAATTTGGGGTGAAGTTGTGCAAGACTGCGTAAAATGGACAGCTGAGCGTATGAAGCTCTGCAGAACAATTTCTCTAGTTTTCAAGGTGGTTTCCAAGGAGGATGGCTAAGGTCTACTGATTTTATATATTTTTACACACTCAGAATGCATGTTTGAGTACACGGCGGAAAAAAATGGCTGGGATTCAGTTATCTGAAATGATGTTTACTGCCAGCTGATATGCTCCAAGGTGTGCAGTCTTATCTCTAGCTGCCACTCCGTACACAGGTCTCCAGAGGTCCCGAGGGATATGTGCCACTCCCACAGGGATACCTTTATCTGTCTCTCTCCGGAGAGCTATAAAGCCATCCTTTCCACAAAAAATGCCCCACAGCCAATGGGGTTCATGTGGTTATATGCATGCAGGGCGACGATCTAGTGCTTCAGATTTCACTTGAGGAAAATTCCGGTTAAGTGAATGGGAATTTTGTTTGATGTCAGGGTCAGACCTTCAGTACACGGAGAACATGTACCCACTTCTGCCACTTCAGCCTTCAGCACTTGGGCGTTGTATAGAGATGGCTCCTGTGAACTGCTGCATGTTTGCAAACCCCAGGCTTCCAGTGAAAGATGGGAGTATTCAGCACCTTTCCACGTCAGAAACTAACTCCATTCATTTTTACTCTACCAAGAAAATACTTTTTTCCGTAATTAAACACTAAAAGATGACTGAATTACACACACAAGTGAAGGGGACCCCTGGTTAGCCATTAATAGTGAATAAGTGCCAGCTGTCAGAGGTGTTTTAATACCCATAGGTGATTATTACTTTAAAAATTTAAATATTGTAAAAATACCCAGTAGGACATACAAAGCCTGATCTGCAGATGGTGAAACTCAGACTAGTTTCATTGTCAACTCTAGCCCCTAATTCTAATTTAACAGGGCAGCCACATAATTAAATTGTGATTAATATAATTTATTTGGTATTAAGAGGCACATGTGTACTGAATATGAAATATATAAGCTTCTAATGACCAACTGCCACTTAACTTTATTGTCTTTCTTAGCATGAACTAAAATGAATGATATCCCAAGCTGAAAATATTTAATTCTGAAATTGTTACAGAGAAACAGCAAAATGAACACTAGCTCTTTAATCCAATTAAAAAAATATTCCACTTGCTATCAAATGTATTTTACAAACAAGGATTATTTATAAATATGTTATGACGGAAGGTAATGTAAAAGGTGGACTGAGAGCATGATTTGAATAACTAATATGATGAAATAGTGAATTGTCATTGTGGTCCTTCTCTCTGTAGACCAATTATCTGAGTGTGTGAGTGTGTGTGTGCACTGAGCTGGAACTCCACTCTGCTAGAGCTGCCAACAACTTGGCCTGAATGCGAAACAACTGAGTTAGTCTCACCCTATAGATCTAATCTCATACGTGGGTACATGTACAGCCCTTCTCTTTTTTTTTTTTTTAAATCTTTCTTTTTAAATTTTTAATTTTTTTTTTTTTACATCCTTACCAGTAGAGGAGGTGCTCAACAGTGTGCGTCAGAGGTGGCATCACAGCTCTGCCCTCTTCTCAACTTGTGTTGAATCGTCATCAGTTCAGAGAAATCTGTGCTGTGGCTGTTTGCTTGTCACGGTGCATCTTTGGGGCTAGCACTTTGTCGGTACTACTTTGGGAGTTTATACAGAGGAGGGAGGAAGACTGTGCCCCTAAACTTCTACTCCTGTGGAAAAAAATGTTTGGAACTCAAGTGAACAGCCTACTTCCTTTTCAATGAGTTTAAATAAAAAAAAAAGCTATTTTATATGCTTTGAGATGAATCACAGGAATCATGGCTCTTGTTATCTGAAAATGTAATACAGATCCAAGTCCATCTTTCCTATTCTGCAGCTTATACTTGGTGGAGTCTGCTGTGCATACTGCCAGATCATAGCGGTACGCACACTTGAAAAAATGTCACTTGTCATCCCTGTTATTGGAACAGAGCCCAGTAGATGAATGTCAGGAGACCACCAACTGTGTGTGACGAAAAGCACGGAGGCTACAGATTTCTGGGTGACTCTGTTACACTTGGCTGCCTTTGTGGAAAAACACCCACGTTGCTGCTAATATCCGGCTATTTCATTTCTACAAACAGCATTTCTCTCTCTAAATATCTATTTAATATTTTACAAGTGAAAGCCACTGGATTTGGGGATTAAATTATCACCTCTGCTTGCACCGTAAATAAGCAGAGACCTGCCTTCCTCGCCTCTGAGCGTGCCGTGAGGCAGCAGCTGGAACGCACCCCCAGACTCTCATCAACGGGGTTTGCACATCAAGGACTGCTACCTCGGGGAACCTGCTGAGAACAACAGGAAAATCGCTTAGACATTTTTTCCTTTACCAAAGACTGCAAATGAGCTTGCTATAAAACCTGCTTTTCTCTTTCCCCACATAAGGAGAATTATATTAGCAGAACTTGACAGTTTATTTGGGGAAAACATGCTAAAATTACTGTTCCTACACATGGTAAGTGGCAGCTGTCTGGGCTGGTTTGTAACGTCTGGTAGTCACCATACCAGGACAGTAACAGATGATCCCTGACCCCAAAAATTTTCAGTCGAGTATAGGTCATGACACAATAAATAGATCAACAATTTGAGAAGCAATGAAGCAGTATCGGTCCGTGCCAGTAGCCCTACCATAGCAGAAGCACTTTTCCTCTTTTTTTTTCAAGGGTACCTGGCAAAAGACTGTTTTAATTAATTTAATTTAATTTTAATTCATTTCCTTTGCACTCACTTATAGATCGCCTCCGTTGAGGGTAAGGGCTGCCTGCAGATGATGGAAGGGCCAGTGCTCAGGGCTGATCAGAAGCAAAACCGAACGGGTAGGATGACAGTAGCTGAGACAAGACGTCTTCAGAAGAGGGAGACAGAGATGGCAGCAGGTAAGGGTTTGCGCAGAAAGGGCTTTGCGCCAGGAAAACGATCATCTGCTCCAGCTGGATGTTGATAGGCATTTGCTTAAGAAAGCGTCTTTGAACTGACTGAGGTACGATGAGAAGTGTTTGCGTTGGATAGCTGGGTAACAGACAATATCTCAAATGATAGAGGACCTACGTTTTTAATGTATCTGATAATAAACAGATTGTATTTATTCTGAAATGCCAAAGAGCTTGCAGCTCAGCTGGGAAGTATAAGTATGTGCAATTTTAAATCTAGTTCTAAAAATACTTAGGTTTTTAATTCCCAGCAAAATTAAACTGCATTATATGTAACCAATAATAAACGAATGCTGCAAAGTGATACCGGGAACCAGTTGGAAGGGAGAGCTAACAGACATTGCATGACAGAGAGAAAAATGGGGAAGTTATACTTCATAATGAGACTTCAAAGAACAGGCAGAGTTAATGTTTGATGTAGAGCAGAACTCACAAACAGGATTAACACAATTGCAGCTAATGAGAATTTGGTGCTACGATGATACTCGGCTAAGATTTTAAAGGAGAGGTCTTGGGCAGGGAAAGAGATTTGTAGGTCATCTGTATTAAAAGGATAATTGAATTTGTGCTCTTTTGATGAGATTAACTAGAGGTAAGATATAAAGATGAGTGAGAATGGAAACGAGGACAGGGACGTTTGGGATCCCCACCGAGAGCTAAGGGAAGACAAGGACATGCTCCTGATGGATATGCTGAAGCGAGTAAGAAGACCAGGGGACACCAGAGTCACAGGTGGTGAGAGGAAGCGAATTTCAAGACAAAGACTAGGGTTGCCTCTGCCAGAAATGACTGGCATATCTAAGGATGGAGTATTTTTTTCTCTAAAATTTTGATTAGAAGACGTTGTTAAAGACCTCGTTAAATGCGGCTGAAGATGAAGGGGAAGAAGCCAGCTTGCAGAGTCAAGGATGGAACTGAAATGTGTGACCTGAGATTGTTCAGCAGGTTTAGAGATAAAAGGAAGAAAGAAGATATAACAGTAGCTGGAGAAGCAAGGGGAAGTCAAGACTGCTTCTAATACAGGAAAGACAATAAACCTTGCAGTAGGAGAGGTAAAAGCAATAGGAAAGTGAAAATACCATGATAAAAAAAAAAAAAAAAAAGAAAAAAGCAATAGGGAGACTGGGACATGGCACAAAAAGCACTTTTATGGCAGTGCAGGAAAAAGGAGAAAAGAGCAGAGGAGAAAGTTGGGATGGGAGGGAGGGAAGAGTCATGAGAGGGAATGGAAGTAAGATGAGGAAGATCATATTGTATTATTACTTTTTATCTTGAAGGTGTTGGAAACCTTCATGAAAAGAAGAACAGCAGTTTTGATAAACAAATCAAATATGGCAAAAAAGAAGGGGACTAAGATAAGTGTCACTATATATGAAAGGAAGCAGAAAGATGGTGTTGATCTGGCAAATCCATTTGTCTAAATGGAAGGAAAGGGAGATGAGGATAGAAAGAACTGAACAGCTAGTGAAGCTGGAGGTAACTGCACAGAAGAAGAGCTCAGAGGGGAAAGAATATAAAAAGAGGAAGACAAATACTTAAGTCAAAGGGAATTAAAGCCATGGCAGTGGACAAGAAGGGAAAAAACACAGTCTGTGCTATGAACATATTGTCTTGTGCCCATTACGACCCAGAAACCAAATCCGCCTCTGTGCACATTTCTGTCAGACAATTATAATGAAGTTTTTGTGTTTCCATATGAGGACTAATGTGTTGTTGTGATGTTGTCATTTGGATTCTTAAGAAATGTGCTGACACCATTTGTTCTTTTGGCATGGGCTTAATTGACCCCTTCTGGCACCACTGTTAAGGACCACTTTCCATCAATGGGAATGAGGTAGCAGTTTGTTTATACAGGATGGTTGTCCAGGGGATAAAGCAAAAAGGCAGGATCTTTTCTCCTGTGCTAGGATTAGCTCCACAGCAACAAAGTGGCAGAGATTGCAGCTAGAACTGCTTAATTCCTACCACATAAGGGTCTTTGTTATTGGTACACTAGGTGTTTATGTGGATGAAAAAATACTCTAATAAATGTAATGCTTCCCATAGAGGGAGAAGTCATGGCCCCAGATTTTGCCAGTTACATTTATTTCCCACAGTTTGAATCGACAATGTGATTTGGAAAATAAAACTGCTGTCAGATGCAGAAAGGAGACTTTACTGTTTATCTAGAGATTCCTGTTTCAGCAGGGCTTCCAACTACCAGGGATCTACTGCTGTGCCTGGTTGCATGGCCCTTCTACTCTTTTGTGTAGTTTCAGTCCCTTTTTTCACATGTCCCTTTATTCCTAAAGTTCCTCAGCTGGGACATCAATGACCAAAAATCACAAGGGGATTGTTCAGGCAGTCCCGAGGTGAACTCAGTACCACAGATGCTCAACGCTTTCCTAAAGCAGGTCATTTATATGATACTTTTGTTCAAGGGAGTTAACTGTAGGGACCCAAACAAAAAATCTGCATTAAGGGTGTCATGGAAGAACACTCAGTGGTGCAGACAACAGAGCAAATCAGGCCCTTTTGCTTATAGTGGCCCATTTACAGGGTGTTTTGGGGGACAGCAGATAGCTTTCGTACTTAACGATGAATAGCCAAGGTGTTTTGAGTAGCAAGAAGTTCTCAAGAACATGTTTCTGGAAAGGTATTGCAGGTATGGTAGTGAAGATCTGGAGATTCTAACACTTTAATCCTTTCTAATGCAAGTACCTGAGCTGAGTTAACACAGACTGAGAACTTTGGTCTTGATCTCTTTGCTTTACTTCTCAGGGCTTTGAAGAGAGCATAACAGTGCCCAGTTCCTTTGTACAGTGAATTAGCCAAGTGCCAATTCACTCTCAGGCCTGTACTTCTTTCTGATGCTACTGTAGACTGCTGGTAAGAGGAAGTCTTAGCCTAGACAAGTATTTCTTTTGAAATTTACACCTTTGTATCTCTGTCAATGTATAATGCAGTGTCACTGTTGACGTTCACCTCAGGTAAATTCAGTAAAGCAATAGCGACTGCATAACAGTATGAACAGCTTGGGATTTTTTCTCAGAAATGACAGAATGAAGGTAGTTCTTTGTGTCAGGCGACTTTCACTGGTGGCCTGAAGAGTGGTGTAGCCTGCTATGTCCTGTTGGGTGTTGTGTGAGCTCGGCCTCATTCGTCTAACCACCCAGATTTTGCTGTCATTGCTTTAGAAAACACAAAGCCCATCCAGGCCAGTAGGTCCACAGAGAGCAGCATAGTGCAATGCTGAAACACTGGGTCCATTTAATGCCAAACTTCAAGAACGCTGGGTCCTGAACCTGTGTTAAAGGAAAGCTGGTCGCTCACAGGTCCCTCGTGAAAATGGGTGTCTTTCCCGTGGGTGTCTGTGAGCCGAGGGGAGCCATTCTGCGTGCCATCACATCACCAGGTGGGCAGCTGGATTCAAGAAGTGAAACTACAGGTATTTAGGACATGGCATGGACTTGCAGCCTCACACCAGGGCTGTGTAATGAACCAAGGCCAGACATACTATTTAAGCCATTTGTGAAATCAACAGATGGAAGCTTCAAACAAAAGCAAATAAGGTGAAAAGCTGTCATGAGAAACTTCCACAATGTCCAGCAAAATGAAAATGTGCCTTTCATGTTACATCCATGAATTATTTAGTTGATAAAACAAACGTTTCTGTTAGCGAGCTACCGAAGTACAGCTCAGACCTGCAAATATTACACAGACAAGTAGTCCCACTGACTTCCCTGGGACCAATTTATATGACCAGAAGCCACTCTTTTACACAGAAGACAGCTCAACAGCACACTGATAAACCATTATACCATCAGAATGGTCCCTTATTTTGACTATCATATTTTCTGTGTATGTATTAATTTGGTATACATTTCACATTCTGTTTAAAGTTGTTTTCTAAAAATTATGGATGGTAATATTTTAATGTTCTGCCTCACAGCAAATCTTTGTAGCTTTGCTACTGAGTGCATTAAAATACATATTCCTGTGAGAAACAAAGGGAGAACTGGGGATCGTTCATGGCTTGTGACTTTCTTTGCTTTTCTATCTTTTCTGCTCTTACCCCTGTTGCCTTGAGACTATTTCATAGACTCATAGAATCGTTTAGGTTGGAAAAGACCGTTAAGATCATCAAGTCCAACCGTAAACCTGACACTGCCAAGTCCACCACTAAACCACGTCCCCAAGCACCACATCTACGCGTCTTTTAAATACCTCCAGGGATGGGGACTCCACCACTTCCCTGGGCAGCCTATTCCAATGCCTGATAACCCTCTCAGTAAAGAAATTCTTCCTAATGTCCAACCTAAACCTCCCCTGGAGCAACTGGAGGCCATTTCCTCTCGTCCTGTCACCCGACGGCAGAGACCAGCCCCCACCTCACCACAAGCCCCTCTCAGGCGGTTGCAGGGAGCGATCAGGTCTCCCCTCGGCCTCC
>JANZLQ010000029.1:12489048-12501371 GCA_026212715.1 Elanus axillaris
GAGCGATCAGGTCTCCCCTCGGCCTCCTTTTCTCCAGGCCAAACAGCCCCCGGGCCCTCGGCCGCTCCTCATCCGACATTCTCTACAACCTTAACTTGCTTTGTTGCTCTTCTTTGGACACATTTATTGTGCCAATGAGCTGTTTTCACGTTCTCCTTTAGAAGGCAGGTAGCACAACAGCCAGACCTCATTATTGCCTTGATCTTACAATCATGGAATATCACCCTGGCTTTACACCCTGGCAAATGACTGAGGGGCAGGTGTGTTTGGCTCCAGGACACAGCAAGTGCTATGCAGCTGCTCCTGGTTTATAAAGAGCCCCTTTCCCTTGCCTTCGACTGGAGCACAAATACTCGTTTGATTTTGTGTCCTCCCACACCATCTCCCCGCTGGAGAGCTTTCCTCAAATCAAAGCCTCATTAAATCAGTGCCTTCTTGTCCCTTGCTTCTGCAGTCTCTGTCAGATCTCAGAGAAAATGGTCCTCTCTGCAGCCTGACGTTGAGGGTAGGTCACTTAGGGCCTCATTTTAAATAACAGCAGGTCCTGCCCTGCTGAACTTCTGTTCTCATCAGCAGCATGAACCGCTACAGCAAGGAAATCGGAAGAACTTCTTATAGCCGAGGAGCTATAAGGGAGAGCATAGGTGTAACTCACACCAGGCCATTTAGTTCAGAGCCGCTCAGGAAGGGGAGATATTTTTGATGCCTTTGCACAGGACCACCAAGGTCCTTTATAAGCAAGCATGAAGACAAATGACCTCACATTTGTGCCCCATTCAGAGCCCTGGGGCTTCTAGATGAAAAGATGTGGATGAACAGTTGGAGTGAGCCTATGCTGCAGCCAGCATCAACATTTCTAAATAGCTCCATGGGCCAGGGGCAGCTTGAATGCAAATCAGACCAGCCTGAAGGCAGCCCTAATCTACAGCAATCCAGCCAAGCAGCGGAAAAATGGAAAGAGAAATCCAAGGAAAGTGCTGGTGATAATCCCTGGGACCGAAAGATTTGGGTCAAACTCCGAACTACTGAACTGGGCAGAATCTAGTCCATTGTGGTTAGTATGACAGGCCTCTACCTCCTTCTGTGTATCTTAGTGGGTTTTGGTAAACTAGGATAAAAGACATAGGATGCAAGACTAAAACAGACACCTGTAAAGGGTCCTTGAAAGACACGAGGGATGAATAATGCTGCAGAGGATGCCGAGAGCTAAAATGGATGACGGGAGATAAATTAAGATGGAAGGTGGGGAAGGATGCTTGCTTTGTGACTTGAATGTCTTGTGAAAGTCAAAAGGAAAAAATGAAAATGGAGAAGCAAGAGGAAGTAAGGTAGAATGGAGCCTTGAAATAACATCTTTCAGAGCGGGTACGGATCGCTATGAATAACGCATCACTGATTACAAAGATGTTAGCGCAGCCGTGCATCTCATCTCGGCATGTCAATTGGAATTTAAAGGGAAATAAGAAATGTGATAATATGTTTATTTCTATCAAAACCCACATGTACTCCTGCTGTTTCCAGTGAGAGCTTTCTTTCCTAGAGATCGGTTCCTTCTCTTTATGTAGCAGTGAAGCCATAAACCTGTTCCTGTGAACCAGCAATCTGTTTCCATGGAAATGAATGGGATGTCACAAATGTAGCGCTATGACTTCATTTCCAGATCGGGTACAAGAAGATAGGCAGCAAAGGAAGGATCTCAGGTTATTTCAGGCTCTTAGGACTGCCCACTGTAAATCCCACCTGTCTGGGCAGACAACGGGGAGGAGGGAGAGGGCTGAACTGGACTGAGTCATCCCTGGGGTGGCTTGGGAGGGAGATGAAGGTTGTGATGATGATTGTTGCTTGTGGGATGGCTCCTCTTGTGAAAGAAAGGCAACTGGCTTCTTATTATTTGTGTCTGAGCTGGGTGGTGTTTTCAATTTGTTGCAAGAACTATGTACTCTCGTATTACAGGGTACTAGGAAAAAAGTGAATAAATTGTGGCAAGAAAATGAAGAAGCTAAATGGAAGAAAGATTTCTTTTTTATGACATTAGAGTATTTTTATTACTTTATCTCTCTATATACCAGTCTTTGAAGCTGTTAAGAAAAGCTCATCCCATTTCACACTATCGACTAGCAGAGAGGGCTGAGCCTTCCTTTGAAAAGCAGTGCGCAACTGGTTTACTAACAAATCCAGGTTTTTTTACAGCCCATTTTTGTTCAGTTGTGCCTTCTCTCCTTTCTTCTTAGACTGCCTCTGACCTGGGACTTACATTTCAAGCCAAGAAGAAATTCCACAGTTTCTCTACTCCTTCTGCTCCAGTGTCCTGTTTATCAGTTGTGTTTACACAGCACATTGGACCATGTTTGCCCTGGCAGTTCTTTCGAAAGTCAGAGGCAAGGGTTATTCAATAACTAAAAAGCTTTCTTAAAACCAAAGAATATTTATTTTGAGAAAATCTTCCTTTTGAAGTCTGCCAGATTTTTTTTTTTTTTAGATCTTTGAATCCCCGGGCATTTTCCTGTCCTGGCATTGTCTTTTAACAACTGTTAAGTGTTTGCTGAGAGGTGGCTTATCTCAGCCCATTCTTCCCTTTCTGCTTGTTTTTTTTCTTTCTTCACATTTCCAGGTAAACTTAGCCAATGCAGCGGTACAGCGAGCATGGTGAGAACTAGGTCAACACATAGTATTTGTAAACCATTACAGAGCGCTTCTAATTTTGTCACAGACATGGGAAAGGCTTGATGTTTACCTTCTTCCTCTGTAACTTGTCAAAAGGCCAGCTGGAATATTAAACTGTGACACTACAAAACAAGTCTTCTGAATGTTGTCCTGTAGCAGGCAGGCAAGGCAACAGAGCAAGGCAATGGGCTTGCTCATGCAGCCATACCCTGTCTCAGCAGATAAGGATAAAATTGTGACCTCTTCCTTGGTGACTTTTTCCCTCAGATCTTTGAGAAGAACCAGATCTGTCAAAAAATGTAGTAACTGAGTGTTTTGTCCATTGGCAAAGAGAAGCAGCTCTTTGATACATCTTTTTTTTTTTTATTTCTGTGACTAAAAGAAACCATGAAGCTGATCAGATGTTTGGCTTTGCCACTGTGGTACTGCAGTATGGAAATGCTTTCAAGTATAAATCAATCAGGCAGCAAGTAGCAAATTCTGGAAGTGCCAGTGTTTACCTGGACAGAAATCTAGTTACTCCCTGACAAAGATACGTTCAATCTTTCTGATCTTCTGGATGAGAATTACATTTCAGTGGGGTCATTTTGGCTGTAGGTTGTTGGAAGTGAACTTACAACATTAAATATCTTCAGTGAAGAGGTATTATAATGCTGTCATTTGCTAGAAAGGCACTAATAATAGGGAAGAGATTTCCTTTTTCTTTTGTGGCTGGCTGCAGCATGAGTTTGCTTGACCTGGTGACAATTAATTGCATCCTAATTGGCTCAAGATTAAGGGGGTTTTGCCTAGACTATAACCATTTCAGATGCATACAGGATGCCAGCAAAAAGAAAGAGCGAAACTAACAGGTCTTCTGAATAGAAATAGATATTTCAGACTCCTGGGTAATTACTTACACCCATGGTGAGCCAGGTATTATTCATAAATAACAAAGTAACTGAAGGATCACAAACATTACTGAGGAGATACTAGAACTTCATGAAAACATTTGAAGAAGCCCTGGAGGAGTGGTTTGAGATACAAGACTGAATTCCAGACTATTATTCCCAGACAGTCCTACCGCCACGCAAGCACTATACACTTAATTCCAGCATGTCAGTATAGATCAGAAGGTGCCCTTCCCTTCTGGCACCCTCGTCGTTTGAAGCTCCTGTGTCTCTAAAAGCCTATATCACTTTTAATAACAATTAGAGCTGGCGCTGCCAAGCGTGCAGGCACATTTATACCCTGGCCCTTCAAAAGGGACAGGAGCTGGATGGATGCAGATCATTAAAGACGAGTGCAGCCGTACTCCCCGAACATCCATTCAGTCAACAAATTAAAACCAAAGCCATGGCAGTGACCAAGCGCTCCTATTTTGTATGCGTGTATCACACAGCAATGTCTCAGGCTTCCTCATCACTGACTCCTGTCTTTTTTTCCTGAATCACCAATTTGCTTGCAGGCCCCATTTTCTTTCTTTTGAGTTACTTTCTTACTTTTTGACAGGGGAAAATGTCTGCTGTCACACTGCATTTGTGATTGAAACTCCTGGCTTGAAAACTGATGAGCTGCTTTCCTTGCATAATTTCCCTCCTAAGGTCTGTGCTGTAAATAGAAGGAAAAAATAGCAATCTATGCTCCATGGTCATGGGAGCCATTATTTTTCTTTATTTTTGCAGAATATCTGCAGATAAACAGCAGGAAATCTTTTGCCATGTAATAATTTAAAATGACATCAATTTAAATATGACAGCATTGCAATGTTTTGTTTAACTGCCAGCTGCAATTAAACTTTGTACATCTTTTATTTTTCGGATTGCTGGTGTTGCACCAATGTATGGAATCTGTCCAAATTTAGAGAGTACTCCATCTTACAAGACAGTTACGAATCATCTTACCCTGCCTGGGATCAATTTTAAATTTGAGTCCACCCCATAGTGAATTTTAATGCTGACATAAGTCTTAGAACATTCTGACCGCAATTCACTCTCTAACTACTTCTTTCTCTTTGTTTTTTAATTCTCTTCAGTCTGTGGAAGCATCTCTCATTCCTTAATTTAGTGCTTAACCTGCAGGTTGATGTAATACTTTTTACAGCCTAGGAGTGTCCTACCAAATTCTCCAGCCTTCATTTCCATAAACACAACTGACGTGATCGGTGGCAACTGAAGCTTGCTTTGCATGTCAAAAAGGGCTTAATCACTCATCAAGGAACCCCCAAACCAGAACGAAATGTGAAAGAATATAGTAAAAAGTCGTTGCTGTATAAATACACCAAAACAACTACCTCTTAAGAGCTAAGTTACTATTAAAAAAAAAAGCTTCTGGATCGGTTTTTGTTCTTTTACATTACTTTGAAAATAGACAAAATCCTTAGCAATAACTTACTAGGTAAATTATTCTACAGCCTGCCACAGATGTCTCTACTTGATGCAGTGATGGCCCAGATCCTCCAATGGGTGCAAACTTGTTTTTCTACTGAAACTAAAGGTAGATCTCTGGGCAACAGAATGAGTGTGAATAGGCCAACCATCATCTGACTGCAAAAGTGATTATAAAATTACCCAGCCATTACACAGGATTAAAAAAAAAGAATTAATGGGAATTGAGAAAGAGAAGAAGGTCAGCATCAGACTGCAACCAGGTTGGGCACCTGACTTGAACACAGAAGCTAGGAGACTATTTGCTATTGATGACCTTCTAATGTAGTGGAAAAAGAGGGGGTTCACAGAGTGAATCAGAGTCGACTCGTGACTTTGCAGCTCTAAATGCGTCTCAGGACAAACCAGAAATAGATATCTTGACCAAATTAGGTGCCAGATGCATACTCCCCAGAGAGATTTAAATTCTGCTTGTGGAGCCTAGACAGTGTTCATTTGGCGTCTAACAACTTCACCAGTGAAAGATATAAATCTCTTCACGATCTTAAAAAGACAATTTACCAGCTTTTTTATTTAAATAATCCTACAGAACTGTCAGACTAGCTCTCCTGGAAGTTTTGAAAGAATAAGAGTTGAGATACCAAAGAAAACTTCTCTGAGTTATTTATTCTAACCTTAAACAACAAAGCAAAAGTCAACAGCCAGGAGATTCCCAAACTGTTGTTGTTGCCACATATGCAACCACAGCAAATCCTGACTGCCTGCAGGTCTGAGTGATTAAATGTTTGTTTCCTCTCTCTCTTTCTTTCTTTTTTCTTTCTAGCAATCTTTTTTTCCCGGAGCTTTGCTGCACAATAAGTTCTTGGAGGCAGTAAGCAACCAATGTCGAGAGAAATCACCCGCTGTGCGAACAGTTTTAGGCTGAAGCTCAGGACACCAGGGTTTTCTTTTAATTTCATATTTTACAGCATCTAATTCTGTGTTGAGGGCGTTGTACAATAGTCTTTCTCTACCTTGGGCAATGGAGAACTGGCTGTAAAGCAAAGATCTTCTACATTACATAGGATAAATTTCAGATAACTCTTTGTTTTTCTAGATCTGACTCCATGTTAATAAGGTAATTACCTTAAATTTGCATTCTGGGTGAAGAGCTCAGCAGCTCTATCTGCTCTGCGATTTAAAAATCTGATCCAAAAGTAGCCAGGATGACTCTGTCGTTGTTGCTCATGATTAAGTGGCTGCTGTAAGAAAGTAATCTCACTTTGACTGGAATATGTTAGACTCAGTCTGCAATGACAGCAGCGTACCTTCCAGGGAAACTGCAGAGCCTTTATTGATCTAGAAGCAGAAACAATCTAGTAGGTCGTTCCCTGCTAGCAGTGCTTTCTTCCTCACAGCTAGTGGTAATAGACAGGAGAGAATCTCTTTGCAAGATCATTTCCCCTGATTATTGCTGGCTCCTACGCTAGCATCACTTGCGTTCTTCATCCTTCTGGCTCCTTTTAAGAGATGCCACTGGATGCCTCTTTAAAACCCAAAAGCTTGAAGAAGAAAGGCAAGAATCACTCCAATCATGCTGGAGTTTGTAGACCATATAGAAGGAATAGGCCAGAAAGCAGATTTTTGTAATCCAATAGCTACACTACAAATGCTCTTCAATCTATGCCTAGCCTGGAGTTTTTAGATACTGTTAGGAAAGCATAAGACCCCTACTGATTTTTTTGAAGCAGTTCCTATGTTTCCACACCTCCTTCCCCATACCCTTCATCGTGGGAGATTAGTGGCAAATCTGTGAGCCCTCATGACTTCGTTAAAGGCCGGTGGGGGCAAGGGAAACCGTGGCAGGAGACCCAGGAGCAATTAGAAGTGTAAATGAAGCTCCAGACTGAAGCTGAAGGCACTGAAAATCAACACAGCCTAAGGGACCCAGGGAGGCTTAACCATCACACATGGTCTTGAAATTCTTTCTAGTTTCAGATCTTCAGGTGTTCAGTTATTTCTTTAGACCTTGTTATTCCCAAAAGAGGAGTAAAAAGCGGTAAATATTGCCTGTTCCAAACATCTATAACTGTGAGGCAAATGCTTTACTTGTCCTTTTTGCTCGCTTTCCAGTTTTATGACTTTAATGATTGAAGCAGTGCTGAGCTTTGAATTTCTCTTTAGAAGGGCAGACTAGAAACATTCGGTTTTAAAAGGAAGTTGAGAGCCTCTTGAAAAGGTGACTGAATAAGCTGGGATCTGATTGACAGGCCTTGCTGTGGAAGGTCTCGCTGCCAACCCATGGTGGCTGGCCACTGGAGGTGGCAGGAGGAGGCCAGCTCAGCTCTGTAAGTCATGCTCCCCTTTCCCTTCCGCGAAAAGGGAACATCATTAACAAGAGCTAAAATTCGAAAAGGCAACATACCACTTCTTCCAAAATGAAATTTCTGAGGACCAAGTTTTCTGACAAAGCCGTTGCAAAAGGAGGTATAAAGACTGTTCTGAACGGCTGAAGTCATCGTTCCAGCACTCAATCTGAACATCTGCAGAGCGTATTTGCTGCAACGGCAGCAAACAAAAGGCAGCCGGGGGTGGCCTGCTTGCCTTGCCGAGAGACACTCGGGGAGCGAGGGTCCGTGAGGAGGCGTAATTCCAAACTTCCCGAACCCGCTCCATGAACACGTTGTCTGCTCAGCCTCTGGTTCATGGCTGTGGCCCTCCGGGGGCTCCTCACAGCGTGTGCTGGCTCTCCGGCCCACTCAAAATGGGTCAGGTCGTGGCAATTCAAGCTTCAAGGGGCAGATGGTCTACCTAATAAAAAACACTGTCAGTCTTACTGGCAGTCTCAGTGGAGATCCCAAAGAAGACCAGGGACAGAAAGTGATTATCGTAGGATGCTGCTCATCACGTGCCAGAGCAGCCTCAGCAGCGCTGAACGTTTCCTACAGCAACGTTCAGAGGAGGAGGTTTGCAAAACAATCTGCAGAGCTGCCGAATCCCACTGGGTTTCCAAGGACCAGGAGGGCTGCAGGTCCCTTCCAGCTCCAGAAAGGGCCTGAACCTCTGTTCCATATTTGCTTTTATTTCTCATGGATGCCAATGACAAATTTACAGGAGCTCTTTGTGGGGCGTGAAACGAGAATCTGGTCCTCTGTGGCAAAACAGACATCTTCATAGAAATAAAAGTTCTCTCAAAGCTGTAAAAACATCAGGGAGAAAGAACATTAACATCAGAAATACTGAAGAATTCAGGCACTGATTTTATCTGTGATACCTGTGAAATCTTATTGCTTTTAATGCAGTCACGCAACTACAACTGATTGGGAATATCCATCCTGTTGGCAGGGAACAGAAGGACAAAATTTGCATTACTCAAATCTACCCCGCCAGAGCTGTCAGAAGTTACAGAAAGCAACACCTTTCTTTTCGTCAATACTATGTACAAATTTTACAGCAGTACTTAAGGATGACAATAAAATTGAAGCCTCACAGTGCTTGCTCCCACCCAGACAAGTCTGAAGACACAGCCCCTGCTGTAACAGCATATATGGTAAATCCTCACACACAAGGTTTACGTAAAGGTTCTTGCTTTTCACACTACTTGCATTTTGTGCTGTTTCTTGTGATATAGAACTAGTACTTATCCTGGATGCACACGCACACTCATGGAAAGTAACTGCTAAATTTGGAGAATAAATTCTTAATAACTCTTTCCAAGCATATTTGCCAAGTACATTTGTTTATATTTTTAAAGCAGGGATTTAGATTTCTGCAACACGACTTATCCAAACAAATGTTCACCCAACATGTGTTTTCATCAAAGTATTATTATTATTTTTAATAATAAATAAAAAGACCCTTTAGTCTGTGTTGTTATTGGAAGGCCTGTAGGATCATGGATATCCAACATACACTGAAATGTTCTTTAATGCACTTAGCACAGTGTAAACCATTGGAGCTAAACAAGAACGGACAATGGAAGTTTTGATCACCTTTGATGACGGAGTACATGCTAGTTTAGTGTGTCTGTATCTCATTTAGTGTGCTAGAGTAAAATAAAAATTGCACATTCTGTGGCACAAATAACTTCTTGTTTGTAATACGTCCTCTTTATGTTCTCAGTATTTGCAACCATGAAACACAAAAGGAATGGATTTGCTGAAGACATTTATTGCCATATGATACCGATGAAGTTTGCAATAACAGAGCAAGTGTTACCAAACAAGCAAGAAACTGGAGAAAAAAAGAAAAACCCTCAACTCCCCGCCCCCATATTTTTAATTCCACCAACTCTATTAAATATATTAACTTAAATCTACCAGGTCAAAACCTTCAGGAAATGGACATGCCCAGAACTAATGTACAAACCATAGTGACTCCAAAAAAGCAAAAAGCCTGTCTCACTGGAACTAAATTTTTTGTGAGTTGATGTCAACTTAGCAAGTAATAATAGCTAAATTGTTTTAAAACTCAAAACATTATGGTTTTTATTTCTGAAAGCTTTGCTTAGAACATTGCCCGAATGTGATTTTTAAACCCAAAGCGAAACAAAAAGCTTCAACTCCAGACATTTCAGCACATGAGTAATTCAAGAAGATGCCCAGGGTTCATACAGCTCTATAAGCAAGATGACTGATTTAAAGATGTATAGAGATTTTGAATAGTCTTTGGAAAAGAACAAAACCCACAAGCTCCAGATCCTGTAGAGCAGCTTGACCATGATGAGAAACACGACCTGAACGTGTAGATCCGGATTTGATAGAAAGAAGGAAATTGCTCTCGTTGTTCTGTACCACATAGCTGTGACTTCACTGCCTCTTCTGAGGACAGGAAAAAACCAGGTAGATGGAGCAAAGAGGCAAGTAGCACTGATTACGAGCAATTTAGTGTGCTGCTCCAAGAGTTAAAGCTGTTTGGTTTGCATCGCAGTGACCAGCCTTGCAGTTCTGTCCCTAACAAGTGCCTTGGGCTTGGGGAGGGCTCCTTAGTGCGTCCCTGAACGTCCAGGGGTGTTTCAGGGACAGAGGAATCCTACCACACCATGCTAAAATTTTGTAGGAAAAACTTGATCAAACAAGGTTATTATGGGCCTGCCTCTGCTGTCTATGAAGTCAAAGCCCTATTGACATCAGTGGAGAGGATCGAATCTTCTGTATTCTCTACAGGGTGAAGAGCTCCCAACAGAGAGTTTCATGGTGCTGTAGCTAAGCAGCAGGAAATTTGCATTTTGTCATAGATGCCTGAGGGTTCAGGATTCTGCTGTTATCATGTTTAATTTAGCACTTGCAACAGAAAAACAGCTAGAGCTACACAGTATCTCAGCAAAAATAAATAACTTCTTCAGTGCCAAGCCTTGAGCTCACTTTACAATATTTCCTCAGAAACTGAGATGGTTATCAACAACCGCAGTGATTATCAACTCAAGGAATTATAACAATCATGCGGCGGTGTGAACTCTATTGTGCTATGCAGTTTCCCTTAGGCCTGTAGGACTAACCTTTTCTCAGCTTTGGACCCTGGAGTGAGGAAAATCACTGTCTGATGGATAGCCTATTATTCTCACAAATGCCATTACAGGGTCTGCACTGTCTCTGATGTCCATAGTCTGTGCCTGCAGGGCGAATGTCACACTGGAGGTTTAGAGGATTTGCAGCAAACATTCATTCCAGACTGAATGGACCTTATATTGTAATCCACTGAAAGATGGCTTTGGTGAATCAAAGATGCAATTTGGGGGTGAAATTGTGCCCTGCTCTTTTATAATGATCATCATTTATCTTCAGTTACAATGGCACCTTAGAAAATTTCCTTATTAATATTAGGGGCATGATAAAATTGTTGGCTGTTATTTTTATTAGCAAGACTGGAGTGTGTGAGACACTGCACAAGGCAAAGCACTGTGCTATAAAAACAAGTCAGGCAAAGGTGATGTTATTGGCACTATCACTTTGTGTATCCTTTGGAGAACTCAGGCACGCACCGATTATGGACATCTAGGACCAAGCTAGGAACTGATTCGAAGTCTCCCATATTCCAAGCCAATACGTCAAAGGAGACCAACTTCTGCTATCAATGCTTCTGGGACAAATGTGGTAGTTTGGGTGGAAACCAGACAGAGAAAACGCAAGCAAGCAACATTTTATTTACTCAAATTGACAATACAATCTGTTATCTATCCATTATTAAATTAGGGCTTTTTTAGATTTTTTTAGCATCTGGTTTGGATTATTTATGTCATTTTAATTTACATATTTCAAACCAGCTTCTGTTCAAAACATAAGGGGTTAAATTGAACCTTTAGAATGTATACCACCAGGTCTTGTATATTCCTCACAATTTTTTGTGTGTATACTCTCCCTTGCCTCCATTCCGTTTCGAGATGCTGATCACAGGATGCCCTTTTCTCTTGTGTGCCTTTATGCTTCTTATCATCAAGTGGAAAAGAGGCTTACGTGAAATAATCCATAACGTGCACTTTCTAATGCACCAGTTGGTGCTCTTGGAGATGCAAGAGGAACACCCTTGGACAGTAACTTAAGGCCAAAATACTGCCCGAAATGTTAGGAGTTTGACAATGTTCCTTTTTACCATTTATCCTGGTACAAGACTAATGATTTGTTTTTCACTGTATAAATCTTCAGTTCAGTCCAGCTGAAAGCCTGTAGCTTTCTGTTCAAAGCATACTTTGAAAATGTTACCTCAGCCATGCACCACCTGACTGGAACTCAATCTCAGTTTTTTCATTTGTGAGACCCGCCAACATCCTCAGTCCTCCACACAGCACCATCTATTCTTGGCCATGGGGTTTCATTCCACAGCATCCTGCAATTGCAACCCACAGTGTAGGAAGTCACATTCCTGCTGCTTCCAATTCAAATAAAGACAAAATCCAGCAGACAGCTGGATGAAAAGAAAAATCTGAGTTTTAAAGAACTTGAAAATCTCTGTTTAAAATCCTAACTCACTCTTCTTTCTTTCTATGATTATACTGTACTCAACAAATATGATTTTCCTGAATATTCTTATTTCCCTTGTGAAATCCATGATCCAGGTTGTCCTGGTTTCAGCTGGGATAGATAATTGTCTTCCTAGTGGCTGGTCCAGTGCTGTGTTTTGGGTTCAACATGAGAAGAATGTTGATAACACTCTGATGTTTTCGGTTGCTGCTAAGTCATGTTTAGACCAAGTCAAGGACGTTTCAGCTTCCCATGCCCAGCCAGCGAGAAGGCTGGAGGGACACAAGGAGTCGGGAGGGGACACAGCCGGGGCAGTGACCCAAACTGGCCAAAGGGACATTCCAGACCATGGGACATC
>JANZLQ010000029.1:12511573-12543487 GCA_026212715.1 Elanus axillaris
GGTGTGTTATCAACACCTTTCCAGCTACCAATGCAGAACACAGCACTATGGGGGCTGCTATGGGGAGAATTAATTCCATCTCAGCCAGACCCAATACACACCGAGATCTGAATTTTGCAAGGGCAAAGGCTGGTGTTTGCATGGCATCAGCTGGCACCGTAAAGCCAAAGACAGGACTGGTGCATAGCCCTCTCTTGACTGTGCAAGAGCATGTTCTACTTTTTGACTTCTGTGATTAGGAAACAAAGCAATGCTTGTTTTAGCTTGAGCCACAGTGTTAAGTAGCCAACGCAAACCTAGTTTTGTTGTCAGGTTAGGGGATACTGCATATCCATTAATAAACTTGGCTTTGGCCAAAACGTTCGCAGGAGCACAGCTTGGCTCAAACAAGTGGAAAGAGCTAAGAAAACACTGTCTGAATATGTTTAGTCCAGCTGCAAGTCAAAACTCACTACCTGTAGTTTTTTAATGATATTTTCCTTTCTCTGCCACTCTCTCAGGTCAGAATCGGGACACGCAATTAGAAGCAGCAGGGACTACTTCTTACTCACGTATTAACCTTTCCGGCGCCCCACGCCCTTCCTTTTTACGTGGAACAGTAACAGGTTTCTGCTGATACAGTCTGTTTTGGTAATTGGGCAAGATTTCAGTTCTAGAATGAGGGTAAGCATCTAATAAGCGACATCATCTAATATGACTGTTGAAAGAGTTCTCCTTAGGAAAAGGAGTGTTTTGAAAGAATAGATAATCAACTAATTAATAAAGTCCACCTAGAAATCATATTATCCCCAACAGGCCAATCTTCATTTTGTTAAGCCTCCTCGAGACTGGGCTATAAATCCCCCTGGCTGTGCAGGGCAGTGCTGTATAAAACTCCAGATTTTGGTCACCATCTCACAATACCATGTAATGACCACAAGCTTATGTCCTTAATGGCACTTATGCGTCTGCCAGTACTGTGTGTGCACCGACAGGCCTTAACAGCCTCACTGGAGACCTACATCCCCACCTCTGCCCATGGGTCCAGGAGCCCTATTTCAGCTCAGGCTTGGTCTTGCCGCTGGCCCGGTCTCCTGGATAGACCTTGGATCTGTGTTGTAGCCTTGTTTCCAGTCCTGTCTCTGGTACCTTCTCCTGCTGCTCCCAACTGGCTTCCCTGGATGGATCCTGGATGTGGTTTATCACTTGTTTTGGGGGAGGCTGTTGATGGACCCTGTTACCAGCAGCCAGCTCTGCCTGCTGGAGGGCAGTGCCGTGGTCAGGGAGGGCACTGGGCACACTGGGGTTCCCTCAGCTCCTGGCTCATCCCCCTGATGATGGTGGTGTGGTTTAGCTCCAGCCAGCAACTAAGCACCAGGCAGATGCTCACTCACTCCCCCCCCACCCCGTGGGATGGGGCAAAGAATCAGAAGGAAAAGGGTAGAACTCGTGGGTTGAGATAAGAACAGTTTAATAGAACAGAAAGGAAGAAACTAGTAGTGATAATAATAACAATGATAAACCGACAATAATAATAAAAGGGTTGGAATACACAAACCGAGTGATGCACAATGCAGTTGCTCACCACTTGCCAACAAATGCCCAGTCAGTTCCCCAGCAGCGATCCCCACCCAGGCCAACTCCCCCCAGTTTCCACACTGGCCATGACGTCCCACGGTCTGGAATAGCCCTTTGGCCAGTTTGGGTCACTGCCCCGGCTGTGTCCCCTCCCGACTCCTTGTGCCCCTCCAGCCTTCTCGCTGGCTGGGCACGGGAAGCTGAAAAGTCCTTGACTTTAGACTAAACACGACTTAGCAAGAGCTGAAAACATCAGCGTGTTATCAACATTCTTCTCATACTGAATCCAAAACAGCACTGAACAAGCCACTAGGAAGACAATTAAGTCTATCCCAGCTGAAACCAGGGCAGATGGCTAACCGTCCCCTCTAGGCTGTTAAACCCCCATAGCATCTAGGATCTGGGTCACACAATCAGTGTCGATGACAATCTGCATATACTGCTGTAGGTGTGGGGAGCACTTCTAATGTTCACTGGCTTCCACCTGTCTTGCTGCTAGCAGTCTTGCTCCTGAAGACTCGTTTTCTCCCTTGTTCCCTTTCTAAGATGTCCACATTCTTCTTGATTTTATTTCTAATGATTTTTTTTTTTTTTCTGCAAAATCTCTGACTGGAAAGTTCCAGGGACAGCAGCCCAACCTCATGAGCAATCTGTGGGCCTGTTGGGGGAAAATAGTTGATGGGACCTGTCATTTGTGTGTATAAGCCTTCTCCCCTACTCCACGTTAGCTGGATTATTCAAAACATGACAGACAGTGATGTTGAAAGGGTAAAAAGCTATGATCAAATAATGCACTGCTATTCAAAGAGGCATATTCTACCCGACGGTTCCTCCCCCTGCTCCAAAAGTATGAACATAAATCATGTTGCTTGTTACATTATCACCACGCACTGCAATCAGGCATTCATAAGATTCAAATCCACTGAAGTCATCAGAAGGCTTTGAGTTAACACATCCAAGAAGGTCCAAGAAGTATTTTGCAGTACTTGGTTTTCTGGTTTTGCAACATAGTTTGCTCTTTTGGAAATGGGGGTCAGCAGAAAGCAAGCTGAGTTGAAGATAAAAAATTAGCATATTTTGGTATGCTTGAACTGATTCTACATCCATTTGAACGTCGTTTTCTACATGCCCCTTTACCATGATTCAGACTTCACCTCCTGTCACTGATAAAGTCCCTGGTATTCATTCTTAATACAACAGAATGTTACTGTTATGTAATATTTATAGCAAGCCTTCCTAAATCCTCTAAATTACCTAAAGTATGCAAAAATTCAAGCTATGCATCAGGGACCAAGCACAACAGCTTTCAGTTGTGGGAAAGAGTGAGAGGTTTAACTCCCAGTTTGCTGGATTTGACAAGCTTAATCCTAACCCAGAACATTTGTTTTCATGCATTTCTTTTGTGTTTGGGGAAATAAAGGAGCATTTGTCTCCATTGCACGGGCACACAAAACCAACTTCAGTGTCTCCAACTGTCATATATAGTACACAGAAAAGATTCACTCCTGAACTATGTTCTTGTCTGGCCACATCAGACTTGTGTAGCAGATGCACGATCTTCAGATGTCTTAGTCTTTCCCTAGCGTATCCCAAGAACCCTGATACATGCTGATTCAGTTTTCTAGTCAGGAAGCATTGGACCAGATAAACCAGCTTGAAAATTACCATAAAGTCAGAAAATGAGCCCAGCAGGAGCCTGAAGAGTTCAGCCCTCTGCACAAAAGGACCATCTAGGCCCCTCCTGATAAGTTTGTCTTCTGCTTTATTCTTGAAGAGCTCAGTGCTGGCAGCTGCATCTCCTCCCTGTGTATGTCAGAACATAGGTACTGGCTCTCAGCAGAAACTTTTCACAGTCTCTGGCCTAAATCTTTCTTGATACAATCTTATTTTATTCCCTCTTATCTGATTCACTGTGGTTATAGAGACAATTTATTCCTTTCTTCTTTCCCTCTTTACTTGAAGGCTATTATTTCGTCTTCCCCTTAACCTTTTCTTTTCTAGGATAAACATGTCCAAGTCCTTTAATCTTTGCTCATAGGTCATGTTTTCTACATCTCTCTCTGTTGGTCTTCCCTACCCTATCTCCAGCTGTTCCGTGTCTCAAATACTGGACATCTTCACATGCCTTGGATAGGAGAGGCCTGCTAAATCATCCTGCTGTTACCCATCCTACGTGCCTGTCACAGTAATGGGGCAGACGGCATCGAGCAGAATGTATTTGCTTTCTGTAGCTACAGGCTGACAAGGCAATGTTTTTCCTACGGCCAGCAGACTTGACCTAAAGTGCGATGACAGTAGCAGAAATGCTACTTACTGCCCTCCCGTTTTGGTCAACTCCAAGCCGTAATTTTGTATGTCTCGTTTAACCATTTAGGGGCATTTTTATGCATATATGTACTTATAAGCACGTATATATATGTATATATTATATATATGTTCTCACACACATCCAGATAACCCAGTATGTGTATGTGCACGTATACATAGTGTTATAAATAAGCACACACATCCATATCTGACAAGCAATTCTTCCTTCACTTCCCTTTGTTAAATGTGGAAGGAAGCACAATCTCATTCACAGTAAGAGAGCCCGTGCAGCACAGGACAGATGCTACTAGTCAGCAGATTGGTTTTGCCTGGAGGAAATTAGTGAAATTCTACACTAAAGGGCAGGGAACTTTACTGGACCTTTCAGTGATCTCCTTCTGTAATGTCACAGAATCTTGTTAGCTCAAAGACAATAAAGCAGGCTTGTTTAAATAACCCATTACTATTCATCTCTTATTCAGACCACATCACCAAATAAATGACTGCTGTGTCTGTTTTTTTGATCAATCCTTCTTTGTTTCAGGCTGCCACAGAGGTTTTCCGGATTAACTCCCAAGTAAATGAACTCGTTGCTGCTGAATGGACCACACTGAATAGGGCACCCGCCCAGAAAAATTACACACCTGACAGGGACTGAGAATCTGTTTCTTATTTCGCAGTATTAAACCCAAGGTGCAGACAGGTAAATGCTAGTATTGAAATACATGTGAAGTGATTGGAAATTGTGCGTGCATAAACTGCTCTTCACTGACGTACGAAGGTGGTGAATGAGTAGGTCTTGAGTGTCAAGCCGTTTCTCCCAAATTTATCTCAATATTTCTCCATGTGAATCAAGTCAAAAAGTGATCAGCTGAGCTGGGCTGAGCCCGCTTCAAGAGACTGGTCTTGCTGAAGTGGACAGCCCTCCTCCCTCTGCCTTCTCCTCTCCATTCTTACCTTGCTCTGGCCTCCCGGGGAGCTGATTCGACTCACCAAATCAGCAGAAAACTAAGGGAAAAAACCAGAGTCGGGCTTTGCTGGCTTAGTGAGCGGCACCGGGACCATCCAGCTAGACTTGCTCCTCTCAGTCGTGCGCTCCTGGGCCAGGCCCTTCTACGGCTTTTGGGCATCGCCTTGTTACATGCCAGAAGGTGACCAAGGCCCACGACCACCACCACAAAACGTGTGAAGTTTAATCAGCTGCTCCATTCACTTGTCCATTTGGTAACCTTGCCCTGGGAAGTGCAGCTGAATTTAGCTTGATCAGTTCAACGACGGGCTTTGGGGGAGAGAGAGTCAGAGCAGAAGTCCAACTTTGCCTTCCTCAAGCAGCCGTTGGAGAAACGTACGTCCCAGGGAGGAGCAGGGAGTACGAGGCTAAATACTCCCTCGCAGCACTAGACGAAGGCTGGTTGTGAGCACTCCTCTTGCCACCCCAGTGATATCATCAAAGACTGGGGGAAGACGATTGCAGCTCAAATCCTGAAATTTAGATATTTTATCTACAATAGCTTGGGGAAAAAAAAAAAAAAAAAAGAAAAAATCCCCCAAGAGAAGATGCATTTTTTAAATTGAATTTTCCATTAGGAGAAGTGCTTATTCTTTGAAATGATAACGTGAAAGTGTGTCTCTTCAATGGTGATAAATAAATAGCAGCTCTAGAAAATATACTTTTTTATCAATTTTCAGGCCTGCTTCACTAATGCTAAATGGAAAATTTGCCTTAAAACTATGATATGGATTGAACCCTTTTGTAAACTTTAATAAACAGTGTCAGTAATATTTATTGTATGTTTCTACTGAAAAAAGTAAAAAATATATGTATTTGCAGAAACAGCAGTTGAAATGCAGAGATAATAACCTGGAATATTATTCATTTGTGGAGGCGAGCAAACCTTTACTGTGATGTTTAGACAGGCAAGACTAAAATGCTAATTTTTCACCGAAGGCAGAAAAGCATCTGGAAATTAACTTGCCTGTTTAAGTGGATTTCTCAGGCCTAAATGTGGTATCCTCCTTGGATAAGTGAGGACTATATCTCTTGAAGTCAGTGGAATTATTCTATTAGAAAAGAAAACTTAGACCAAAAAGTCTGAAAAACTGACCTAACCATCTCCTGCTCCAGAGGCCTGGCACCGTAAACAGAAAGCTTGGAAGTATTTGTGTGTCTGTGATCATTTTTTGTGTTATTCTGGAGCTTCCATTTCTATCTTTGGTTGGCATATTTGTATCAAAACAATTGAAACTCACGTCTCAGAGCAGCAGAATCTGTTTATGTTCACTGCATATAGAGGACTCCTCCAAAGACTGAAGTGTGGCATCTCCATATTCAGATTCAACCTGTGACTCCACTATGTCCAATGGCAATGCCGCCACCAATTTCAATAGAACCATGCATCAAAATTTGGGTGGAAGCCAAAAGCTACAAAAACCACCTTTCTGGGCTTTTCTGTATGAATAAGTCTCACTCCGGTGTATGGTACCATACCTCTCCCAGTCCATGGTTAAAATCATCCCTGTTCCCTGTAATATGAACATGACATTAGTGTGTTACTTTACTGTATCTTTTAGTGGGTCTTCAGTCCCTGGTGCAAAAATGGTACTCCCTTTAAGGTTCAGCTGTATTTTACTCCATCTTGGTCTACTGTGTATTTTTTTCCTTTAAGAGGACCAAGGCAACAGCAAAAGAGAAAGATGATTCAGCAAGCTACTGCTGATATCAGCAGAATCGTGGTTCAAAAATGTGAGGCTGGGCGGCAAAACTATTCCTATTCTTGCATTCCAAAGAGCAAGTTGATTTTCCTCTTCACCTCAGTGTATAATCCAACAGCAATGAGCGGAACTGATATTCTGAACAGCCAGACCAATACGGATGATACAGAGACGGCCTGACCCTTCCCCCCTTGCCGAGCCGCAGCCGCACTGACTCTTGGCTGAAGCTCTGGCAGAGTCAGATCAGTTCTTTCAGTGCACATTTATTTTCCATCTTCCTTGAATTTCTGGATTCAAAACACCATAATATCAAGTAAAAGGCATCTTTTTCCCCCACTCTTTTGATTTTCCAAGATGGAAATGGAAGCGGTAGAGTTAAAAAACTTTTCAAACTTGCAAAACGTGTCTCAGGACATGCCAGATTTCCTCCATTTCTAATCACGCTCTTAGAAGAGGAAAGTTTTCAAGTCCTGAGTTTACACAGGAGCTGATACTGTCCTGTTAACATAACATCTCCACGAGGTGCCACCCTGGGGAAAGACAGTCCCTCAAGAACTGGCATCACAGAACCAGTGTTGTTTCACCTCTGTGAAATTCAGGGACCCCAGCTCGATCCGGAATGAGCAGAATGTACTCTTAGTACTTCCCAAACTGTTAAAAACAAACGTAGGTTTATATGCCAGTGAAGTTCATAACGTCAGTTTTGCCACGGGCAGATACGTCCTGTGTCCACATAGTTCCTCTTGCAGCCTTGCATTCTGCAAAATAGCTCTGCACAAGTGAAATGAAAAAGCTTCCTACAGGATTTAAAACAGGTATTGTGAAAAAGCACTTTGTATAGTATTGAGATCTCGGGCCAGAAACTAGAAACGGCTTTTTTTTTAGCGGTGTGCCATGGCAATGCTCAGCTACTAGAAGTATGTCCTCGGGACCTGCTGACATGTCTGGAAAGAAGGGGCAGGGTGGCTCTTCTTCTACAGAGTCAGTGATATATCACAGCCCTGCACAAAGTCAGCATCGACATACACAGTACTGTCAGGTTTTGTGCTGATGTGAAACTTCTTTTCTAGGGACTGGCACTCGGTGCCACTACATTCATGCCTAAGGCAAAGCCAAAATCTTTTCTCCTACAGCAAGCAAGCGCTTGCCTAAGTATTGGATTCTTCCTTTCTTTCACGTAAACCAGCTTGAAAAGATCAAATTTAAAGAAGAATAAGAAACAAAACACTTCTTGAAAACATTTTCACAAATTGCACTGCGGAGCGTAAAAATGCCTTTACAAAAAAAGTACACAAAGGACATCGTTCAGGGAAACTATTATTATTCCTAACTGTTACTGCTCACTCTGGGGCATCTGTCCTTTAGTTTATACCTGCATCTGTCTTAGAGATATGATCTGAACAATTACTGTTCACTCCTACATACTGGGCATGAAATCCTATTCTCTCTGAAATCAATAGCAAAACACCCTTCAGCCCAGCCAAAATTTTTTCTGTAATTATAACTACAGTTTATTCCCTGTCTCTTAGTGTAAGTTTCTTTCTGCATGATGCTGGCATACTCCTTCCATCTGGCTCCTAACGTATTAAGTTTCCTCCTTGTTTTTACAAATGTATAGCCAATGGTTTCCAGAACTTCATTCCTAGATCACCGATTTGCACACAATTTGTCAAAACTTAGTTAAAATATTCAATGTCCCCAGTGGCCTGAGGATGATAAATGGGATGTCTGTTCCTCATATTTCTTTCCATAGGAAGCTCTAGAAACTCCATTTATGTGAACTGAAAACCACTATCAGAGACTAACCGAGAGAAACTTGCCTGGTAAGTGATACTTCTGTGCATTTGCTGATGTAGTCAATTAAAGTAATAACCTAATATCCGTGTGCTGGCACCATTTCAAAATACTTCCCTAGTCTTTTCCCATGTATGACGGACTAAGGAATCTGGATGCAACACTGACATGAATGTTACAGATGTTTTTCCTACATATCTGGCAGAGACGCATTTAATCGTCGCTGATTAAAACTATAAGGCAACCAATTATTATCTCTAACTGCACCCCAAACATAACAGGATGTGTTTTTGACATATCCCTGCTACATGTCATGCCGACACTGAGTGGCCTTAGATTTTTTCCTAGCAGGAACAAGTATAAATGCGGACAGCACAGACTCCTTCGGCTGCTGGCCGGTGCCCACCTATGAGCGGTACAGCTCGCTGCTAAAAGAATGACACTTGAATGATACTATAGCAGTGCAAAACATTTGCTTTATCTTCATTACAGCCCTGCTGTAAGGATGTTTTATAGAAAAAAAAAATCATTCTTACGACGTGGTTAGTTGAATTCAGGCTGGAATTTGTGCCACCAGCTCTCTAGCTTCATTCCTTCATGCTTCATCTGCCCAATTATCAAATCCCCTGTTGTACAAAGACACGATTCAGCTGTTCCGAGGGCTTAACTGTGCCCTCAGATACAGGGATGTGCACTGCTCTGCATCTTGTAACATCAAAATGCACAGCAGCCCGTTTTCACCGGGTGCACAGAGATGCATCCCCATCTGAGTACCGAAGTTAACAAGTAAATACGATCCGAAAGATCATTTAAGGAGGCAAACACGAATTCAGATGCAATGAACTATTGACCTCATCAAACCAGGAACATATACCAAAATAACACTGAAACACGAATGCCAGGAAAACAGACGCTCTGACTTGCGCTTCCTCCGAGAGTAGATCGCCTGGATGGGCAAGTGCACTGTGAACTAGACTTTTATCCAACTTGCCGAATATCTGACATTCTCTCTCATTTTGGGTAACCAGCTATTCCTTTTCCTCTAAAAGACACATGTCATGGCCTTACTTCACAACAACTACCTCCCCATCAGTTCATCTCCCTGATGATCGGTCACTTCTGAGACAGTCTCTATGATCCAAGGTGTTTTATGTGTGCTTGCAGCAGCTTTTATATCACACGGTACAAATGAGGATTCTTTTCTGTGCTGGAATGACCAACACGCTGATGCTGAGAAAATGTTTAAAGAGAAATACTACAGAAAAAGAGGATGCAGGCGGAGCTCCATTCCGGAATGCTGCACCAACACCTGCTTGTGATCAGTACGGAGCCATGGGTTTGCTCACTCTTTCCAGAGGTTTACAGTGTAGTGCACTTTTTTCTATGCAAAATCATAGAGGTTTCATTATAATTCACATCACTCTCAGAAATGTGACTGAGGGCACTCAGGGGATATTTTCTGGTCCTCAGAAAGGAAGGAGCGCTATCAGTCCTACTTTCTGCCATCACGGAGCCGCAAACGGCATAACGGGTGCTAGCTGGCACCCACGGCAGTGACATGGACCGCTCGTCGGCCAAGGGTTGAGTGACAGCTGAGAAAAAGTGATCATCTGCCCCCCTTGGTACCTTCTCCAAGAGACCCGTGCAGATGAGGAAGGGAAGAATTCACTGCCTTGGCGTTGCCTCTGTAGGCAGGCGCGTGGTTTCCGAAGAACGGCCTATTTCAGGGTGCTGAGGATGGTTTCCACCCCATCTCCTTTAGGCACCTGCAATTCCAAGAAAACAGAGACGTCTCCTCTCCTCCAACTTGTCAGTGAAAAGAGACGGGAACGCCCAGGGAGCCGTTCAGAGCACTTACGTTACGTTACAATTCTGTAATAGCCTGTAACAGGCGACGTCTGTCCCTCCACCGTGTGCATAAATTTCCCCTAAATGAACTAACCGTGGAGAAAAAGCTCATGAATGGGAAAGGTGGGAACATTTGGCTATCAACAGGTAAAGAGAGGATTTCATTCCTTCTTCCGCACTTTGAACTACTTCACCCTACAAAAAGTTATAATACAGCAAAGTTACGCAATGGAGACAAACAGATTCAAAGGCTTCCTTCTCCCTGATGAAACTGTTAAGACCTTTGTACCATGTTTACCTGGGGAGTACACAAGCTGACCGATTCTTTAAAAGTAGCCTTTATTTTTACTGACAGGCTGAGCTGTCAGAATTTGTTACACAGGTGAAATCAAAATGCAGGTCTCTGCAGGAAGAAATACCTACGCAGCCAAGGTGCTGCTTTGCTAGGATTGCTACTCCAAAATATGCCAGATATGAGTTTGTGGAAAAGCTCCCGTTAAAACAATAAATGAAAAATAATGGACATGTGGCACTGAGGCCTTCTTAAAAGGTTGCGTGAAAGACTTTATCATTTCAGAAGCATTGAGTTTTCCCTTGGAGCGTAGTGAGAGGTTGCCTGGTTCCTGAGAAAATAAATAAAATGGAGACGTTCATTTTTCACTCTCAGTAAAATATTGATGAAGCACCTTTGTCAAAATCTGTTTGGCAAACTCCACGGTATATCTTGAATTACTGCATTTTATGTTTCTGGACACGAGAACATCATCTTTCAAGATGCGCCAAAATAATAGTTGTAGTGAAACAAGAATATTGAATTTTGGTTTATTACAATCCACTAGGTAATAAAACTGCCAGTGTTACATTTGGACAATTTTACTGAGTGGAATAAAAACTCGTCAGTGTTTTTCACGCTCTTTTTTAGATGCTCACTGACCGTTTTCTGGTGTTACCGCTGGTTTTGGTTTCATTGTCACAAGCACCATTGCCTTGAGAGGGCCGCGGGCTTATAAATATTAACATGTATCTTCTGTTTGGAATAATAGGGCTGACTGGTAGGTCAGTGCCCCAGACAAAGACTAATGAATCTTTAAAAAAAAAGACTTGGGTCACTTCCGAGTGGTGCAAGTACGCTAATGATTGACTTGTATCTGCATTTGATGAACACAAGGTGGGTAAGTCGGACAGAGAGGCGATTCCCCTCGATGAAGGGGAGAAAGCAGAACTGGAAAAAAAAATCATTTAGGACTCCTGAGATGCGCAGATACAAGGGAACGCCATCCGTATCCCCACGCAGCACTGCCACCACATGTGTACACATAAATACACATATACGCGTACGGCCTTTTGAGAAGGTTGTTCCCCTCGTTGCATTTCACTGGTAAAAAAGAAGAGAAAGAGCTTCCCACCTTCAGACCAGCCTTTACCAGCCCCTGGGCTGCAGCCAGCTTAGAGCTTAGGAAAATCTACAGCTGGCCGAAAGGTTTAGCGAGACGTGTGCCCGTGGGTCTCGGGCATTTCTGCATTTGTTCTCTTTTTCACGCAAGGCTCAGACAGAGGCAGTCGCGGGAGCTTGTGCACCAAAGCCCTTTGTGGAAGTCTCGCCCCAGAAGTGCTGACAGGTCGCTGTTGGCAGCAGGCTGTCGGCCGGTGGAGACGAGGGTCGGATCTGGGTCCCTGGCTGGGAGGCAAAAGCCCCGTGAATAGAAGAATAGGAACGTGTTCCTTCGCAATTAGGTATTTGTATGAAGAATAACCTCGTTTGTGAGAATGGTCGTGAATAGCGAATAAAAGGAGGTAGGAACAGGATCACACTGAACAGCTGCTCAGAACTGGAACAAATGTTGGTGAATACTCATTTGCAGTATTCTTCTAGCTCTGGGTTTTCTTTTCTCCTCTCAAATATGGTCTCTACTTGAGTGGCTTAGCAAAATAAAGACAGATGGCAAAGGATTATCTCTAACACTTCATTAATTGCAGTGCAGCCATTACAGTATTTCTAAAGCACTCACTAGAGCTTTGCCTGATGATTTCCTTTTAACTGAGTCGCATGCCACTTAGTGAGTAGGGACCTAATAAGAAATTGTGACTTATTAATTAAGAATGCCTATGTTAGTCATAACAGCATATAAATACGTTAGTAAATTTCATGGCTGAATAGATTGCATATTTAGGAGAACTTTTTCAGCGTAAAAGAAGCAGCAACAAATTCTTGCAGCAGCATGGCTGCCTTACGCTGCCTTGCAGTCATGGCACAGACAGTGAATCAAGCCAGATTTTAGAACCTCCTTCACTCTGATGTCATTCAGCTTTCAAAATTAGGAGCCTAATTTCCTTTTTCAAAATTGGCTTAGGCACATACAGCCAAACTGGGATGATTCAAAGCCTAAAGATGCAGATAGCACCCAGTGAAATTACTGGTGCTACCAGGTACTTAGTTCTAATGACTTCAGAGGCTATCTGGAAATCTCTTGGATATATTTCCTTCTGTTTATAAAAATGTGATTCATCCAATCCTGGAATAGAAGTAATAGCAGGTGACTTAAGTAACCCAGTACCCTCACATCTGAGGATAAGTGGCAGCACACGTCTCATTCCTTTAATTCTCTTTTAGATAAGCAGTAGGTCGAAATATATGTGAAGAAAACATCTGTTGAACAACTTTGAATAATCTCGTTTAAAGAAAGCAGAGATAATGTGCAGAAAGGGAAAGGACTATAATCATAAAGGATCTCCCAATTCTGACAGAGAGCAGCTTTAAGAAGTAACTAATAGGCACTTACTTAAAACACTCTCACGTTTCCCTTTATTTTCTTAAAAATCGTGAGGAGTTCACATACCTTGTCGCTGCACATCAGACAGGAGTTTTGTAACTCTGTGCCGTCCTGGTCTCCTTCCCCAGGCTTTTACAGGCAGCAGATCCCACGGCACAGTAGTAGTAGATTTACTGCTGGCAGTAAATCACGCTGCCCCATGCATACAGGACGCTACCCCCAACCCTCTTCCAGAGGGAGCAACAGGTCTTTTCCCTGCACTGGCCTAAGCAAAATTCCATCCCTTCCCTCCCTTCCCAAGGTAGAACCACTCCACCAAATTCAGCATAGGCTAAAGAGAAACTGTTCAACCTGCCAAGTGGGATCTTCAGGTTAAGAGGCAGCTCCAGCAGAGAAGTATTACCTCTGCGTACCAGACAATAAAGTCTACCACTGGCACGGTCTGATACTGGTGTCCCAAAGAAAATGGCAAATAAAAGGGGGGGTCTGGAAAAAGCAACCAAAAAAAAATGTGTGCTCTGGAAAGTCTGACTCAGATACCGAAAGCTGAGGTGCTCAACCTTACTTTGGCTAAGCAATAATAGCTGTAGTTTGGCTAAGTGATAATTTAGTCACAGTCTAATAGTGCCATGAGGGAAAAGATTACTGACTAGCTGGCTCCTTAATTTTGCAAAGAGAGAAGAAAGCAGAAGAAAGAAAAAAAAAAAAAAAAGAAAAGCAGATGAAATAGGAGCAGAAGCTGAACAAAATCAAACCAGAAATAAGACGTTCCCAGCAGCAAGGGTGGATAATTAGCCACTGGAATAGTTTGCTACTGTATGTGCTGAAGGCATTAAACCTTCACATCAAGGTTGGATCTGTTCTCCTCTCTCCAAACAAAAGTTTTGATCTTTATGCAGAAATCGCAAAGCGTTCTTTTCTGACATGCACTGTCCTGAAGATTAGATGACATGGTTTTTATATTTTCTTCTGGTCTATCAGACTTTTTATGGACTACATGATCTTCATACACCAGGTTGGTAAAAAAATGCAAGCAATGCTATGTTGACATTTTGTTCTACTTTTGTTGTTAGTTATTAAGAGCGTTCTCAAGAGCCTGAGTAAGTGCCAGGGTTCCCTCGGGTTCTCCCCAGCTGAGCTAGAAGCTGAAATGCAGTTGTGCCTCCGCGGGGGTGTTGCGATCCCCAGCGTCCCCTGAGCTCCCGAGAGGAATCTGCTGCCCTGGCTTGGACGTCGCAGCAGATTCCTCTCTGCAGTGCGTGAGAAGTGCCGGCTGCCGCGGGCGGAATGCAGGACAAGCAGCACACCGGGTGGCGAGAAACCTAAACCAGCTCGTAGAAAATGCCGAGAGATAGATGCTTATTTGGCCCAGTTCTGAGATACAAGGGAGTAACCGATGCTACCTCCGGACTCAGAGAGCAAAACCTGCTCTTAATTAGACAGCGTCTTGCTTTCAAAACTGAGCTAGGCTCACCCTGGCCTTTTGAAATGAAGGAACGGACACTTCTGCTCGTCGTCAGCAATCATCCGTCAGAGGACACTTGGCCAAACACAGGTCTTCTTCAGACCCTGGAACACGGGTTCAAACCTAGCCTGGTTTACGGAATAGGTAACAGCGTGAACGTGAGCACTTTCCAAACCTTGCCCCAAATATATGGCGTTAAAAGTCGCACTGAACCATGAAAAGGACAATTAATTGGAAACAGATGAAGTTTGGCTTTTGATTACAGAATTGGGTAGATAATTTAGCTCTTAAAGTACATGTATAGGCCAAATACGTCAGCACTTCCCTTCCAGGCTATCATCATTTTTATCGTGGTTTTTCTTGAATCTAGGACTTTTCACACATCAGGTGCCCTCTATCATTGTGTTCAAATCACATCTTAAACCTCTTGTTTCAAATGGATCTTTGTGACTTATTAACGACAAGGTCTTTGTATCTCTTTAGTTTTAATTGTGCATATGCAATTTTCGCAAAATCTTATCAGGGTGGGACACCGACCAACCGTTTTGAAAATGTTATTTTCAGAAGACTGTATTTCAGTCTTTATCAGACATTTCAGAACTAACCGTTTTGAAAAGACTGAGTAACAATGGTAAATATCAGTAATTATTTCTGCTAGTGTTGGGAAGAGGGTGAGGGTTCACAACATATTCAGAGCAGAGACACAGAAGTGTCTAATTTTGTAGCAACACAAGACTACTTTTCTGAGGTTAGTGTTCAGAGGTTGGTCTCATGCTGATCTTTGGGCAGAAAGATTCTCTTTTGATTTATGGCTGAACAAGCACAAAGAAAGCATGTGCACAGTAACTTTCCATAGAAACTCAAGGGAGCTCTGAAAAATAGTTTTGGGGAGTTTTAGGGGGCAAAGTTATGAGCAACTATATTAGTGACTCTGTCCCAGTCCTTCCTGTTTAATTTTCAGCCAATATAGGAGTGCGGGAATTGTTATACCAGAAATGCAGTGCAGTCCTCTCAGCTACTACCCAGCAGATGTTTCAATGGAAGATTTAAGAACTTCTCAGTAGAGTGCAGGTGATGTAGTTGTCCCTCATTATGTCTCCTCCTGATCCAATAAAGACTAGCTGATGCATGAGATTTTGTAGCTATTTCACAGAACTGTTGTCATTCTTTATAGAAACTTTAAAAACTTCTTAGAATTCCCGATTTCATTGTCTTTCTGTTGCAGTGAGCTCCACTTTGCAGGTCGGCTGTTTCATCGCTGTTTTCTGAACTTGTTCTTTTCCTCTCCCCAGGACTGTTCATTGTATTTTAGATGGGGCTGCACACTTGGTTACAGCATTGTAACTTCTGCAGGGTTTATCACTCCATTCTTATCTCTGTGGCATATCCTGTCTTTCAGGGACTGCATTCAGCAGAGCCCTAATGGCCTACGGTGAGAACCCGGCCCCTTTCTTGGGCTGATAAGGTTAATTGAGAATTCTCTAATGTCTGGGCAGTTCGTACTTTTCTCTTCAACGGGCATGTTTTGGCATTGCTTAACACCGAAATTCACTTGCCATCATTCATCTGGACAACTGAGGTCTGAGTTCCTCCTCAGCCCTCCGGTTCCTCTAAGTCACCTTGACTCACCTCTTCCCCAGCGATCGCTCCTCCTCCCAAGCCATATATACCTGTATATCATAAACACTATAGAGCTAAACAAGCTGATGTATCATATCCTGATCTTCACCACTGTCTTTGTCACTGCTTCTCCGCCTGCTCTTCTTGAAAACAAGCCGCAGGAGGCTACAGAAGAGGTACAGAAGACTACAGCCCACTTTGCGGGGGACCGTGCCGACCCACCGGCCCTTCAGAGCCACCTCAAAGCAAGGCAGCCCGGGGGGTCAACAAGGAGCAACACAGGCTGCGAGCAAGGTAAGGTGCTACCTGTTATCAAAATGTGCTGCTTCACAGAATCGCGTCCCCAGTTTACGCCGTAGGTATTGACAAATTTGGAAAACGTCTCCATGCGCTCCTACAGATCCCTTCAGATGCTCTGGAGGGTTTGAGTGTGGGACTGAGGTTGATCATATCGCATGTTGCCCACGGCCATCTGATTTGATAAAACGCCAGGAAGCAGTGTAATAGAAACTTTATTTAAATCTCTGCTATGACTGTATTTCAGTCTTTATCAGACATTTCATAACAATAAAAAATGCATCATCATTTTTCTCAGAGCACTGAAACGTCACCAGTATTTTTAAGGCCTGGGGTTTCTGTTCAAGTACAAAACAGCTCATATTTCCCTTTTACCTAATGCTGACTTTAAACCGCATCCTGCACTATTGGTCAGCAGGAGCGTTTCCTGTAAGACTTGGGAAACCCATGTGAACCGGGCAAATCTAACTTCAATCTTCCACATGGAATAAAGCTCCTGAGAATCATAGCAGATAGTTTTATGTGGAAATCTACTTGCCTGAGGAACGGCCCTCATTTTCCAGAACAAGCAGGCATTCAAAAATATACCAGCTATGAATTTGATGAAGTTTGTCCAAGCTAAAGATAGGTCTTTACAGAAAAGTCGCTGATATAACTATTGCTGTGCTACCGTTAGGAAAGATGGGGCGAAAAATGTACCCAAAAAATACTCTGATAGATTTCACCCAACAGACAAACGCTCATTAAACTTTTTCAGGGTACATCAAATTGTAGTGAATTCCCTGTCACTTTTAAGCTTTTTCCATACAAGGGCACTTTCTGCTTTCATCCTATCCTTTTTCCAGATGCCTGAATATCGGAGGATTGCTATGCACAAGAGCTGCAGATTCACTGGAGGAAGGGAAATTAGTTCTCCCGGGAGTTTCGATCCAATTTTTCACATTACAGTTGTGATAAACTCCAGACACATTTTAAAAATATCGGCACTGTATTAATTCCAGTGACTAGACTGTTTGGGCTTGTAATGGACGGTCTGTGCTGGAGATGCAGAAGCTGTTGCTATTCTGAGCAGTGGTTTGTACTGAGCTTTAGGTCGTCAGAGCAAGGGATTGATACACACTGAGCTTACTCCTGCTTTCTTTGGGAACAGCAGCCTTAATTTTCAACAGAATAACAACAGTTCAGTTTAGGCACCTTAAAAGAGCGAGTTGAGGAGGCTGGCACGGCCCCTGCTGTAAGGAGTGAATTTGGGGCAGCCAACACCGATTCTCACTCCTGCCTTCTCCTGCCTTTGCAGTCTGACACCTGGGTCCTTCAGCATGCAGTGGCCGAGCTGTGAAACGCTTAATTGGTGTAACACTGTCTGGCAATGCTAGCGAAGGGTATGAACCTATCGGGGACATGCGAACACAGAATCTTTTCAAAATACCAAGTGGCCCATACTAACAGATTGAATTTATTACAATATTTTATTAAGACAAAAGAATGAGAATGGTCTTCCTGTTCTGGGAAACTGCTGAGGTTTTAAAAATTAATTTTCACTCCCAAACCAGGTCAAACAGTCAATACGGAAAATTTCCTCAACTTGGTAACCATTAATAGTAAGAAAGAAAGGAAATTATTGAAACATTTCGGCACAAAAGTGTTTCATTTTTATTTGAACATTGTATAATTCCTTTTTCTTTCCTACAAGTTAAATGAATTTGCCTAAATAACAGCCATCACAGCATGAACAGTCTGATTTTTTCGGTTTGAAAATTGAATTCGTTTTGATGAATTCAGAGCATTTCTACAAAACCAAATCCTAAATAAGAAATTGCTTAAAATCAGTTCTTTTTCACAAATAGACTCGAGTCTTCAGAGTAAAAGCTTCTCATAGAAAATAAACCCAGTTTCTCTTTGCTCTTTGAGTAAGAGTGAAACTCACAGTTTCTCACATCTTTCTTTTGCAAATATCAGAGCTCCGATTTTTACAACCACATGATTAAATCTGTTATTTTTCATTTGCATAAATACTTTAGCAACTGCTATAGACTTCAGTGTCAATGTTTTGATCTCAGCATAGGAACAACTCATCCTCGGGAATCTCTTTTCCTCATTTTTATAAGCTTATATAGATATGCTTCAGCCAGACACGGCAGGAAACGTGCCACCAATGCGTTTCACAAGCATAGCAGTTTTACTCTTATTGCATTTGATTAGGCTGCTTTATTCATTCCAGTTATCTTCTTCAAGGTCAAAAAAATGAGTCCTGCAACAGCTGTTTTCAGTGTCATTTTCCTGTACACTAACCTACGCCATCCCAATAACACGAGGTCAAATAAAGTGATTAACCGTTCATCAACAAAATGGTGATGCCCTATAACCACAGAAAGAGAAAGGAGTTACTAGTTCCTGTAAATGTAGAGAGATGTATTCTTCAATAAAGTGAAGGGAAAAATGGCACCATTCCCAGTTTTTCAAGGCTCTACGTATAAGGATTCATTTATCACCTCAGTGCCAGAAGTTCTGGAACTCCTGTCATTAATGCTGAAGCAAAACACATTTGAATGTCATGTCAATAAATCATTTGCCAACTAGAGGGTTGAAGTGGTTTACAGTTGTTAATCTGGCTGGTCTGGCAATAGAATTTACACACCATTTTCAATCATTACTAGGAACAAAATAAATCCAGATTATTGCAATCATAGAATAAAAGGGGGAGCCTTAGTTTCAAAGATTATTGAAAATGCAGAATATATACAAAAAGACATTGTTTAATATGAGAAATAGGATATATTTTGATAAGAAGTGACATACTTGCTTTTCTTATTCTGATAAACCACTTAAGAAGTGTGCAAACCCCAACTGTTTGCCAATTACCTAACAGAAAATTGAATACTTTTTTTTTTTTTTCCAAATTAATTGTACTGTGTTTTGTCAGGAACCAGGCAAAACAAATGGGCACTGAAGCACAATCTGAAAACGAGCTAATCAAAGCTATTCTGGGCAAAGGACAGGGAAGCATTGCAGACTTGTAAGCCTGTAAGGTCAACATCTGTCAGCAGTTCACTCTGTCCTATGAAATGGAGGTCAAACATCAGCATCTCGCCTGTCTGTAACTGTGTCGGTGAATCAAGAAGGGCAGATGTGATGGGATCTCTCAGGCAACCACAACTTGGCTGTTCAGCCGTCGCTATATTAGTTTATGCTCCATTTATGTCTTGCAGCGGATATAATACAACTTTCTATAGTGGAATGCACCATCAGAGCAATAACGTAGAAGCCAAAATAGCTTCTTCAACAAACATTTTTACAACACTTACATTGTAATTAAAATTAACAATCATTCAAATCTTCAAAACATGAGAGATGCAAAATCTTTTACCACCACCTTAACTAAACTCATCTTTTCTATTTTTGGAGTCAGAAAAAGTTTGGTCAAGAGTTGTTCACACAGAAGTTTTCAATTTTTAAATTTATCATGTTTTTCATGGGATAAATAAGCCAATAGGCCAGAATGGAGGCACGGTAGACAGACAAAAGGAAAAAAAAAATGCAAGAGTGCCTGCAGAGCAATGCTATGGCTGTATGGTGGTGAGCAGCGCAAGCTCAATTCTGAAAGTGTTCTGTGCCATTTACAAATCTCTTGAGCACTCCCACTTCTTTTTTTTACTTAGTACCAAGGATTAGGAGGTTAGTCAGAGCATAAATGTGCACATACCGTCCGGTGGAGAAAGAGAGAGGAGGCCACTATACCATAAGGGCCCCATAAATTCTGGTATTTGTAATCCAGGCATTGGGGAGGCTCAGTGCTTTTGTGTCAGCCCTCTTCGAAGGCAAAACACCGAGGTGGGATGTCTCGTATTAACACGTGATACAGTAAATGTACAAAAAACCATGGAGCTGTAGGGTAACATAGATGAGCCTGATATATGCCAGCTTTATGAAGAAAAAGTTTGGGGACAAAAATGGGTTCCCCAAAGTTAGCATATTAAACTTAATGATGTAGCTCAACTGGTTGCAGACGACTAAAATTTCGGACCACATAAAAGGTTTCTGAAAGTCTGTGAGTAGTCTTGGTGTCGTGCAGAGGAATAGATCAGACTAGAAAAATATCGGACTACCAACCAAGCCTTCATGAGCTATGCCACTTCCATCCAAGGCCGTCAGAGAAGGCAAGTCTCCACCCCAGCCAAAGCCACGCGACATTCAGGGGCAGAACAGGGTTTCATGAATGAGCAAGGACTGCTCATCCCCAGGGAAGACATGAGCTGCTGGAAGACATGAAATGACTCCTAGAACATCCAGAGCTGCTGAAGAGCGTGGAGAGCTACCAACTCTCTTGGACTGTGCTCTTTGCTCTTCACGCACACGTGTACGGCTTTGCTGGCCGTGGCAGGGAACAGCTGTGACACCCCACTTGTCAGTGATCCCAGAAGAATTGAAAGGAGACATTTCTCCCCTTGGAGTTGACAGCTTCTTGGGCTTAGTTTCTCCTGCCTGTTTAAGTATAGGACTCGGTTTCATCACGGTTAAGTTCATGAGATGTAGGGAAATTATCAGTGCAGAAGGTATTCTAAAAATAAGGCCTCGTTAATTACTAATTCATGAGATCTTCAGAGCAGGGAGTATGTCAGAATGGATTACTGAAGAGAGAACATCTTATAAATAAACATTATGTTACACATATTAATTACTTTAATGGTATATTATTTTTATTAAGAGACCTTATGAGAGAAGAATGACTCTTGAGGGGACAATTAAACGGGAGGTAAGAGGTTACCAGATTTAATAGACTATGTTTAACATACCTTTGATAGCAAAACATGCTTAAAAAATGTAGTGAGGAGTTCTTCTGCTGATTTCTTAGTACTTCTTCTGCCATGGACATGACTGAAAATTTCTTGTTGTGTTGCCCAGACTGTCCATAAGAGTCCTAACTGAAACTTCAACATGAAGGGCTATGGTAGAGTTTCACAAATACAGCAGGGAGCCAGTCTGTTCATCAGCAGTAACACAATTTAACTTCCAGCACCCAGAAGATTTTGAGAAGCCTAATTCAGGAGAATAAAAGATTATTTTTTTTTCCTGAGTGTACTCAATGAGTACCTTCTTGAATAGATTGGCGTAAGGTGGAGTTCATTAATCTGCCTGAAATTTTAGGCAGTTTCACTTTGCGTTACATCTTACAGTAATGAAAATTCTGAGGAAAACTGTCATATTTTAAGTTTTTACTGCAATTGGTATCCAAGGGGGTGTTAATGATTTGAAAAGTGTAAAGGTTCATTTCAAGAGAGCAATTAAGTTCTTAGTTGAATATTAATGCATGCTTGGCTTATGGGAGAAATTTCACTTCCAGTTCACCCAGTTTAAATGCTGGTGTAAGAGCCCCTGGCAGAATTTTCACATTCAAACCAAGGTCCAGATCTATGGGTTTGGTAGTAGGCCAAGACAGCCCCCATAAGAGAAATTCATTTTAATTTGGGGGAACATAGTAGCTTCACCAATGGTTAGGCTCCATCCGTAAATATAAAACGTAACATAGGATGTATTTGATGGTTAGAAGGTACAATCTTTAGCTTTCCTGTTCCAAGAGCACAAACCAGCCTCGTCATCTCTTTGAACTTCTTAACGCATTTGTTCTCCTTTAGCTTTGCCCAGGAACGCAAGTGCCCCATCAGTCATTTCACGATGCTGGGGTTGGAAGGGAAGTGTTAATGAAGCAATTGGGTCTCGGGACCGAAGGCTTGCTGAGAAGACATCGAGGAGGTATAGAAGGTCTGAGTGTGCGTCCACAGAAGTCCAAGAGACAGACAGTCGATGCATAGGAAAGCTGTGGAAGTGGAGCTAGCTCCTGCTGTCGGCCTCTGGCTCTCCTGAAGGCTCTCCCGCCAGTGGCAAGGAGACCGAAGGCAGGAGGGATGCAATGGCAGGCAGCCCTGGGGGGGCATGAAGCATTTTAGAAGGATCTAGATTTAGCTAAAAGCTTTTTAAAAGACACTTAGTATGATGCTTCTCACCCAGCTATAATGGCTTTGTCAGGTAGATGTTCACCGCTGAGGTTTTCATTTTAGGCTTTCCGTCAAAAAAAGAGAGAGAGAAATGCGCAGTCTTAGGCAGCGGTTCATCTGACCTATTTTAATGTATTGCTGAGGAGGGGGTGAATTGCCCAGAAGTGGATATTTCTGGTCAGATGAATTTGCCAAATGGCCAGATGCAGCCCACCTTTACTCTCAGCTTTGAGAAGAAGAGATTTCTGAAGAGGAGCCCAGCGTGGAAGGAGTGTGGATGGCTGTGGGTTTTTAGTTGCTCTGACCATTATTTAAGCCTGTGCAGAGCAGTGCATGAATATTATGCTTAATGATGACAGAAAGTGTCAGATTCCCCATGTGTGCTGCACAGATGGTCCACAGTAACCCCGCCTGTGTATTGACTGTGCGCAGAGAGACCGCTCGCACCGCACATATGCAGGAGATTTGAAGCCTTCCAGAAACGTCAGCCGCATGGCACACATGGTGAGAAGTTGATCCTCACATAGCAGGAAACCTGTGATGAAGAAACTATCCCAGCTTGGTTCTTTGTTATCCATAAATCCCAGGCAAATGTACACATTCCACTGCATGCCACCATTCAGCTCTTCCAAAGAGCCAACAGGACCGATGCGGGGAAATCCCGATACTAGATAGCCCTACCATTACTGTCATTAGGAGAGCAATCCCTCAAAGGGATCTGAGAGCTAAACTACCACGACGGCAGATATTTGGTGTAGCAGAGCTGTGGATGGCTGTGCCACTGAAGGAAAAATACTTTGAGGGTTGATTTAATCCAGGCTCCTAGCAAAGAACAAGCTGGAAAGTCGCATAAGAATCCTATACAAGACTGAAATTTCACCTCATGTTTGTCCCAAAAGAAAAAAAGTCTGCTGCTATCGTTTAATTTAAATATCTTTTCTGTTAGATCATCAATTTTTAGTGTCTCAGTCTGGCTGCTTTTCCTCAGGTCAGCTAATATTTTGCACCATTTCCAAGAAAAAAAAAAAGAAATCAAGGCACTGTACTTCACATGCAGGGCTACTATTTTAACTTCATAGTTCAAAAGAAGGACTATTTTTTTCCAAAATGACAGTTTCTCCCCATCTTTCAACCGGTTGCCACTGACATTATACCACCAGAAGATTTTCTGGTTTGTACAGTTTCGTGCAGTTTGGGCGATGTACACAGTGGTAAATCAGCGTGAGGCTCCCGGACACTCTAGGCTTGTTGCATGACTTGTGTAACATGCTAATGTATGAGTGTAAGATGTTAATCAGATCTCCTCTGAAATTCTACATGGTGTTTTGCTCAACCGCCAGAAGACTAGAGCTTTAAAACCAGTTTAATGAATTAAAGCAACGCAAGCTTGTTCATCCTAAAGCCAGTCATACACTTAGGTAAATTTTGCCCATGTGAATGACTACATTTAGAAACGAGAGGTAAAGGAATCCTCACTGACCAGCTAATGGGTTGGGACACTCTTTCTCGACCTGAAAAGCCTGAATACCGTGTTTTCTTCTGGTATAAGAGCACTTCAGGAGACTGCTTTAACTACCCCACTAGAGAATACGATATAGTGTGGGAAGAAAACTGTTAAAGCTAAGTTAGGTTTTGTGCAAAGCCCTTAAAGACTTACTGAAATAAGGCAAACCCCTCTCGTTCAATCAGGGAAGTGGGCTTTGGCTTGCCTGAAGAAGAGGAAACAGAAATTAAATTTCCCACTTTATTCTGTGAATTGTTCTCCGAGCTACCTCTACCCTTTCTACTACTTCCATTTTTTAAAGCTGCCCTGATTGAAAATGAAATGTTGTAATTTTGGCATGCCTTGCTCTTCATTGTGAAAACAGGGAATAAAATGCTCTTGGTTTGGTTCAAAATGTTCTTTTTACCTATTTGATTTGAAAGTGCCAAAAATTTAACCAAACTTAGTCAGGGAAACCAGAAAAATTCGTTATCCACTCAATCCTCTAACTGGAAAAAATTAAAGAAAAAACCCTACGAGTTATTTTATGGTGGAGCTTGACAGATTTACACATGGGACTGTATGACATGCTTCTGACAGCAGTCGCCTTGCATGGAACGGTCAAAGTGGGTCTTTATGCTCCCATGTTTCCTTCAGATGTCTCTACGTTTTCTCGCTGCTGGTGTGAATAACAGGAGGAAGCTGAAATTCAACTTGCAGTGTCCCAAGATAAGGGAAGGATTTTTATTTTCCTTTTTTTTTTGAATGAGAGCAGCTGAAAACTCTGTACTGAGGAGCGATTGAGGAGTTGGTAGCCATGGGAACCAGGCTGATGCTGGTGTCTTTGTCTAAAGGAATCAAACCTCTCAAAACTCCCAGAAACATCTTCATAAGGGCAACAGCAGCCAAACTGACAACAGGAAGAACAGCTGTTGATGCCCTGCCAGTAGAAACCGGGAATGTCAGGATTTTGGAGGACTGTGACCACGATTTAACAAGAAATCCATAGTATATGCAAGAAAATTCCAGAAAAAAAAAAAAAAGAAAAGCTACAGAAGACACTGTGTAGCAGCTGTTGGGAACATGGGTTTGAATGTAGGAGGGAATGACTCAGCCCTCAATTAAGTGAGATGTGCGGGCATGAGTGTCACTTGCATGCGTATAGGATGGAACTGGGTCCCCAGCTCAGAAAATGGTGCCGGCAGCTTTTAACCCTTGCACCGGAAAGGAAAATTCACAGCATATTTTTCCCCACGTGATAGGAACAGAGAGATCTTTGGAATCCTACGCGGCTCCTCTCCAGAGGCGTCAGCCTCCCCAGAGCCTGAGCACGGCGGCACCACAGAAATGTCTGCTCACAGCGAAAACGGAGGCATTCCAAGCAGCACGTTATCCATCACCACAGCAAGATGGAAAGTGGTTTCATAACCAATCTGGGAGAAAAGCATCTCTAGGCAGATGTGATTCGGCCACGGACCCCGACCTCAGAGCATGTCTCCGCACGCGTCTGAGAGTCAACACCTCCCCTTAACACCAGACCCCACCGGTGCCCAAAGCTACTCCTGACCTGACAGCAAGCACGCATCCGCATGTGTAAAAATGAGAACCTAAATCCAAAGTTCCCTGCTAAAAGCCTAACGGCGGTCCGATGGGTGATAAGGCTCAAGCTCCGACCCCGCGGAGCAAAGGGGCTCCATAGAGCTGTGCTGACTCAGCTTTTTGTGCTCCTTCTTCGACCGTGCACCGCGTGAGAAAATACCTTGGTTTGCTCCCAGCCCGTACATTATGTAATATTTAAATGCAGCGATGGGATACCTGGAGGAAAAAGATCTACATTTATACTTGTGCTGTTCCATAAAACAGATTAAAGCCTCAGGAGCTGCTAGCAATAGTCTAACAGGCATTCACCCAGCCAGACATCTTATGGGAACCTGTTTTAAACGCGGATCAATAGTAAAGATTCTGGGAAGTGACGTTGAGAGCTCTTGTCTCAGTGTCATATCTATTTTGAAACAGTGGGAGCTTCTAATGTTTTAATGCAGTAATTTCTGGGAAAGGATATTTGGAAGGAGTAGTGAAGATATGTAAAGGTGGCATTTGTCGGAGGCAGATATCCAAAAAGGGGGAATTTCTGGGAAGAAGAAGCTGGTTAAAATCCAGGAGTCTGAGCCAAGCTTTTTAAGCTGCATTCACGGCTCCTCCGTGAGTTTGTTGAACAGTTACTGTATGATCAGGTCATGAAATTTCCCTTCCCTGAGAAAGTGGTAAGTATTTCTCAGCACAGCCAGATTGTGAAGCTTTATTCATTAATATTGGAAATCCTGGCTTCTAAATGTTTAAAAGAGTGAAAAAGAGTTGCTTTTATCTATAAAGAAAAGTTTATCTCCTTTGTAAGCTTAAAATTTATTATGTGTCTATAAATCCTACTCAGTATTCCACGTACTCCTCCTATGCTGCCTGATACTTTAAGGATATACCTATTTTTTAGTACCAGATAAACAATATGTCTCTTTTTTCTCTCCTTTTCTATATGCATTTGGCCTTTTGGTTTGGCTCCAGACAAAGCAATTAGACTTTGCAGTGTTTGCACCATTACTAATGCTATAATAACTTGGAGTAGTACCTGGGAAAGGAGACCGAGCCTTTTTTTTTTTTTTGGCAATAAATACTTTATGGCATATGTTTTTACATTTCCATATCCATTTATCCACATCTTTATTTCTGAGGAAGTCAGTATTCATTAACAGGAATACATTTTAAAATGCGTCATTAGGGTAAAGCACTCTTTATGTGATGTAAAGAAGAAATTGCAATTATTTTCATTCTCAGGTGTTGTTAGTATAAGGAGATTTCATGTTGTTTCAACATACTCTTTTTTTTATCCGAAAGCTTCCGTAAAAGTCAGCAGACTAACGTCTCAGTGTAGAAAAGAAAGTTAATCTCAGCTAAATACATTTTAAAAACTGAAAAATCTCCTTAAATTCAGCATCTCGCCACATATATGTTTCTTTAAATGATTTCTTTTATGTCCTGAATGCAAAATGAATGTAATAAACCACTAAGCTAGCTTAAAGCACAAATTCAGTAGAATAATTATTCTTGTGCTTAACTGCAAGTATATGAGGTGTGCAATTCCGGTATCTACAGTGAGGTCACTCACAAGTCTGAGCAAACGCATGTGTTTAAGTATTTTGCTAGATCAAGACTTTAAGAAAATTATTGTTGCAACAGAGAAATTAAAGTCTCGCTGATGGGGCTCGTCTGTAGGGAATTCAGCGTAGTAACACCACGTACAGAAGCCCTTTGTGGTACCTCGTACAACAACAGACAACCGCAGTGTGTTTTCTCCTTGTTCTGAAACGTGAGGAATAACTTTCTTCCCCTCCTTTTGAGCTGTAAATATCAGACAGAAGTCAAAGGCATACATCTGGCTGGTTCTGTGTTTTGGTTTTGTTCTCAACCGTTGATTCCAATATAAAGTATTTTTTTATATTTTTAGAAGATTGAGGTGAAAAGAGAAAGCCAACCAAAAGGGAAGGAAATAATAAACTTGCTTGGAAAGAAAAGAAGATTATTGGGAAAAAGAGGGATGAAGGGAAATCTTAGCAACATCTAGAGAGATGAGGAGAGGAGAAACTATACAGCTATTGTCCGATAAAAGCTGCAGAGGGTCTTAAAAATGAGGGTAAGGAAGCCTGAATTTTATCAGGAAGATACATGGGGACTCTGGTCAGTGAATCTGAGTGTTGGGCAGCGTATTCGAAACGCCGTATATCGTATAGGTTAAAGAAAGGCCAGTTAAGGAGAGTAACAGGAAGAGGTTAATGAGACGATCGCGGTTGGGTATTTTTTTTTTCATATACCTACCAAAAAAGGTGGTTATTTCGAATGTTCCAGACTAAGCAAAAAGATTTAGCGAAAGTCTCGCTGTGAGGAGGAGAATAAAGTGCAAAAGATCACAGCTGATACTGAGCGGCAGCATTGCGGAGGAAAGTGGTGACAGAGCAACGGTGGATGGAAGGCATTTTAGGAAGAAGTAAGAGAAGCGCCATTTTAGAGCGGCCTGGTTCGGAGGAGCAACGGGAGATCCAAGAGAAGGGAGCGGAGGAACAGAGGTAGAGACAACAACTCGGAGAAAAGAAAGAGGTTTTGGATTTGAGGTTCAGAAGCGCCAGGGTGAGAGAGTAAGGAACGGTGAGCAATACACGGTGGGAATCTGGAGGTGCCCGGGGAGCCCCTGAAGTCCTCGGAGAGGATTCTTCTTGGAAAATTTAGTTATTGAGTGATCACAGCTGAAGTTATTGAGTGATCACGGCTGAAAGCCAAGGAAGAACATTTTTGACGGGGGTGGGGGCGGGGGTTGCTGTCAAAATCTCAGTTCTCTCTCTCCGGAATGAGGCCAGGAGTGGGAAAAAAGGACGAGAAGAAGCAGGATTTCGGAAAAAAGGGGAGCCGAGAGAAATAAGGGCAGCAAATTACATCTGGATCAGATGTTACTCAGAATGAGTAACACAGAAGAAGGAGGAAGAAAATGAGAGAACTGAAATGTGAGGCCACTGCTATAAAATCTGAAAGGACCAGAAACACTCTCCAGGACAGACTGGTTTTTCGGACTTTCCTCCAAAGAATTATACCTTCTGCAGGATAAGGGTGTATTCATCTAAAATGATGGCTTTTTGTTCCATGTCTCGAATGGGTTTTGGTGGGTATTTAATCGGACGCGTTGCAGTTCAGCCGCAGGTATAAAGCAAATGATGCATTTCTTCGCCTGAGGCCCTCATTACGCTCCGTAAACAATCAGAATGGAGATTTATTCTCCACTCGCTGATTTCCTGCTCTTGGGGAAAAGCACGAGGGGCACGTTAGAAAGAAAGTGCTAAGATACTGATTATCTGTTTCTCCAAGCCAAATTGGTTTAGGTTTCTCCAGGCCTCCTAGCAACAGCTTTATTATTATGGAGTTATTTCCCCCCAAATACTTCTAAAACAAGTACCAGATTAATGTTTCAGATAAGAAGAAAGTATATTCATTAACTCCCAGAGCTGGTCTATTGAAACAAGAACTTCCAATGAAACATGCAAATTCGCTTTCGTTTTGATATGCTGATTTTTTCTTGTTTTTTTACATTATTTAACAGTGAATGGTTAATGATCATCAATATACAATACACTCACTCCATAAATGAGAAGAAAAGAATTCCTCTTAGCAAATATTTTTCTGCATTATTAGCATATTTCATTTACTACCTTTTGATCTAGCTGTAGATATGACTCATCATACGTACATGCATCACTTTTGTTTACTTACAAACCAGCTATACTGCATATTATGTTGGAAGTAAGCATATATATGACAAATTTATTTAGCTCTACAATAATTGCAGTTTCTGTTGTTTACAACATTATGGAATTCAGATTTCTTATAATTTCCCAGGAGAATTATGGTATGTTATGAGAAGTGAGTTAATCTCATAAATATGCATTTTTTTGTTTCATGATAAAATTTTCAGAAGTTGTCATGTTACTTAGACGGGTACCTTCTAATAACCATTTTCTTAATCCCCAAGTAGAAAATCCATTACACAGCCTCATTTTGAAGAGTAGCTTAGGCACCAAGAAGTCAGTGAGACTTGGGATCACACGGCAGTTCCTGAAAAAATATTTCTTCAAGCTTTGAAAGACAATAAAAGATGAGTATATTTACTGCTGTTATACAGACCATTACTTACGATTTCATGAAGAGAAGATACAGAAAGGAGCACTTTTCTCATTCCCTGATTTTCCTGCCGCGGTACAGCGGCGATTTTTCAGGAGGGAGAGGGGCTTGTTTTGGTGTTTCTCGTGCCTTAGCCATAGGTACAACCTTCCCAATCGCTCCTCAGAGGAGCGCAGGCTGAAAACTCTATTTATCGCCCTTTCATTATTTTGCTTCCTTGTGGGCTGCCACAGTGATAAGGTCTCCAGTGGGGTCAGACACCGGCTCCACAGCGTCACTTTGCTCAGCCACAGCACAAATTGCAAGGGGCTGGTGCGAGCCGATGCTGGAGGGACGCACGTCCGCTGGCGAGGCTGCGCTCCGCTGCCGGGGGAATGCAGGAACCTCCTCGGAGATGCTCTTAACAGGGGACTATTGCAATATTTCTAGAGGACAGGACCAAAGAGGTAGAAACTGTTATATCCATATTGCAAAACCCAGGTGCTGCTTTGGGTAAAATGCAGAATGCCAAGGGTTTGGCCGGAAAAGTCTTTTTAGCGTGGAGAAATCTTGCTGGTAAATACAGAATGGGACTCCCTTGAAGGCAGGGTTGGTTTATATCTAATTAACTGTGTTCCTAGAGATTGTTTTTCTGTTCTTTCCTTCAAGAAAATAAAAACTCAGGTGATGCCCCAGGGTAGCCCTGGATTCATTGTGCAGGCAAATACACTCTGTAGCCTATTTTGGTCAAGTGAGACAGTGCAGGAAAAATTAACACAAAAATAGAGCTAATCTGTGTAAAACTTCAACGGGATTTCCTTTTTATTGACAACATTGTCTTTCAAGCAGTTTTGCACTTCCCACATTTTTATGATTGAACTTAATTCAGGTGGAGATGGTTTCCAGCACTCTTCCCACTAGTGGTACGCCTAATGGCAAAGACTTAATATTAGAAATATGGATTATTTAAAGTCAGCAAATCTTCTTATACAGCCAGCAGTGCAAAATACTCGGAAGTTTTTAAAAAGAAATCCTTCAAAATGTCAAGATTACCATCTGGCAAGAAGGTTGAGAGTACACAGAGGGAATCAGTGCTTTCATGAGGCCTAGGAGGGTAGTTGTTTATAACACAAGATTTCTTATGAGCAGGAGCAAGTTGTAGCATCATGTGGGACAGTGATTCAGAGACAAGTAGTTCTAACTTCACACCGTGTTTTGAACATTCAGTATCACCAGCAAAAGTATACTTCAAGTTTAATACACTCCATATTTACAATACAATAACAAGAAAAAGGAAGACTAAAATAAAATAAGCCTTAGCTTTTTTTTTTTTTTTTTTAAATCTATATCAAGACTGTTTTCTTTCAGTGAATGTATTAAAAAAATAGAACAGCCTAAAAGGTGTCATGGAACAGAAGGAAAGGTGTTAGCTACAGTGCTGGGGTCAATGGCCCATTTCAATATTTTTATCCATCTTGACTGGTGCCACAGGTACAGGACCGATTATTCCCGGTCCCCGGTCCCTGCGGAGCGGGCTGCCCTGCACGGCACCCACGGCAGAGCCATGGTGGGGGGCAAGAAATCCCTCAAGGACTGGGCTCCCCTGTAGCACCCACGCAGAAACACATTTGATGCTTGTAAATCCTTTCATTCTTGGGATGCCCGCCTCTGGTTTGACCAAAGCAGCTAGAAGCCCGTGTCTCCAGAACAAAGGGAAACACAGTACGAGTTCTCCGATTCTTTAACACTTGTGCAAGTTCCCCCCTGGCCAGCTCTCTGGCCGGCGGGGAGATGCAGTTCTGCGTCCAGGACATTGCTCTGGGCTGCCCGAGCACAGTGAAACACTGGAAATATATGGCTGCCGTTACTTGTAAGAGATAAACACATACAAATTAAAAAATATGTCGATAGTATACAATATCAAAAGAGGCGATCTTTGACTTTTCTTAAAAAGAAGTCTACTGAGCCTTATAGCAACGTTACAGAAACAAAAAGGTTTGGGACAATAATCTTTCTTTTTCAAAAATACTTAGGACTTCTAGCTTCTCTGTGTTCTCATTGGCAAGATACTGGCGATCGTAACCAAGAGCTGCACCTGGGTCACAGTGAGGTCTGGACCTGTGTCGTGGTGTAACCCCAGCCGGCAGTAACCCCCCCAGCTGCTCGCTCACTCCCCGCCCCGGTGTGGATGAGGGAGAGAATCAGAAGAGTAGAAGTGAGAAAACTCACGGGCTGAGATAAAGACAGTTTAACAGGGAAAGCAGAAGCCGCGCACGCGGGCAAAGCAAACCAAGGGATTCCTTCCCCACTCCCCGCGGGCAGGCAGGAGTTCAGCCCTCTCCAGCAGAGCCGGGCTCCATCCCGCCCAACGGG
>JANZLQ010000029.1:12555834-12584385 GCA_026212715.1 Elanus axillaris
CCCCCCTTCTTCCCTTACTCGCACAAAGCATCTGTAAGGCGAAGGGAAAGCAATGGAATTATTCCTGTCCCAGGGCCCCATGTATAGGGCAGCTCACGGGGCAGAGCAGCAGGTTAAAACTTTCAAAGACCCGGGTCTGGCAAATTAACATCTGCAATGAATCCTTGTATTCACTTTTTTGAACTGGAATTTTGTGGTCGTTTCCATGTTGATCCTTGCTTGTCTTTAAAGCCTGCAGTTAGCTGCGTTCAGATATTTAAAGGTGAAGCATCTCCTTTGTGCTTAAAATGACGATGCTATTGTGTTTTGGAAGCAGCAAGGCAACTTTTATCTTTAACGTAGGCCTTTTTATCGCTCAGCTGTAAATGCCTGCCCTGATTTGTTGGGTGGCTTTGCAAAGGTCACTTCAACTTTTTTTTTTTTTCTTTTAAAAGTGCGTGTATTGATTTAGTATGATACTGGGCCAGATTTGGCATTTATAATTTATTTCACATTTGTATCTACGTGCCAGAAGAGCCGTGCTTCATAAAGCAACTTGTCCTCGGTTCTGCCGATCTTGGTGCAGGCTGCGCAGGAGGTACACAGCTTGGCTCGTGTCTAATGTTAAGTGTCCTACTTATTGAAAAATGTTGAGAGCTCTAAAAGGGTCAGTGTAATCCATACCACATGCGCGCTCAACTGACCTAGAATTAACAAGATAAACCACTTTGAAGCACTTCTGGAGTGAAAGGTGGTGCGTTATTTCCTCGCGTGCAACTAACACGATGGCTCGCTTGCTTGAAGCAAGAAGAAAATTGTGTCACAAGCCGAACTTCTGAGGGAAACGGTGTTTTCCAGAGGCATGCGGAGATCGTTCGCTGTCACCTTGCCAGAGTGGTTCTTTCCGTGTCCTGCTCGGCCATCGGCACCTTCCTTCCCTGCTCCTCACGGGTTGTGAGACTTCGCATCTCGGATTGTTGCTGGAGGCACTTAAATATGGGCGCAGGCTTCCAGTGGCCGGGAGGTAGTTTTCTCTTAAAGGTTCGTGTTATGCTCCAAAATCTGGAGGGCTGACATTGATTTAGTGAGGCAAAACTGAGTCAAATTGTAGAACGGAGCCTTGCAAAGATCTTCTGGTTGCTGAAGAGCTACAGGGTGCATTTGGGACACTGTGCTAGCGTACAGAAGGAAAGGCATTTCTCAAACGTGCTTTTGTAAGTATGCTTCCTAGTGGTGACATAGTTAGATTGGAAATCGGTACAGTGGAATATCAGAGGGCAGATTTTGGCCATTAATTGTAGCGGAATGCAGAGTAAATGAAGGCTCATGTTTACAGCCTGCCCAGAGCTAGAGGGCATATCTTTGAACTCTGGGTAAGGAATGTCTCTGGTCTCTCCATGCTGACACTGGGGCTTGCTTTCCACTGCTAGATTTTTGGCTCTGTTCCACAAGGCCTTAAGCACATGTGTTGATTAGCCACAAGTTAATAATTTTAAATTAAACTGAAGGATAAGTGTATGTCAGCTACAAAGTGGTTTTATTTCAAGGAAGTTTTGTTTTAGCAGGGCAAGTTCTGAGAAGTTAGAGAACTAGTTTGTGAAATCCACAGGGCTCAAGACCTGTAGGAGCTAGAGGTTTTTTGTTTTTTTAAAAAAAAAATAATAAAAGGCTTGGACTCCCTTAAATGCAAGGTACAACACCTGCTTGGAAACTGCATTTTGAGGAGGTGGAAGAGCTTGCCCACTGGGGCTGCGGACCTTGCTGCGAGAGTAAGATACTGCTAGTTAGCAGAAAGCCTGTAAGGAATGAAGCGAAGGAGGGGATTGATCATCAGAGAGCAGAAACTGCAGGGTCAGCACGTGAATTGCCAAAAGCTAGAGCGAGAAGAAATTTAAGATTAAGAGGAAACAAAATTAGAAGAAGTTGGCTATGATGTGAGGACCGGACTATAGTTGAAAAATATGTCTAATGCCTTCAAAATTAGCAGTTGTAAACGCTTTTAGAAAGGGATGAGGATTTGAACGTGGGAGAAGGATGGGGTGCCGAAAAGAAATGACCAGAAAAAATGTCTTGTGCCTGCTTCTGGATTTAATGCACTCACACTAAAGAAGCAAAGGGTCTCTGCTTTAGGGGTCTGAAAGAGTTGGCGCAGGACACTGGAGCCAGGTTAAAAAAACAGGATTGGTTGCTATCTGTCAAGTTGAAGTATAGCAGTTATGACAGCAATATAGCAGAAGAAGTATACTTGTATTTATTTTAAAAGGCGAAGAGAATGAAATTGTCATACGTTTTACTCTGGTCTCAGTAGTATTCAAGGATTTAGAAGAAATTTGGAATGGAAAAAGTAATTAAGTATACAAAGATAAGTGGAAAACAGGATAAAATGCATCATGGATTTGCCACAATTAGGTCATGGAAGACTAAAGTCCTATTATTACTAGTTAAATACCGAAAGTCCTAGACAAAAGGAGCAGAAGGCTTCAGTTCGATCTGTGTACACCGTGGCGGGCGTGCCACCAAAAATGACTAAATTGGGAGTATGGGGCTTGGCTAAAGAATGGTGAGGCGTCTGCTGAAGGAGAAATTGTGACACCGCCTGCATGGATAAAGGAATTATTGCTCTGGATCGGTATTAGTGAGGGGCTGGTCTTATTAATTCGCCGTACTGGCTGAGATAACTATATGCTGATGAGGCAAAGTTAGGAAACGTAGTCAGCACCGAGCGGGGTTGGATTATGGCGCAGGAAGAGCTGAACGTCCGTGATGACTGAAGCAGTAGGAATGAGAGGAAGTTAAATAGCTCTAAAAGCAAAGTGATCTACTGAGTGATTATTAACAACACAACTGCTATCAGCTGGCAGGTCATCCCTTGGAAAAGGCCTGAATCCTGTAGTCAAACAGGGATGACTCCGTTTGGTGATGGGCACGAGATGAAAGCAGATGGGATCCCCAGTGAGAGCTCTTCAGTGGAGGTAGGCAAGTTGTTATCCAAGGCGTTAGGGAGATTTCCTGCCAAATCCTGTACGTTGTTCTGGTCACTTGTGTACAGAAAACACTAAACTCTAGTGGAACACGTATAGGGACATTCAGGCTACAAAGATGGGGCATGAACAGTCTGGGGTTAGACGAGAGACCCCGGCTTGAGCGGCACTGGCTTTTGTAGCTTAGCGATGGCAGAGAGGGGAGAGAGCAGCTGCTTATAAATTCCGGGAGGCAAATTCTTGGAGAAGAGGAAGGGTCGTAAACTGAAGGCTCATCCGTAATTTTGGATTAAAAACTTGACAGACAGGAGGATTTTTTGATGGCTCGTTGAATGAATGTCAGAATATTGTACGTGGGGAGTTCAGAATGAGTTTCCTAACTGCCAGATTTTGGATGCCCTCCCAGCTGTATGTCTCTGAAGTCCCAGTTTAGTGTTGGAAGTTTGCATGTGACTGTTAAGGAAGTGAGCGGTTCAGGTAACTCAAGCTACCATAACTTTTATGCTTTGGTCTTCGCTACTAACCAACAGAAATAGAGAACGCTTCCGTGAAGGAGGCGTGATGAGCAGAAATGCTTATTTTTGGGGAGTATGTGTTGTCCAGTCCCTTGACGGTGAATGGAATTTATAACAAGTAAAGCCCCCCGTCTAAGGCATTAGTAGCAGCTGCTTTTTCTTCTTTTTAGCATGTAATGGAGTGGAATCAAGTACGAGTCATAAAATATTAAAGATGACTACAAATTAATATGCGTGGGGCAGAAAATGCATAAATGAACGTGCGGGCTAGAGGAGGTCGGGACGGCTGACCTGAACCCATAAATAAATAAAAGGCTTACGCTCTCCTGTCAAGTGTGTGTCCCTATCTGTCTTCTGCCTGATTCCACGCTCTCTGGTCTTGGGAGTGCTCCGTGGCACCGGCTGCATCCTGACGCTTGAGGACTGTGATCCTGGGGACGGCCTCGGGCGGACGCCGGCACCCTGGGAGAGACGCGGGGACTGCTGGAGTCCCAGGGTGAGCGTTCCCAGCCAGGAGGATGGGTGCTCGCCCGCGGCTTCGTTTTACAGGCGTATGACCTGACCCAGGCGCTGGTGCCGAGCTGTGCAAAGGCCAACGCGACGCAACTGCTGGGACCCAATGGAGGTATGAGATACCCCAGTTCAGGCACTTCCTACGCTGCTTTATGTCGTATTTGTTTTGAAGTGATAAGGCAGGTGCGTTACTCCCTTAGAAGTAATCTGGCTGCAAACTCCTTTCCAGCGGAGTTTATTAAAAATCTGAAGTAGTAAATTTTAGGTGTTTGCTTTAAACGCATGTGTGTGTTTTCTTTAAAGAGGAGTTGTGTAATGAGCTCGGTGTGTCAGCATCCCCCCTAGGAAATAAACGTGAAGAGTTTGTGTTGAGCCATCAAAAGAATAATTTAACAATCCCAGGGAAAATTGAATTTATTGTCTTGGTAGCTTTTAGCGTGTATTATTAGGCTATTCACTATTGTGATTTTTCATTTGCTCCTATTGCTCTTTTATATGAGTGTTGGGTGTATCATTAAAAAAGATGAGACTAGGGCTGTGCTTTGCATTTGTATAATGTCTTTCACTTGACAGCCTTCAAGTTCCAACTATTAATGGATGAGGTGGAAGTGTTACTTCAGATTTACAAAGGAGAGATTCACCCTAAATTCAGATGGTCTGTAGCAAATCAGAGAGCAGAGCACTTGTTTCCTCATGCTTTGCTGTGTTCTTTAAAAACAAAATCACTCAAATAACTTCCTGTTACAATTTGAGGTCTTGGAAAAGTCTGCATTAAGAAATGGAAGGAAATGTTTTAAGATTTTATTGGACGGGGAAGATAACAGCAGCGTTCAGTATTGTCTGCAGCTCAAGCAAGTGGAAAGGAATATCCTTTTTAATAGGTCGAGGAACGGTGTGGTTTTGGTAAGCGTGGTCAGGCTGGGAAGCAGAGAAACGGATTGCAACAAGGAGCAAGCGGTGTAAGAGATGGAGGTAAAACCTGGAACGTGCCGTGCGCACGTGAAAGAATAGGAGAGAGAAAATGTGACTGAGAAAAGAGCTACGGAAAGACTGAATGAACGAACTGGTGAACGGGGAAATAAAGGAGAAGTGCTTGTATGTTACACATGAATTCAGTATGGACAGTAACTTGTGTCCAAATTATATTGGAAAGCTCGTGTTTTATTAATCTCTGCGATGTAACTGTGGGATATCTATTAGCTGGTTGGGGTTACACCGTTTAGAAAAGCACATTTTGAATGAAGACAGGTTAGAGCGAGGAAGGAACGAAGCAGAACCTCGGAGTAAACTGCAGGAGAACCTTTCAGGTGTAGCTGTAAATTACATGGTGTCTTGCATAGTTCAAAAGCAAAGGAAAGCACAAGAATTGTGGACAAAAGAATGGGGAAAGAAAGGTGGTTCTGGGGCTTTTCAGTGGTTTAACTTTCAGATTTCTACGTGGTGTGTTTTTGTGCAAGTAGGAGCTGAAGGACCATTGGTAACAGTCGTCTTCTTTGTCCAGTACCTCTACACAGTATTCGACAAATCTGTTTTAAATAACTGCCCCAATTCATGAGTGGACCCAGACCTTTGGATTTGTAATGACCTTTCTATGTTGTCTTTCTCTGTTTGACAAGTTAATCTGTGTGTGTTACCATTTGGGAGGTTAGTGGGCCACTAGAAACGAAACTGTTTCTTGTCTCTATATACGCATATATAGACATATATCCAGCTTGAACTAGGATGAAGGAGAATCATTCAAGTAACGGTTGGGTAGAGCAGTTTTGAGATGGTGATGATAATACACATTTTATCTGTACTTCATTTTAGTATATAAAAAGTAGTATTGCTGTGGTCTGTTTGACAGGCTGTTATTTCTCCTCCTGTCCACCTCCAGTGGTTTCAGACCAGTTTTTTAGTCTCTTAATTAAGCACATCTTCTCGCTTCCCATCCGTGTGTGTACTTCAAGACTACATTTAGAAAAATTATAAATCTAATACTAAAATTTGTAAATCGGTCATGTAAGTACAAATAGTTAAAATATGAGACCTCGTTTGCATACTGAATTTAACTGCAGGATTCTTGTCTGTGTTCTTTTGCCTTTCTGAGCTCTGGTATTACTGCAGTCTATTACTGTTGAGTCCTCCCAGTGTGCTAGTTTTGGATGTTGGATGGTAATTGCAGTGAGTGACAATCCTGAATGAATTTAAATGGTAGGCAGTGTACATGGGACTTCGTGGATTGCTTTTGCTCCATTTGGATAGATGATATTTTCTCGCGGAAGATCACTTGTGGCTGTCGGACTTCTCTCTACAGAATAAAACTTGAATACAGTACGTAGGGAGTTACTGATAAATGAGTTAATTCCATTAATTAATATCTGCTGATCAGAAGCTAGGGTCCCAATCCTGTAACGGGTGAGATTTCTGCCATGCCTTTGTATAAATGCCTGGGGAGTATCTGCAGATGTGAAGGTCTGCTCACTCGGATTTCCTGCAAGACCTCCCTGCATGCTTTGCTGAAGGATTGCAGATGTTTTAATTAGTTCTTCCTTTATTTGTTGTTACTGTGTTGTCCCCATCTCACAATGTTTGCTGTGGAAGTTCAGGGGGTTACTCCTGTTGTAGTACCGGGTCCTACATCAGTAAATGCAATGATGCATATTAGGTCAAGCTTCAGAAGCTCTAGCTGAATCGAATCCCCCAAGTCTTTGTGGATTTAAAGCTATGCATTTCAGGTCTTTTTTTTTTTTTTTTTTTTTTTCCCTCTTTCTTCCTGTTTGATAGTCTGTGAGGAGAAGGAGAAACTGACTCTAATGAAGTACAGCATATAGGAGTGCACAATGTAAGCACTTGAATTTGGAAAGAAAATGTTGTTTTCCTCTGATCTTTGCTGTAATGGTTTGAGGTGTTCGCTTGCGAGTGTAATAAACAAATTTGTTTATTTAGAAAAAAAAAATCTTGGGCTTTTTTTTTTTTCTTTGCCCTGTTTATTATAGCAAGCTTGTACTATCACAAAGTTTCTATTTTAGGAATGAGATACCTCCTTTATTTTTTTTTTCCTGTTTAATTGAAAGATGATCAGTGTCATTTCTCTCTTCCTTCCCTCTCCATCCCCCTTAAAACAAAACAAAACCTTCAGTCCTTAAACAAAAGTGTCTTTGTTTTTACATTTGTTTTATGAAATTGCTTAAATCCTTTGGGAAAAGCTTTCCTCTCACAGGAAGAGGGAAGAAAAAAAAACGCAAAAACCTCCTAAAGCCAAAACCAGCAAGACTGCTACCAAACATCACAATGTTTTCCCATCTGAATAGTAACAGATTACATAAAAGAAGCAATTTCTGTTCTTAATGAATGAAAAGTGCAATTGCAGAAATGCGCACAAATAGACATATGGCTTTCACTCAGCAAAGGTAAAATTTGTAGCTTTCAGGGCAAAAAAATTGCTGTGTGCCTTTCTTGGAGCTTCTTTTAACTGTCAGTATCAGGAGTGGAACTTTAAATGGGATATTTCAAAGCTCTGAGAGATGAGAAAATCAACTGCACTCTGCTGGCCTCTCTGATTCTTTTTTATTTTATTTTATTTTTATTTTTTAAACCATTTATTCATGGAAATCTTGTGGTTCTACATCTTTGGGCTGTTCTGATGGTGTGCCTCCACTTGTGAAGCCATCCATCCTGGTATACTAGGCAGATGTGTGAATTACCCTCTCCTGATCTAGGAACCTGGCAGCTGGCAGAAAAGATGAGTTGAGTGAGAGAATGAAGCATAAAGACCAAGAACTAGGTGGAATACCACCCTGCTGATCTGTCTGCGTGGGCTTCATCCAGAAAATACACTAAAGAACAAGATTACTGGTGAGATAGAACAAGATTATTGCGGCAGACTTTCTCTGAGATGTAATAAAAATGCAAAATCGAGTCAGTGGCTTGCTATTCTCAATCACCTGTGTTATTATGTGGGTGGAGGGATCAAGGATGAAGGAAAATTTTCCAAGTAAATGCTGAATGTGAATGAAAAAATAAGGAGGCCTCCCTTAATGCCAAGAGGTAAGGGCTTATTTTCTGCAGGGCAGGCAATCAGATGTTGGACTAAACCAGTGGTGTAGGACGGACCTAGAGGACACCTTTGCAAGCATTGCACAGAGAATTTGGAGTATGGTGGTCACGCTGGGGTCCCGTGGCACCTCACATAGCGTCTCCTCACGTCTCGGGCAGCTCTTGGGCTTTGCTTGACGTTCCCGGAGTCCGTGCCCTGCGTGGCCGCTGTCCCCCTTCTGTTCCCCCAGCCCGTGCTGCGACAACATTTGTCTTCACGCCCTGCGCGGTCGCTGTAACTTTGGAACTCTGCAGCCCCGAAACAGCTGTGTCCTTGCCGCTGGCTTGTCCGTAGCGCGATGGTGAACCCTGCCTCGAGAAGACCAGACCAGAGAATTACAGGCTTTGGGGAGATAGAAGCTGAATTAACTCATGCTTTGCTGGCTAAGCAGCATTAATGTTTTCATTACTTGGCCTAAAATAGAATAGGCAAAAGCCGTAGGGAGAGGCCCTGTCCCTCAGCTGCGTTGGGTTTAATAAAAGAGAGGATTTCTCCTTCTAGACTCTCATTATCTACGAGCTGCTGCAAAGGTATCAAATGATGCTGTTTAGATCGTTGCAATCAGCTAATTTGAAATCCATATTACTTCTGAAGGACTGTTACTGAAAAGACCTTTTTATGAGATGCCCTGCCCCAATATCAAATCACATCCTTGCACTCCACCTCCTCCGTACGGTTTTGTGCATCGTGTGGGCTGCACTGCTCCGCCGGAGAGTAGGGAGGGATAGTTGCCTCCTGCACTATCATGAAGGTCAATACTAATCAAATGCTGCTAATGACAGTAGGCTTGCTTTACTGCCGAATGGCGGGATGACATTATATGTTTTGGTCAGAGGGGATCGGTGGAGCTGCAGAGTGGAATTCCTGCCCACCCCATAGAGCCCTGCTCACTCTCCCAGTACCCTTCATCCCTGTTTTGCTGCAGGGCCAAAGTGTTTTCCCAGAAAACTCTGTTTTCTGTAGGTGTTGCAGCTGAGGTGAGACAAGGCGGAGGCTGGAGGGACGAAGACTGGTATCAGAAAAGCCCTGGCAATATTTGCACCTCGTGTTTGTCCTGTGGCTTAGGAGTGGAGGTGGTTAGTGTTGCGGTGCTCCAGGCCAGCGGTGTGTCACCCGTTGCCGCGGTTTAAGCCGGAAGGAATTGCCGTGTGAGTCGGACAGGAAGGCATGGAGACGGTTTGTGTTATGGCGGTTGTGATACGGATACTGCCTAATGCAAAGCTGGCTGCTCTGAGGTTCCAGTCTTTCTGCTACATCTTTCCCATGCCTAGAACTTCCACTAATTTAAAGTTGAATTTCTAATGAGAAACAAAACCTGTTCCTTAATCGGTGTGATTTGCTTTCATGGAATACTTCATTCAACTTCGTGCAAATTGTGAAAGCCATCTAGTATTTGAAAATGAAGTCAGCTGTTCCTGATATTGAACCAGACTGAAGAGTGCTAGCAGTCCCCATGAAGTCCTCCCTCAGTGAAGGGTGATTTGGTGCCTCAATATACTGAGCTGAAAGATGCAATAAAATAGTTCTGCACTTAGTCCTTTCTACAATTCTGGACCTGCAAGAGTGGGTTTACCATTGTTTCCTTAATACCTTTCTCGTCTTTTTAGGCAATCTATACAACACCGAACTTTTAAAATCTACTTTAAGTCTTATTCTAATAAGTGATATGTTGGAGTGGAGAAAATATCCTCTTGTTCTTCTGTAGAACAGTCACGTGCATACAGCTATTCTTTTTAAAATTTATTTTATTTGAAGCTGTTTTGCAGAGTTACGCAGAGCTGTGCAGATCTTCCTAGTCTGGGATTTTTCTAAAGTCAATGCCAGAACTCACTTTTTCATGCTTGCAAAGGTTGTGGTCTTTGACAATGAGATATACCTCACTTTCCTTCTGTTTATCTTGTTCATCAAGTCAAACAGCTCTTACAGTTATTATCCATGGTCGTGACAATGTCATGGCATGACAATACAGGAATAAATGAGAATGTAAGAAACTCTGTGATCGCTGCCCTACAAACTTGGCTGGCAGTTCTCGTGAACGTTCTGCAAGGGTAAGGAGGAGGCAGAGGTTGGTAAGGCTGTGGAGGAGGGAGTTGCGGTGCTAGAGTGGATGGCTGGGTTAGTTCTGGCTGGTGTGCTTTGTACCTCTGAAGGCTCCGGAGGAAAAAGGGAGCGTGCCATTGGGTTGCTGTCCAGTGTCTCTTTTTCTCTTTTAGTATTGTCATGTCTTTGATGATGGCTTCACAGCCTTTGGCAGCTTGAAGTGTAGGAGAACTTCTTTACCCTGCTGTGAAATTATACAACATACCTGCTTCACTGTTCTCAATTACATGATGGTTTTTGTTTTAACTGATTCTTCTTTGGCTTGGGAAGAAAGGGGATGTGTTCTTCATGAAAAAAGGATATATTCTACATGGAAACCTGTGTACAGCTTTTTCAGGTGATTTAAAAGCATGTTTCAAAACCTATCTGAATTATCTTGAATTACATAGTTGGTCTGCAGCCTGAATACATATGAAATGTAAAGTAATGTGAAATGAAGGTGTCTGGTTTATTACATTGTCTGCTCATAAAATACACTAGCTAGTTACAAGGGAAAATCTTGGGGAAAAGATTCAAATTAAGTACTGCCTTGCTGTCTCTGTTGTTACTTTTCTGTTGTCTTAAATTTTTTGCAGTTAGAATCTTTTTTCCTTCTAACAATCTCTAGGTCGTGTCTTTAAACTAACCGTTAATGCTTCATTTTTTACGTCTGTAGTACTTTTACCTTTATGCAAATGTATGTAGATGAACAGGTCAGGACTTGACCTATATAATGAAAGTGCCTTAATTTACTCCTTCGTTCCGGGGTGTGGGTGTTTAAATAAAAAGGGGCAAAAAAAGATGAGCTGGTGCCTTGCGCAGTCATTGTGGCTGGAGCCTGACACTTGGGAAAGGAGCGCAGTTGTCAAAATATCCACCATCTGATGCCGTTTTTCCACCCCCCGCGGTAAAGACAGCTTGTGGAGACAGACCTGCAGCAAGGCAGAGGCCGAGTGCCTGGTCGGAGCAGAGTCATCCCGGAGTCCTCCTCTTGGTCTTGATGGCAGGATGCGTGCGTTGGGCTTGTCCTCGCAGCGGGGTGTGCCTCACGGCCGCGCTCCCTGATGCTCTTGAGAAGAGGCAAGTGCTGGGAAAGTGCCGCCGCTCCCTGCTCTGCCTCAGGGCTGGGATTCCTGCGGTAGCCCGCCGTACACGGATCAGGGCATGGTTAGCGTCTCGGTTGGACCGTAGGGTCTACCTAGGGTCTACCTAGTCACCCATCGCTCCTGGATCCTTTGGTGTCCCCTACCTTTGGTTCTATGAGGGATGCTCAACAGGAGAGCCGCAGCTGACTTCAAGGGCTGATGTGTCAGGAGCCCGACCCGGCAGAGCACTTGCAGGGCACAGTCAAGGCTTTGCGTCATGGATAGGGAGAGAGTAGCCATCCCTTCACATAAAACACCATGAGAATACGCAAAACAACGTTCCCGGGAAAATGCGCATGCATGAGACGGGGAGAAGGAGTTGACCGGGGAGCTCTGGTTTATGATTTGCACCACTGACCGTGGGACTTGCAGCGTTCCTCAACATTCAGGAAACATTATGTAGATGTCTGCAGGTAATCTTGAGTCATCCTGGAGAAAAAAAGACCGAATCCTCCTCCCTATCCCTTGGTATTTTTGCCCTAACGTGATGGTGTCCACATGTGTACACTCACGAATAATATTCTTTGTTTAAAAGTATTTCTGTAGGGACCTGATCTAATCTCCTAGATGAGCTTTCCCTTTCTGCAGCTGGTTTGGACCGAATCTGGGGAAGCGGTTACAGTACATGGTCTGCATCCAATGGAGAAGCGTTGCTCCTCTGAGGACCGTTAGCTATGGTAGGAACGTCGTTCTTAGCAGCAGGGCTGGGCTCAAACCCATGTCCTGCCCTGGGCTTTGGAGAGGTTCTCCATGTCTTCTGAACTCTGGCATTGCTCCCCCATGTCTTCTGAACTACGGCGTTGTTCCCCCGTGTCTTCTGAAGGGTGCTGAACAGACTGGTGGTAAGGCAGTGTGAGGTGGGTGCCCAGTGAAATGTATTCCCCAGGTCCCTCTCATGGGTATCTCTCCTAAAATACCTCAAATGCTTTTACTTTTCACTCCCTATCTGTCCTCTGAGGTGCTTTGTCTGGAAGTAGTTACTTCTTGTGGAAGTTCTTGCTGGTGGTGTAAGATAACTTGGCAACATCTATGAGAAAACGGTTATATGGGGAAGAGGTTATTTTGAAGATTTTTGTCTTATCTGGAGAGCTACCAAAAGCTGGGAAGTGCAAAATATGTGTGGGTTTTTTTTTCCCCCCTGAAATTTCACACCACTTTTCAAAATAAATTCTTCTGCCTTTAAGTGGGTGAGTCCTTGCTCAAAAGTAGTGATTCCCAAATGTTCCTATTTGAGCCAAGAATAAAATCTTTTTTTATGCAGTCTCTTGATTGCCTTTGAGAAAGAAAGAATTCAGTCTTCTTTTAGAGACTTTATTCTCTTTATAGAACATAATGAGTTTGCTTTTCAAAGGAAAAACTGAGAATTGCAGTGAAGATGCTCTGTTACATTTTTGGCTCGATTTTACGCAGGATAAAGCCATTAAACAGTTTACTGTATTATATGCTAAAAAGGATAAGTTATATAATTACCATGAACTTTTAAATAACCATTAGTGTTAGTACTTGATTGTCAGTAACAGCATACTGTAACGATATTCAGAAATTAGCAGACACAAAATAACTATCTGGGCCTTTCTTCCTCCTAAGCTGAAAATGAAGGATGTGGCTTTATAAGTAGGAAAATGGTTGCAGATGCAGTCAGGTCTTTTAAAGATGGTTTTTTTTGCTTTTCTTTTTGTTTATCCCTGTTTATTTTATTTATTTTTATATCTTAATTATGTAAAAGTCTTCATTTCGAAAGCTGAAGTGCTATTTTATTTCTCCAGGTATCTTTTAGTATCAGCTCAGTGAGTGCCAGTTTTTAGGAGCTTGTTAACTTGCCTGTGACAGTTTCTTCATAGCTCAAACATGGCAGCTGATGTCCGACTGCTTTAAAATAATAACGAACGCTACAAAATTCTTTGTATACTTAGTGATGGGATCCTGTAGCTTCATTTCAATCAAACAGGCACGTGTATGGAAACAAGTAAGTTCTCCCTTTCTCTGGGATACCTACCTGTTGGTGGACTGCGGCTGACTCTTCAGGCAAGAAAAGTACCTAGTGGTAGAATATGCAGTGGTATTAAACCAGTCCTGATAGCAGTTGGCTTGTCATGTGTGCTTGAGGGGAAGGGTCAGAAATAGCCTGCAAACATTTACTTCCATTTCCACGTTAACACTTTGGTGTTAAATTGTGGTTTTATTGTTGTCACTGTTGGCTACAAATGGGGTAGGAGTTGAACCCGGTTTATGGGTAAATCTCACCAAATGAAATTCTACTCCGCTTTAAGAGAAGCAGCACCAAACGTAAGCAAAATGCCTCTTGCTGTTCTGGTATTTGAACTTTTATGACAAAATGGCTTAGGACTGAAAGTAGTAGTTTCAGTCTCAGTGGAAAATGGAGCCTTCTCAAAGCTGCTGCACTGGAAAGTATATTGTTCTCTGTGGTTCTCCTTTTTTTTTGTTGCAGTCGATGCCAAACCTATAATCACAGGATTTAGAAACCCCTCCCCATGTGCTTTTTAATAGTGGACCAATCTTTCCGTGAAACAAAATGGGTCCATGGGCTTCTGAATGGCTGACATTCATTTAGCTCCCAGGTGCAGCAGAAGAGCTCCCAGTTGGAGACAGCAGGAATTCCTGGGGTTTCTGCTACAGCTGGGAGTTTCCTGCTGTAGCACCTTACCTGATTTCGCTTCACGTTGTAGTATGAAAGGATCAGAAAAGACTGTGTAAGGCAAAAGGAGATGGTAATTAAGGATGAACCTTGCTCTTTTACTAGTCATTTTGCAGCACCGGATAATTGATACTATTTTTTAAGATTATTTCATTGTTGGGGAATTCCATTGTGTTTGAGGGATTCCTCCTTCCCTCCTCAGTTTGTGAAGACCTTTACCAAGTGCTTGGGCTTCATCGGTTAATCCAGGAATTTATGGAAAGGTAATGCAAAGTTCACAGAGTAGCAGCGTGGTATGACTGCGCCAACTTAAATTGTTTAGTACGTTCACAAGAAGAGGTTTTTTTTCTGTTTTCTTGAGCTTTTTTTCTCACTGTCGAGTTCATTCCCAGGAACGATGGGTTGAGTGTACATGTGTCGCATCCAGGTATCGCTCCAGGCAAAATGACCGACAAACTGTATGTGGTTATTGTTTGGTTTTGAGGAAGGCAGATACTCCACTTCCTAAGCCCAAAAGAAACTTTTCTCAGACAAAGCTTGATCTTTTTGTAAGTATTTTAAATCCTCTCTGTGTATTGCAGGTGCACGCTCAGACCACATGCTGCCTGGTGACCACTACCTCTGTGGACAAAAGGATTAGAATAGAGTTTCAGCCCTAATCCTGGGTTTCCTGTGCAGATTTTCTTTACAGTCTTATTCCTGTTTAGTTGCCTGTGTGCTAAAGAGCGTGTTTTTATTTATACTTGCTCTGAAAAAAAAAAAGGCACTAACAATGGTGTTTTGATTTTTACTGTATTGATGAACTATGTAAAGATTTATGCCCCCCCCCCCCCCGCCACCCTAACTCTTCACAGGGTAGTAATTAGCCGTGCGCTATGCAAATTCTTGCAGTAAAAGAAATTTGTTATCTGTTAATTAAAATGAAATGATAGCAATTTTACATTTAGGTTATTTCAAAGTATCTAAATTATTTAGGATTTGAAGTCTTAATTTTTTTCAATGAATGCTGTAGTCTACCTTTTTTTTTTAACTTTTAAAACCTGCAGTAAATATATATGGTTTCTTATGCTCAGAATGATATCCTGCAATAAAACCCCCACAGTTCTGGTCTTCCTCAGGGCTTGAACTGACCTTCAGGATTTTGTGAAATGTGAAAAAACATTTGATCGCTTTTTTTAGCAGTCTCACTCTTTCTATTTTTTATGATGCCTGCAATTTTAAATGCGGTTTGCACAAACTGAACTGCATCTAAAATTTACTGTTGGCCAGGACAAAAACCTACAATTAAATTTGTTCACCAATATGTTTAATTGATCAAGAAGTTGGTAAAAGACTGTTTTTTCCTTACATGGTTCCTTTTGTTTATCCTCAAAACTACTGTATTTAGAGAGCTATTTAAATCATCTGTCATCATTAATTAAAGTAATATCTAGCATAGAAGGCGGTTTAAGCAATAGGAAAATTAGTTTCTTGGTGTTCTAAGAAATTTAAGGCAGGTGTTTCTGAATTGTGTAGTGATGGCATATGATGGCTTTTTGCTTAGAGAAAAAAAATACTAGAAGCATATATTTGTGGCGTGTTTAATTTTTTGCCAGGTTTTCATGTCTTAATTTCAGTTTTTTTTACCAGTCTGTTGAAAGATGGGTTTTGGTGCCCTGGTGATGCCCCTGAGGGTTGGAGTGAAAATCTAGAAAATGGAAAGTCAAAACTTCAGAGGTTTCAAAACCTCTTAACTCAGTAAGATTTTTTTGACATGGACATGGACTTAATTTAGATTTGTAATAGCACCCACTGTAGCGGATGCTACAACAAAAGAAATCCATGGTAATACATACAAGGCAATGTATGGAGGTAAGTGTAGTTACAGGGCTTCTGGGAAAATTTCAGCTGTTGACAATTTCACGGATGTGTTTCTGCAAAATGATTGCCAGTGTTCCCTCATTCTCACTACTCAAAAAGATGCTTAAATGAAAATTAAGCCTGTTTGGAGGTACTGCTAATTGTGTCCCATATTGAGGGAGCCATGAGCTGCCCCCCTGCATTGGGGGGAAGGGAATTCTTCCATCTCTGATCCATATATTTGCAATCTTCTACTGTTATTATTCAGAGGCCTAAAAATATACTGGATTCTGTTTTGAAAAGAAGATTGAATATATGTTACTGTACGAACAGCGTTTTAGGTAGTTCAAGCAAGAAAATAGCTGTTGTCTAAAAATGGGTACATAAGTGTAGGGTCTTCCATCGGCACGCCTTTGAGACAACTAAATTTGTGTTCTATACAACTGAGTGCTGTCTTTTTTCGATTCTCATAGAGGCTCAGCAATAAGCCTTGAGCACAGAATAAATTCTTTATCCTGTGTGATTTGTGTGTATTTGTCTTTCAAATCTGTTTAACAAAGTAGTGCAACAAATTTGGGATTAGCGACATGCTAGTTAGCTTTGCTGAAGGAGGCTGGGACAGAAGAATGGGGAAATTCACTTTTTTTTGCATTAGGTATGATTAGCTGGCACAAAGATTAGCTGTATCATGCATTTCTTTTCAAACGGTTCGTGACCTCACGGGTGCAAGGAAGTTGTGGTCCAGCTGTAGCAGTATAAATTTGGCAAAGAAAATAAGCACGGGTTTTGTGCAGATTTGTATATTGGCAGTAAAATATTCTCAGCTCATGGGCTTTGCTTTTACCTCTCACAGATTTAAAAATAATGTTGATTTAGTGCCAGGTGTCTGTTGTTACACATGCCTGTTTATATTTTAGTGCTTTTTACTGCTTTTAGTGCCTTTATTTTTTCTCTGGATCCACTCTGACACTTACGATATGGAGGGCTGTTAATACCTGCTTAAATCAGGTATCGCTTGCAAAAGTTTCTGGCTTGTTAAGAAATAGGAGTTTTAAATTGCAGTAACATGAAGTCTGGACTGTAAAATCCTACCTTTAATCTAGGCTTATTTGGTTAGGCTGTGTTAAATCCATTCCTAAAAATACTCAAGCTTTTTTGTTTGGGTTTTTTTTGTATTGTTTTCATTTGGGATCAGATCTCTTTGAACTGTGTAGACACGCACCTGTGCTCATTTTAATCCCTGTGTAGTTTTCATCAATTATCACAGCAGGCAAGAAGAAAATCAAATTGTAAAATGCTTTTGAAAAGTAAATACATTCAACCTGGGGTTCAGGTTTCTGTTTTAATCAAACATCATCTGTATTCATGTTCTTACACAAAGCTGGGTAAGGGAGGGGCACGAAAAGCCTTTTTTTGTTTTCATTGTGAAATACCTGTTTTGAAGCGCTCTGGTGTACGATGGGTATAATATGTTAGTGTTTGTAGAGGAAGGCTGTGTTGTGTGTGTGTGTATATGCGGATTTTTTTTCTTTTAAGCTGGAGAAAATCTAGGTCAAGAGATTTCATTCTTATTAATAACTTAAGGCTTTATTCAACAAAAATTTATCCTCCATGGCTAGAAAGCTTCCTGACTGGGGAAGCGCTGGTGGGGAAGGAACTCCTGCCCTCAAACATCGATGGGAGCATTTCCCTTTCCATCAGGGTGTTAAAATGCTCACCTTCCCCCATGTGGTTTTGATTGCCACCATAAAAGCTCCCAGGGGCCCACGCTTTGTGTGTTTCTCAATGCAGGGCTGTGCCTGGGGCAGGGGACCCCCTGCGTTTCCCCCTCCATCTTGTGCCGGTTGCCAGGCTAGGCCGCACGCCATGGCCCGGCCTTCCAGCGCTGCCTCGACCTCCCGACAGCGGGGGATCACGTTGAACCCAAAACGGGTCTTGGGGTGTTGCTGTAGCAAACTCTGGCCACAGGACTGAATGATTATTATTTTTTTTTTTCTTTTCGTGAAAGTATCCCTGTCAGCAAAATAAGTAAATAAATATGAAAGCTTGCCAATTCTTGGTTTAATTCATTGGGAGATACTAAAACATGAAATCTCTCCCTTGGCCATGTCTAGCTTTCCTGCCTCTCTTCCTCAGCAGTCGCTGCCATGTGTGTTTAGCTCCGCAGCACCAGCACCTCGGCCCGGTGTTAAATATGTAAACAGGAAAAATTGCGAGAAGTGCTGTTAAATATGTAAACTGGAAGAACAGGGAACTTCTTGGCTCTTTTGGCTACAGTAATCTACTGTATTAGAGGTTGTTTAAACAAACTTGGGGAAAACAGTTGTTACAAAGCCTTTAATTTTTCCTTAAGCTTCTGTGTCACCCTAGAACCAAAAGCAAAGGTAGGTAAATTAGGATAATTAATCATGGAACAACTTACACAGGGGATGTAATGAATTTTCCATCAACCTGCAAGTTTTGTGAATCAAGATAAGAGGCTGCTCTAAAATACACTGTTTGTAAGCTATGGCTGCTGCACCTGACAAAAAAAATTAGGTTAAGTAAGTTAGATGCCATCTGTGTTGGCACCTTGAAGTTGTTTCTGGAGGAGTTCTTTCAAATCTTAAAGTTTAGAGGATTAGTCTGTGTTTCCATGTCTGACACCGTATCGAGGAGTGCAAACTTGAGGCAGAAGAGGTCACTTTAAGTCAAACAGGTTGTGTTCAGGACTCCTGTATTGACACTTTCCTTTTCTCCTGTTCCTGCCCAAGATCTTGTGGGAGAGGTTAGAAAACCTACCCATCTGCTGCTGCAGGACCTGCCAACGGTACCCTGTTTGCCTTGCAAAACTTGGTTTTGTGCTGACAAAAGGCAAGAAACTTCACATTTATCTCTTTCAGGGGAAGTCTTCCAGTGTGTGGAGTTGCAGGTCTCAAATTCCCAAAGTGAGATGCGCAGAAGCCTTAGACGTTGTAGTCAGCCCGTGGTGACTAATGTAATTGCATCTTCTTGAATAACTACCGTAGATGTGAAGCAGACTTTGAAGCAAGTCATTTGACACCCACACAGGACTAAATTATAACATCCCAAATAAATTGCTGTGTAGGGTAAGTGCTAAAGTGTTGTCAATACAAAGAAAGTTTGTTCCCAACAATTCTTTGTATGTTGAAAATCCCTTGAAATTTGCTGGATTAAGAAGTTAACTTGCGTAGTTAGGTTCTTTGCAGGTAAAATGAACAAAGATTATCAAGATCATTAAAAACATAAAACTCGGGAGAGGAAAATGTCAAATGTATTTTAAGTATGCCTATCAAATTCTGTTCACATCCCACATATTTTATTGTAACTTTTACAGTTAGTGACCAAATGGTGACTTCGGTGTACTACTTTTCCTTTGAAGTGTAATAAAATAATCGATGCCTATTTTGTGGCAAGAAAATTGGAGCATACTCTGCTTGTATTGCATCATATGAAACCCCTCAGCAGGGTCTTGAGGAGGCATGTTTCTGAAAATTTATCCCTCTTTTTATTAGCACACAAACACAATAACTGGAAACTTCAATGCATTGTTTGTACAGTGTGAAAATGTGGCAGTAGAAATGACAGCACTGCAGTAAAGATTAAGGTAGAAATCTCTTTAGATGTTGGTCTTCAAAGTTTGCTCCTTTTCTCTTTAGTGCTTTTGATACTTAATTTTGCGTGTTACACAAGCACCTTCTTAGATGCCTCATATAGTTGAGCTTACAATTCTGAATGTTCAGATTCAATGTTTGGAGTTTAATACTTGTTTGGGTGCCTATCTGTGTAGATAACTTGCACAGAATTCTCTGCAGGAACATCAGCATATCTGAAACAGTGAATGTTATGAACTTTTACAAGGGAGAGCGCCATATTGACATTTTATTAGTCTGGTGGAATCATCAAAACGTGCATCATTAGAGATATGTCAGTGCCTCCAGTGAAAAAATACGTAATTTGATACACAAAAATGGTGCACGTATTTTTGGAGATCTTTTTGTAACCCAAATGGCCAGCATTATTTTCTCAGCTGTGAGGTCATTGAAATTCCAAAGATTAACCAGTGCAAGTGTTAGTGGTCCATCTCTGTTAATTAAAAAAGAATTGCTGGGTAGTTTCAGAATGAGCGACAGGGTAGGATGATCTCTCAATTGCCCTTCGGCTTCAGGGTAGAAGAGAGACCTTGCTTTATGGACCGATGACGTGCAACTGGCAAGTTGCAACCTCCCGTGCACCCTTTCTCTTCTTTCTGACTGCTGCTGTGAAACAACTGCCTACTTTATGAATTCTGTTCCTATTTTGAAAGCTTTTTAAAAATATTGTATGCTCTTTCCTTCTTCCCTGACCTCAGTGCTGCTCAGTGAGGACAAGAGTTATCAAAAGAAGACCGTGCACCTGGCAACCTACAGAAAAGCCTTATCAGCTGCCTGTGGCTTTTCATCCTGCATCTAGTGATGCAATGCAACTGCTTGATGTCCTACTTGGTATTTTTTATTTATAAGGTATAAGAAAAGTGTCAAAAGTTTATGAGCTGTCAGAACAGTGTGAGAATATAGTCTCTTAAGCTTCTCCCCTGGTTTGACATTTGACAAAAAAGTGGCCCAAATCAAGGTCAAACTGACGGAGGTATTCTGCAGCTGTCGCTACTTTCATGCCTTACCATAGCAACCTGATACAAGGTTGATAAATGTTTATAAAAGAAGCGGTGAGTGGCCAGGTCCTCAGAAAGGAAGTGTAAAACCTTCCGATTCAAACTGTTGATTTATACTGCTCTTAGCGTTAGTAGTTGGTTTGGCTGCTTGCCCCTTGCCTGCGTTTGCCAGCTTCCCGCTACTTGTAGCGGAGCAGTTGCTTGGAGTCGCTTCCTCTGGGGGTATGGAAGTGTTGTAGCACTGCACTGAAGTTCTGGGTAGTAATAATTTGTATTTTCATTAAAATGTTTTAACCAATAACCGGATTTTGATAACTAGCTTTAAACAAAGAAAAGTAAACGATCATGGGATCTTTTGTATTTTTTACTTCTGTACAGAATTGCCTCAAATGGCCTGTTTCTGAGCTAGAGTTGCATCAGTATATGAAACTCTTCTCTGCTTCTCAAAATAGTGACGTGCAGCATGAGAACGTTGTTACTAAATGCCTCTAATGAAGGTAGACTTTGCAGAGCTGGCATGTTGTGCTTGATCCCTGCTTTTGTAAACATATACTGGGTTGTCCTAAGCACCGAGTCCATGGCCTAGGGCTGGGCTCCACTACTTGTGGCCCAAGGAGGAAGGCTTTTGGTAAGATGTCCTGTCTCCATGTGTCACTGGGCATGATAAAAGAATTCCTTCTACAGCCTCATTAAAGCTGGATCATTGATATCCTGTACCCAGCACCCTTTTTCCTGCAAGTGTGATACCGTTTTACTGTTCCTATCAATGAAGATAGTGAAATATTGAAACAGGTCACAAAGGGAGGCATTAAACTGCTTGTGGCTTTCTGTAGTCCGATAGTAGGTAATATGTAATGAACAACAGTCATACTTTAATGGAGTTTCTAGGAAAAGCTTGTGGTGTGTGTATTCGGGGGTGTGTTGACCTGACCCTCCTTGAGTGCCCGGCTTGGTCCGTAGCGCGGGGTCTTAGGGTACTCCCCAGTTCCGTACTGTCCCGGGGAACTCCCCACCTGAGGTCTGGCGCAGACAAAACCTGGGTGTGGGAGCCAAAAGAGTTGAGCTGGGTCGCCCAGCTTGGCTGGTGACAGGGAGTAGGACTGACCGCTGCAGCAGGCGGCATATCTGTGCCTGGCGGAGGTCTGTACGCTACTATATATTGCCCTTGTACCTGTTTTGGTTTTTTTCAGTGTCGGTATGTTTTATAAATACTTTGGCACTCGTTTTCTTGTGCTTTAGAAAGCCAGTTTTAGAAATTATCTCTGATGTAGGTCCTCTTTGTATGTTGGACCCTGTGGCCTGACCCCAAGTCAAAGCTTTGCATATCTTCTTATTCCCAGCAAAGTGGATTGTGGGTTTTTTTTGAAGCCCAGCTGTAGAATTAGGATTTTCTGTTATAGGCAATATGCCTGTTTCATGTCTCTTACTACTAACATGTCATTTGTTGACTGATTTAAAGTTTGAAACAGAGTTCATCTGTCTGTATCCTTTCCTCCAGCTGTAAAACATCCAAAGAGAAACAAATACAGTTGAATAACCAGGAACCAAGTTAGTCGGTTACACTGAGCAGTGAAGAGAGAATTGACAGTCTGGGTGTGATGCAGCGGTAAGCAAGTGGCTGTCCTCAAGCAAATATAGATTAAATTAAATTCTTGCTACTTTGGGGTTTTAGTGATTTGCTGATGAAAATTCTCTACCTGGAAGCTTGCATGTAGAAGCGTGGGCTGGAGAGTCATTCAGGCCAGAGGAAAATTTGCCTTTACAGGCTGTAATGTCCATCTGTATTTCAGTCATGCCTAATGAAATGATAAATTGATGACTTGTTTCCCTCAGCTGATTCCTCCTGCCAGTTGTTTCTTATTTTTTCTGAACTGCGTAACTTTTTTTTTTCTTTGTGTTTGCAAATGTCTCATTATTAATAATTTGTACTTACTCTAGTTCTCAAGCTTATATTGTAAATTCAGTTCTTGTTTTGTTGGCCAGTAAGCAAACAAAGGTGACCTGAAACTCCTCCAAAATGTGTGTGTGGCTCAGTATTCAGTAACCGTCTGGCATTTCATACTTCCCGGTCTTCCCATAGATCTGATGAAAGTGTCGTACTGCCTCTAGTCTTTCAGGTACTTTGGAGGACTACTCTTGCAGTTCCCTGGCATCGTTCCCTGGCAAAATTGCTTGGGCAAGTTTTACTTCAGCATCTAAATGTGTCCTGAAAACCCGAGAGCTTTCTTGATCTGATCATTTAATGGGATTGGGTGTCACTTTTATTGTTTTGAAGGTGGGTCATTGTCCCTTGGTCATACCCAAGGGGGATCTAACACATCTCGTGTGCTATGGTAGTTCAGTACCAGGATAGAAGGCTTAGGACTGCCATGTCTCTTGCACAGCTTGCCTTATGCGGGTATGGCAAGATGAGGGGAAGATCAGAGGCTACAGCAAATCTGTTTTGTAATTTGCATAAAAATCCTACTTCTCCAACTGTGGCTGGCTTTGCAACAAAACCAATCATGAGTCCAAATCTGTTGAATGCGTTAAGTAACATTTATCTAACTTTGATGTTGTGAAGACTTTTGAAAGTGTCTGTGCGTTCCAGAGTATCTTTCTTAAAATGATACTGCTGTCGCTATTAAAAGCCAGAGAGAGGTGTCACCCTTGTCAGGTCTAAAATCTGGCTCATGCATAGTTTATGCTTTCAGTTCCATGCTTTTGTTATGGTGAGTAGAGTTCCAGCTTCAGCCATTTTAAGTGCTCCTAATTTTTGTAAAGTTTGTTGTGAGAATGCAGACGTGGTAGTGTAACATACATGATTGCCTCTTCAGCTGCATAAGTACTCTCATGTATATTATCATGAATGTCTTGTTTTAAGATTTCTGCTAAATAGCAGGCAAAGATGGTGATAGCATATGGTCGCTTCTAATGTCTGTCCTAAAGTCAAACCAATTACTTAGCTTACATCTCATGAACTACAAAGTGGTTATGCTTTCACGGGGACTGTGAAAAATGAATAAAGCTAAATTGCAAGCTCAAAAAAGGACAGTTCAGACTTTGGTTTACTTCAGGTGTTACACCCAGGACATCATTAGGAAACCTTTATATTTTGCACATAACTCTTTAAGATAGCGTATGCTGACATGTTCCCTGGGTCATTAGTAAAGACTCAGACTACACTGTTTTTTATAAATGGAACTCTCCAGGGCTGTGTCCAAGTCTTCAGCCGTTTTCAAGACCTCCAAGTCATGAATCTCATGGGCATACATATATTGGTATCCCTGAAGGACTGATTCTTAATTACTTTAGTGATGCCCTTTTTAGGAGCTTAATTGACTTTTTTTAACTGCTGGAGAAGTCACCAGCAACTCTTACAAAGGGTCTCTTCTTTTGCCTTAATTTCAACTTCTGTAATCTATTTTATGGTTCTCTGTAATCTTTATAGTAAGAAGGCAGCATGTTATTTTTCTGTTCCCTTTCACAGGGAAAGCTCAAGGGACGTGGTTGTTCTGATTGAATTTCCTAGTCATATTTACTTAAAATAAATCATGGTACCAGGCCCCTTTTTAAGGCTATCTTCTCTTGCTGCTTGAATCATTATACTTGCTTTTCATCATATACCTTGTTTTCCTTGCTGCTTCACGGCCTTTGTTTCAAACTCTTAACTCAGCTGTTGTCACCAAAGCCAGGAATGTTCCTAAGTATACAGGCTTTCTTCTTTCAAGTCCCTGGGCAAGAGCTGTACATTCACAGAGACTGAAGATGGTAGGAGATTGTACATTAGCATATAAACTCAGTTCATAAATTCCCGGTTGCGGTTTTTAGTTGGTACTTCTTGGACTGTGTTTGTGTTTTCAGGTGGGGAGTACAGCTCTTTGTCTTAGCAGACCTCAATCTGACTGCTCGTTTGTTGTCATGAATTTGCTTGGCATCTGACTGGTGTTCCTCAGGTACGCAAAGAGAGTGGCAGGATGGAAACCCATCAGGTCCATCCATGCTGTTGCTTGTTCAAGTACTGTGATGTCCCTGCCTTCCATTGTCCTCCCAGACAATTTCTTCAAGAGACACGCCAAATCTTTGTACTCATCTTTGGAGGCCTGTTTTACTGGGCTGCCCAGTGATGCTTAAGAATCCTAATTATTTCCATCATAATGTCTATACTAATTTTCATTCATTTTTTTAACTCTAGAAAAATAAAACCTATCCTGCAGAACCAGGTAGCATGCTGGTCAGAAAACCTGTTTTTCTGTGTTCCTTTTTTCCCCTTCTTTTTTTTCCCCCTATTATACTTTCATGACTGCTTGTGATTCATTCCAGCAAAGTGCTAGATGTCCATTAAAAAGTTCCTTGAATAAATGCATATTTTATCATTTACCTTTATAAATTTATAAGCAATTCAGTAAGGAAGGTTGGAAGGACAGAAGCTCTGGTTTTGTAAGTAATCATACGATTGCATTAAGGACTCCATTTTGTTTTCCTGAGAAATGATGCAACAGTGCATGTGGATCATAAGATGATAACTTCTCTGTACCTGATGTATTTCCATGGACACAGAGTGCTTAATCCATAACTGATACAAACCTTAAATGAAGCCCTCGGTCTTGGAGACTAGAGAAAGGGTATCTGAGAACGTAGAGAGAAAACTAATGAGGGTAAAATGAAACTCTGCTTTGTGTCGCTTCTCTTAGATATGTTTTTCAAACACGCATACATACCAGCAAACCGGACTTGGTAATCTGCTTCCAGTTGAAGCTTTCTGTCAGTATAATTAACATTTAGGAGATTAATGTACCTTCTGCTTCTGTAAATGTAATGTAACTTTCCCTGACAGTATATAGTGGCTGGATAGCTTTGCTGATCAGAGTCTTCCAGTGAGATGCTCACAGCTGCAACAATAGTGGTAGTGAAACGGCGAGACTTTTAAAGACGTTGCTACCTTTCAGTTGTCCAGTTGATGTAACTCTTGCTTGGGAAAATTAGCAGTATTTTCATCAAACTTTCTGGTGAGTAAGGCTCTTGGTTTCTTATAGGTGTCTTACTTTGCGATGAAATTTATTATTCTTGGTCCAAGTTGGGGTGAATTTTTTTTAGCAGCTGTGTATCAAGTCAGCAAATATGGAAGTTAAGATTTCCAGCTCAGAAGTAAACCCTCCAATATTGGCAAAACTTCTGCATTTATTTGCCAGCAAAGGTAATACAGAGTAATGCTTATTGTAACACTTTGTGAAGTATGAACATGTTAACATTAATTGCGCGAAGCCTGACTTCTGATTTTTCTGGATTTCTTTAATTCGATTCCTCCATCTTTTCAGTGATTTAATGCTGAATAAGTGAGCAGATTACAGCTTAGGTTTACTGTTGTTTTTAATGAAAACATGTCTCTCTACAGGAGTAGAAACTGCCAAATTAGTGGATATGGCCCTTTCCTAACAAAACTCCACTAATTAATGCTTCTGAAAATCATGCTGTCTAAATTGACTATACCTTCTAACTTATGTTTGATGTTGAGTTTTTTGCCTGAAAGCTGTAGAGAAGTGAGAGTAGTGACTCAGCACCTGTGAAAATTTAGGGTCTGCATTAAACACACTGAAATTTTTTGGCACAATATGCACTGGTAAATATTTCCTTGTTTCTAGTTATGTGTACAGCTGAGAACTCCTATATCGCTTCTGCTTTGTTAAATAACTTTATTCTCTCTCAGGATCCGTGCTCTGTTTGGCTGCAGAAAGCAGATTTCTCTTTTGGCACAGAAAGCGTATCTTATTTGAGCAGCTCGATTCTTCCAGCTGCGTAGTTTCAGTTTCCTGACTTCAGTTTCTCCCTAGTGACAGCGATTAAGGTAACGCCTTATCAAAGCATCAAGTTATCAAACGCTTAATCGTCTGCTGCTGAGTTTCCGTATCGGCTTATTTCTTTGTCAAGAAATCCTACATTTTAAAAGACTTTAGTTTGGATTATGGAAACCTCCGGGTAGACTCGAGTGAGGTTTGAAGGTTTAGATCAGTGCCTCTGGGATTGTTAGAATAAGAAGCCCATTCATTCATTCATTCACGGATCCTTCCGAATTAGGTTTGGCTTCCCTTCCTTGAGATGTGTATTTTTGTAAGTATTAAAACTTTGATTTCATACTTAGCAAGAGAATGAAAGAGAGGAAGAACATAGTAAGTGAGGATGAAAACTCCTTTTAGAAAGAAAGCCCAAAGACTTGTTGATACTGGACAGCGAAGCAGGAAACGATGTGTGTCATAAAAAGCTCCAGCTTGTTGGATAAAGGCTGAAACTCAGGATGTAGTCTATAAATACAAAACAGTTTCATAAAAGAATTTTTTTAAAGTGCAGTTCTGAGTGCCTCAGAGAAGCTCACTGATAACTGTGCAGCTATTTTAAAATATATATATTTATTTGTGCACACGCATATACACACATACATTCATACCATACTTTCTTCTTTAAGCATGAATATATTCAACTTTGTGACACGTATTTCCCGTAGGAGACTGGTAACATTACCAGCACCAAATGCAAATTTGGGATCTACAGCCCGTATTCTTTGCAGACTCTAACCCAGCAACTTAGTGGAAAAGCAGAAAGTAAGGGACTCCAATTTCAACAAGGCAGAAGGGGAGGAATTCGTGAAGCTGAATATTTTCCTGCACAAAAAGACACAAGCTTTTTGGCAGTGTTTTTCACAAGATTTTTCTCTTTAAGCAGTACATCTAGCAGCCTTCTAGGGGTTTTGGGGGGGTGTCTTCTGTCCTGAGCAGTTGATCGCTGTAAAAATTGTCACTCACCGTGGAGATAAAAGTGCTTGTACCTGAACTTGCTCAAGCTGTTGGCCAAGAAACATGGCTGGAACAGATTTATTAGCTGCAATTAATGGCCATGTTCCCTTTTTCCCTCTGATTTGTCAAATATGAACTTACAGGGATTTTAAACTGAGTTGCTGCCATCCTTTTGCTTGCAAAGTTGCTTTAGTCTTTTAGAAACGAATGTCAGTTCAGAATTACTGCTTAAAATACAGTAATTTGGAATATCAGAATAACCTGTACTAATGAAAGTGTGGTTTTGCTTGGTAATCTGTTGAGCCTTGTTGTACTAAACAAGGCAAGGTTGGAAAACATCTCTCTTTTTTTCCTCCCATGTTTTTAAAATGCTGTTTTATTTTTTTCTTCTTTTACCAAATATCAGAATAACCATACTGCAGCAGTCCTATAATAACTGAGTAGCTGTAATGCTACGTCACTCCGAATATGCTTATGCCTTCATCTTCCTTTTATTATTTTTTCTCATTTATAAGCACTTACATGAAGGTGCCCATCTGTCTCTGAAATCCCCCCATTGTTACTTGTTTCTGCTGTACCACTGTTTCAAAGGCAGCCAGTCTGCAAGACGAAGCTCCATCGACCCACCCAACGCAAGTGAACTCTCATTTTAGGTGTATTAATGTCAAGACCCAAACTCAGGCAGGTTCCCCAAAGACTGGGAGTGGGGAAACCCAAAGTAATTGATATCTGATGAATACTGCTGCCCTTTCGGTGTGTTAACTGTATGAGACAACAGTTTTCTTGAATTTGTGCTTAAACAAACGGTTTATGCAAATATTTTTTGAGAATTTTTGTTAAAGGAACCTTGTGTTTCATCACATGGTCTGTAACCTGATTGCATGTTTCTCGAGTGAGTAGCTGGTTAGAAAATTAAAATAATTTGAGACGGCTCAGAAATGTTTGCTTAAAAGAAGCTGCTGTGCCATCTGCTTGCGCCAGTAAGGGTGCTTGAGCACACACTGGCAAATAAAACCAAACCCCAGAAATCTCAGGTTCCCGAGTACTTTTCTCTTTAGAGTATTCTGATTAGAGCTGACCTTACCTTAGGTGGCTTGTTGAGAAAAAGAACATAAACCCAAACAGGGATTTAGGTCACATCTTGTAACCTACTAAATTCTGTATGGCTGTTCTGCATGTAAGAAGCAGGGATGAATCGCATTCATTTCAGGAAGGCAGTCTCGTTGTTATCTTTCCCTTCTGACGGTGGAGTTTCAGGGGTTTTATTTTGAATTTTTCTGAGCAAAAGACAGTGTTCTGGAGCGCACATTTAACACGGGCTGTTTTGGGGGGGGGGGGGGTTGTTGGC
>JANZLQ010000029.1:12584485-12596220 GCA_026212715.1 Elanus axillaris
GGGTGGAGGCGATGCGCGGGGAGGTAAGGTGGTTTGCAGGCAGGGTTTCTCGCCTGCGGAGGCACGGCTCTCTGTGGCTCTCCGAGAAGATGATGCCTCACCATTCGTGCTCTTCGCTCTGAAGCATTCCCAACGCGTGTCTCCGAGCGGTTTCAGTACGGGCAAAGTAATGCCCTGAGAGATGCTCACCTGTAGGTCACCTGTTAAATTTCAGAGCTTGGAGACTATGCTGTTAGGACTAGCAATATAAACACTAGAGAACATCTAGAGCTGACTGAATGCTCGTCCGCTATCACTGACCACCTCTTTGCAGCCTTTCAGTCTCCAAAAGAAGGCGTACGTTTCTGATTTCTGAAATTTATGTTGTTTAAGCCAAAAGGTTCAACCTCTTGTTGCCTGTCCTAAAACCGTGGCTTTGATGAGACGTGATGATGGAGGTAAATGCCTTCTCTGTTGCTGTGTCTCCAGGCACTGCTGCAAGGAGGAGCCTCTGGGAGTTCCAGGTCCTGCCTCCTCCATCTGGAGACCTCTGCTGAAGGTGAAGACCTCCTAACAGGCCAGGCAGCCTTAGCCGGAGCTCGGAAATCTTTCATCGAGGTAAAGAGATTCATAGGTCAAGTGAATTGGCATGGCTGATACAATTTTCAAAATAATGATTTTTTTTTTTTTCATACTAAACGCACACACAAATGCATCTCTGAGCTTTCTCCTTCTTTTGTGTGTATTGCTGCTTGCTACCTGGTACAAATGTTGCCACAGCAAATGCTGGGGGCTGGGGGCGGAACAACAGAGTACATTGTAGGTTTGAGCCAGAAGTAATTCCTTATGATATTAGTAGAAAGATATATCTGCAGTTCTTTGTTGACAAGGGAACAGGCTGTTTCAGAGCTCTACAGCATGCTCTGTTTTTAGAAATGTATCCCACTTTAATTGCTGCATTCAGAGCTCGCTTCGAGTGGCCACAAAAATATGGAAACGCTCTCGGATGTCTTCAGCAGTGGGAGGAGAATGAGGTTTGCATATGGTGAATTTCTGTTTACCAGCACTGTAATTATTTCTGAGTATGGTCATCCAGAACTCATTCTTGCTTGTAAAGGACAAATGCTGATGGATGAAAAAGAAATGTGACCCCAAGAGCTTTGTTGAACCTATCAGCGCTACAGACCCAGGCACCTTGGGAGATTTGACTATACTATGGTTTTGTTAGATAGCCAGGATTTTTGAATGTAGTGATGATATATGCACCATGTTTCCTTCATACTGACAAGATTAATCGAACTTTGTGTAGAGAGTTGGCTGAAAAAAGCAAGTAGTAGTAGAAACATTTTCTACAGATTTCTTCAAGATTAAACATAAGTCCTTCTAAAGGTCTGCCAACTTCTGCATTTTTTTAAAATAGCTGCTGCAAGGTGGTAACTTCATTGTTGGAAGGTTCCTTAAATAAATATTCCTTGATTCATCTGAGAAGAATTGCAGATTTTTTCATGTTAATCCGTATGGATCTTTCTAATTTAGACGGGAATTAGAGCTCTGAACCAGACCAAAGTTCATTGTCCTACCATCCGTAGAGTAAAATCGTGAGTTTTCCCATTAGTACAGTCAGCATTTCACCTCATAACCTTCCTTCATGATCTGCTGTACACACCTGGGAGTAAGACCACCAAGCACGGTTAGGCCCTCATCTGTTTCTCACACCATTCTTTCTGCTTCTTGCTTTGAATTCAGTTTTAACTGTGTTTCTCCAGTCCACTAGCAAGGTCATCTTGAACAACTGAGGAGACTCTATTGAAACCTTGGCAGAACAAAAAACCTGATGATGATTATATAGTGACTTCAAACTGGAGGAAAAAAACCAGTCCAGAAATACTTCTCTCTCCTTAATGTTTCCTTTTCTTACTTTTGCCTTAAAAGTATGTGAAACAATACAAATTGAGATAACCATGCACTAAAAAACCCAGAGTATTTCTTCTGAATGTTATTTTTAAAGTGCAATTGTATGCATTGAGAGAGTAAAGACTTCATAGAAAGTATCTGCATGATCCTGTAGGGGATGGTGGTTAGGATTCATGTGCACCAGTATAGGGTACTGTCAGTTTTTGGTGATGCACATGTCTAGGACTGAAATGCAGCCTTGAACATTGTCATTACTTCCAGCGAGGCAGTTTGTTCTGTGCCTTTCTGTCTCTTGTTTCTCTTTGTTGGGGGGTGTGTGTTGCTAACCAGAAACACATGATAAGAGAGAGCCAAATGTTCTGGTGAAAATCAAGGGCACTTCATAGCTGTGAAGATTTTTATATTTGCCCTAGATTTTTTTTTTTTCATTGATGCAGCTGTAACTGTTATTGTAAATTATATGAATAATTGATCAAGGAGTTCTTGTTACCTCAAGTAATGTTATGCTTATTGCTTCTCAGAACTGTGCTGCTCTTTGTTGTACTACAGCACTGCTCATATGTTGCTCTGTGTGCGTGGCTTTTATTTCCTTAAAGTTTTCTTCTGCTTCCACCCCCTTTGCTCTCCCCCTCTCCCCGCTTCCCCGCAGAAGCATGTTGTTTCTGCTTCAGTGTATTCCATGATTTAACTGAAAAGCGGGGTCTTTCTTAAGCAACAGCAACACATTTAAAAAACCTCCACAGCCCTGGGAACTGTGCAGTGTACACATCTGGTTTCACATAAGTATGAATTGCTGGCTTTACAAATGTGAAACATGTAGTCCTTGCCACAGAGTTAGCTAAAGTGTTCCGTAACTTGAGACTGTATTCGAAATAAAAACAAAATTGTATAGCTTCTTTACTGTACTAATGGAAAACATTTAATTTACTTCTTCAAGCCAACCAAAAGAATGACGCAATGCTGCTCAAGCAGATTTACAGTGTCTTTTCTTCCGTAGAAATCAATACAGCTTGAAGGTGCTGCTATGGGAGCAGGCTAGTTGACTGCGATCCAGCTGTGTTCAAATGTAAACTTCTGTACTGCAAACCAAAACTGATGATTTTGATTTATTCAGGCATCGCTGTATCTCTGAGATATTATGGTGTTGGATTTTATTCATGGCTTGTCTCTGCTTTATTGCCATTAATACTAGATTGGAATTTCAAAATAGCAAGTTCAGTCTGATTATGATTTTTTTTCTCAAATAATTCACTTATTTTCTGTATTTCCTGAATTAAAGTGCTTAGCTCTGTGGTAGTGATATCAGCAAAAGAAGCTCTATGTACATGCCATGTGTGCCCTTCAGTGAAGTCTTTTTTTTTTTTTCCCCTCAAAAACAAAAAAAAAAAAAAGGGCAAAACAAAAAAAAAAAAACAGGCTTTCATTGAACAGGAGTGTTAAGGGCTAGCATAATAATTTTCCGCTTTGTACAGAAGAAGCTCTGAACATTAAATGTTCTTTGGTTTCCTCCTGCTAGAGGAGGTAAAATGCGACAGTGTTGTTTTGGCTCAGTCCAAAAAAGTTCTTAAAATAGAACTATATTTTTTTGAAGAAGTGAAACCAGCAGTGCGGATTTTCATAATACACCAACTTTTATGCCTTTGTTTCCTTTCCTGTTTCCCTCTGCTCCCACTAATAGCTTTGACTTTATTTAAACTCTCTACTGTAAGAGGCTGCTGGTGTTTCTCTCCTTCTCATTTTCTTCTTTAATGGGATTTCAGTCTTGCTTAAGCGCTTTGCTTCTGGCATAAATTCTTTTCTAAAATAGCCCTTAGGATGGGATCCCTCACACGGCTTTTCTCCCCGAGTTCTGTATTTCCGTGGGAAGTCCCTCACTGGTGGTCTGTGCGCTGGTCATGCTAACTTCTACTGGGAGGAAAATCGCGACTTGATACTTGTAGGCTAGCTTGCCAGAAGTACATTTCATCTTTTTTTAAAAAAAAGAGAACTTCTACTTCCATTTCTCAAGTAACTTTGATCCAGATTTCTGTATTCTCTAACCATTTTTCTCTCCCGTATACTTAACCACCTCATGGTGAATAAATAGCTTGAGAAGATGATGTAGAGGAATTGAGGCCCTTTTTTGCAGGGGTAGCTCGGGGTGCAGTTGGTTAGCAAAGAGGAAGATGAGGATTTGAGTTGTACGAGAGTCTGGGGTCGGAGGTATTTTGGACGACTATTTTTTTTTTTTTCTCCTTGAGAGGATAAAGAAGGTGCTAATGAATGCTATTAAGATGGAGAGCAGTGTTGCTGACAGTTGCATTACTGTCTTTGAAAAGGCTACCATGTGAGACTTGATAGAGAAGTATGTGAATACATATTACAAATATTATTGGTTTTGCTTACCTGGAGGAAAACAGTGAAAACATCAGAGTTACAGGCCTGAACTACAGTACAGTTTCAAACATTCTTTAAAACAATTTTGTAAATTTTCAAACTACTGAATAGTTTTACTCATAGTATAAATACTGAATTTTTAAGATGTATTGACTGTATATTCTGCTACAAAATCTTCCTTGATGGAAGTGTGGGAGAGCATACAGTGACAGTGTTGTTATTATTATGTTTATAGAAAACATAAGGACAGCTTATACCCAGTAGCTGCTAACTTAGACATAATAGAGATTTCGGATATTAGATATTGCCAAGAAATTTTGAACAGCTTAAATTTATTTTCTGAAATGCTTCCTGAAGACGGACAGAGTGCCTCAGCGTTAGCATCACTTAATCACAGTGACAAATCTGGATTTTAGTGTTTGTACAATCATAGATTTCTCCCTGGCTGCTATTTTGCAAGTTTTGTCTTGCACTGCAGAATATCAAATTACCAGAGGTACTGCCCCCCAATATTCTTTCAAAGGAGGGGTGTTACAAGGAACAACACAAATCTCGAGTAGAAGAAAGAGGCATATTACTACACCCCACCCCTTTTTTCTTTTTTGGTAAGATTTTTCCAATATTCAGCCACTTCTACTCAGACTGTCTGCGTGGAACTGAAATGCAGTTGACTTCAACAAACAGGTTGATGCAATTTAGCCGTATGTTTAGCCCATAGGTTTTCAGTTTGAGTGTTCCAAAATTCTTGATAGCATGAAAGGTTTGTCATTTAGTTTTCCTTTTACCTTTTTCCCTACACTAGCACTGGTAGTTCAGGCTGGAGTATGCCATAAAGACTTTTAAAGCTACACTTTGCATAAAGCTTACATTTACTACAGCATGTTTGCTTTGCATGGTTACAGTACTGGCACTGTATTCCTGTGTAAACACTGTAATGAAGTTGTTAAGAAGAAAAGAAACACTTAACAGCATTTGCACTAAAGTTCATGGAGCATAAGATGGCTACGCTTCGGATGCTGGTACTTTGAAGGGATTAAAAAAAGCTTCTCAAATAAATACAAATAAAATTCTCAGACAAGCAAAACAGTATATAAGTGATGAGAAGAAAGGCACTAATTATTATGTAGAGAATAATTTGAATTGAAAAGCCACAGTGGAAGCCACTTTATGATCTGACCTTCCTACATACGAATTGAAAAGCAGGAAAAAGTACAGGGCATGACCTAAAAATGGTAGTCTGGAAGCTTCTTTGAGTATTTTGTGTCTTATTTTTGTCTAGCCTGAAATTTAGTTTTTCCTCTTCTGTAAAACCCAAATAAAATGTTTTGGCTGTTTTTGTTGTCCTCATGCTTCCAGCTCTGCCAAACATAGCTGTTGTTACTGTATTTTAAGAATTACTCTTACTTGGAATTCGAGTCCTGATGGAAACAGAACGCTGTCAGGAAGATGCAGTCTTGTTGTTAAGAAACTCAAGATAAGGCTAATCCTATTGTATGCTTCTACTTCAGGAGTTAGTGTAGAAACTTCCCTTTGCTAGTTATGGCACTGCGTCATTGACTACGTGCTTTATGGGATTTCTCCCCCAGTTTTTTCTGAATTGTTGGCTTGGTTAGACATTAGTATTCCACACGTTTCATGCAGTTGTGGATCATGGCACTACACTGCCAATTTCCAGACTTCCAGAAAAAAAAAAAAAGGCAGCTTTTTTTTTCTGTTGGTCAAAGAAGGCGAGCAAAAATAAGTGTACCTGAAATCTCTTTGATTATGGCAAATTTAGGTTTCTTTTATGCAGGATGTTTAATTTGAAATTTATTTTTTTTTGTATCAGTAGAGATACAGTAAGAATTACGATGCTGAATATCTGTGAGCTTTTGCTCAGGTGTTTTACAGTTTCAGAAGCAGAAACTCTGTGCACATAATAAGAATTTTTGAATTGTCATTTTGGATTGGTCCTGGACCAAACTTCATTATCCTGCCTTCAGGAAGAGCTAGTATTGGCTATTTAAAAAAAAAAAAAAAAACAAAACCACAAACAAACGTAAGAACTCTCCTACAGGTGTAGGAGGATAATGTTCTCCCAATATTTGTTTTTACCTTGATCTTTTTCATTTAGAAATTAAACTGCAAACTGACTTCAGAATGAGGTTATCTTTTGACTTGTCTAAACCAGCCTTTAGGTTTCTTAAAAGTTGCAGCATAGTAGAAGATGTGTAAGGAATTAGAGTATTAGAGCATATGTTCTTGAAATAAGTCTGTTTTGAAAAGGCATGCTTTTCAGACTCTCCTAAAAATGAGTAACTTCTGTAAATAACTTAATCCTAAGCAATGGTTGCAATGCATGTAAGTAAGTAGTGGTTGGTCTCTTTTCCTTTTCTTCTAAAGACTCTGAAACTTTTGTAAGACCAGATAGTTATCAGTAGGTTTTGACTCGCTGGGAAGAAGGGGTAGATTAGGAGCAGAAACTTTTTGTTCTTAGATCAGCAGCTAACTTGCCATGTGGCCTTGGGCAAGTCCTCTTGACTTTCTTGCACCAGCTTACCATTGTATCCAGTCTTGTCACCACCGCCATAAAGTTCTTTGCAAGCTTTGGAGTCGAAATACAGTTGAAACTGTTTATTATTCTGAGTGGACTCAACCTCATTTGCTATGCAGTTCTTCATATGGCAATGTAAAGTGCAGTTGAAATGTGCAGTTTAGTCCATAAAAAACTTCAACCAAAAAAACCCACCCTGTGCAACATGTAGCACAGTAAAGTGGATATGAAAAAAACGCATACAGTTTTATTTTAGGGGTAGCAGTGTGTACAAGGCAGGGGCAGCGGGGATAAAGCTATTTTGTTAAAAATGGGAATGCGATGACCAGAAGAGTTAAAATAAGAGGGAAGGAAAAGATCTGTCCTAAAATGAATACGTGGCAGTCTTAGTTTGCCCGAGTCTTTAGCAGGAGATTTCCACTTGTGTTTTCTGCCAAGTAAATTAAATTTATGAAGAAAAGCTAGACTCCCAAGTGTTGGACTGTTAGTATCTTTTAACAAGGTTAATGTGGTGAAGCAGAATATTGATTAGTGAGGTGAAGTTTAACAGTGGACCAGCTGAGGGATCTTTGTGTTCCTACGTAACATGAAGATTGAGTGTCCCGTAAGCTTATTGTTTTGTGTTTTGTACTTACTTTTGCATGTGTGCCAGGACATGCTCCGGGAAGAGGCATAAACTTTTTTCCTTTATTCTTTCACGAATACATTTATTTCCTGTCTAGAGCTGGAAAAGAGGAGCAACAAGAGGGGTTTTGTTAAATACAGCAAAATCTAATTACAGCTTGATTTAAAGCCACATTTACACAATGGCTGAGGGGTGAGTTCACTTCCACAAAAACAAACTCCTTGGCTTCCTACTGTGCATCAGGGAATGGGAAGATGCAAGTCCTGGAGAGCAACTGCTTCCCTCTGCTGGCGCCAACTTTTCTTACACTGTGCTGCAGCTCTGCTGCATGACACAAAAATATGACTGTACTCCCATGCAAAAGAATACCAACGCATGAATTCATTGGTGTATGCTCATCTTACTGATTATGCCGCGGTTCACCCACGCTACGTTATGTGTTACATGTGATAGGCTTGAGAGAGGTTTTCTATGAGCTGTAGAAATCTTGTTCCTCGAACGATTGTTCCCTCCGGTCCGTATTTTGAACAGTTGTGTCCTTGCTGATTCAAAGGAGAAATGCTGGTAAGTAAACTACGTTTTTTTGACAATATAGTTTTTACTGAGTTTGCACCTCTGAAAGGTGCAAGCTCTCATCTTGGTTGTCTGCTGAAGGATCTCTGCTGAAGGTAATTGAGTAGTTGAAAATGTGGCTTAAAATTTTTGCTGTTTTTCTTTCTTCACCTGGTTTAAATGTCCTGCTGTTCTTTTAGCTCTGTTTCTCAGAGGAAAAGGTTGCACATCTCCAGCTTACTGAAAGGTCATAATTCATAATAAGTTTTTCTCTTCCTGGAATAGTCTTTGCCCAAGACCCCCATCACATATAGTTTCATAACAGCAGCTCATAGTCCCAACTGACGCGCACATGGTCTTTATTCTTTCCTTGTTTCCAGCTGACGATTGCCATTTTTAGCAGAGTTTTTGATTACTGCACTTGCACTTTATGCTGCTACTGTTCCTTCCATTTTGGCTACCCTAATCCATAAGGATTAGAGTAGCGGAGTCTAGAGATTAAATCTAGGTGCTGCCGTTCTCTAGAAAAATCAGTGCTAAGGAAAGGTACCGGACTCGTCTAGCCCAGTACACTTTTGGCAAATGTACGTTGCAGTTCACATTTTTTGACGTGTCCTTCATTATTCTTGCCTTCAAAATTGTTCTAAAATCTTATACCTGAGGTGAGAATAAGGGGCTTAACTGTTCCTTAGGCATGCATTAATCTACCCAACACAAAATTATCCAACATGCCTATTCAGCGACCCTCAAGCAGGAGCAAAGCAGTTGTGCCTGGTGAGGAAGGAGGTGTTGTCAGGAGGCCAGCAGAGGAAAGGTGTTGCCCTGGAAGAGGGAGAGTGGTGGTAGAAGGTGGCTGACGGTGATACTGAAGTTGCTGTGCTGCTCAGCGGCACCGCTCAGCCGTGTTTGGAAGCTGCTTAACGAAGGGATTTGAGTTAATGGGAGGCTGGGGCGAGCGGGTCAGTTGGTGCCTCGGGACACAGGGAAGGTCTTGGGGAAGGAGGGGAGGGAGCAGATCCGCGTAAGGGTGAGTGGTGTCGTGAGAAGGAAGAAGGGACTCCAAAGCTTGCTCAGGAGATAGCATTGCTGGCACTGGAGGAGAGGCAAAGCTAGAGAGACAGAGCCAGGCTTGGACAGCGCACGGGAGTAAAACAGTGGAGGGAGGTGAGGCTCTCGGAGCTGCATCTCTTCAGTGGAGTTGGTTTTGCAGAGAGGCTGGAAAAGAAGAGGGATGCAGGTCTGTGGAGGGCTCGGGAGAGAAGTGGTGAGATGAGAGACTCCGGCAGGGCATTTCTGATGGGTAAAGAATGAGCCGAAATCAGCGGTCCTTCCTGACAGTGGGGGGGCCAGCGTGTGAAGAAATGGAAAATTGCAAAGAACAGAACGGAGAAGGGACAAGATTTTGTAAGATGAATCTTTCTCTCACTGCTAGTGTGATCTCCTGGTTTTTTGTTCGGTGTCTGCTCATTTAACACTTCTTGAAGGATTTCAGACTCAGCCATATTATTGTGATATTGGTGAACTATATCTGAAGTTGACGGTGGGGGAAAAAGCCGACCACGAAGTTTACTGTGATACTGAGAGACATCAGTCAATAATATGAAGGCAGTCATATCTCTGTGCATAGCTATATAGAATTGCAACCCTAAAACTACAAGAAAGTCTCTTTGCCATGAAGTCATCGTACCCAGGGGACTCTGCCCACCTTAAGACTCAGACTTCTATTCAGTTTACACAAACTTTTGTAAACATCAGTTCACCGTTTCTTGCTTCTTCTCCAGGTATTTCTGGGCCTTAGTTAGGTCCTTCCTGGAGTTCCTGCATTCAGTACTTCATATTTTCTCAGAGAAGTAGTCATGTGAAGGTCATCGACTGCAGAAAGAGAAATAAATTGTCTTTTCCAGCACTATTTTGACTGCATTGTATGTGGCCTTCAAACCTTAAGGTGCCCAACACCGCGAGGGGGATCACCTTGTGGTCTCACCCTTTTCCATCATGTAATGTTGAAGTTCTATCCTAGTAGAAGGAGGGAGGTGGGCATTCACGGAGATAAAAAAGCAGTCAGGTCTCATCCTTCACTAGTCCTCTCCAGACCAAGGCAGTGAAGAAAATGATGGTGGGAAGGAAAGTCTTTGAGTACATATGTGAGTGTCCAAGGATCAGAGTCAAATGTTTTGTATGGCTGCCAGCTGGAGAAGGGAGCTGCCTTCACACGGGAGTACAGTGTCCAGCGAAGCACTCGTTGTCCTGACCCTTGTGGTCCCTGCCTGGGGCTGTCCCTTGTCTCCCAGGTGGCTCTGGGCACTCACTGCTGGAAGCCAAGCAGAGATGTAAAAAAGAGCTTTGTGGCTTTTGCATTGTCTCATGTTGACCTGAATTTCTGCAGTCAACTTCTCTAGAGGAGATGACTCAAGGGGCAGAGGTGTGTGGATTGCGTCTACTTATTCTCCTGATTGTTTTTTGTAGTTAAACTCTTAAAAAAAACCCCCACAAACAAACAAAAAACACAAAACACCAAAAAAACAAACCCCAAAACAACAACAAACAGTTTGATAAGCTCCCAGCTACTAGCCAGTGTCGATATGCTGTAACGACTCGGTATGAGTTGCAAGCTTTGTTCTTTTGGAAGATTTTCTTTCAGCTGTGACAGTTGTGAAGTTTATTCTCCTAGGAGATGCACAGATCTCCTCCCCCCCAATAATTACACAAACTAGGCGTTCCTGCTGTTTCTTTAGTAGATACGTTTTCAGAGATGATAAAATTTTCAGCTACGTTAATTGCCAGAAGTACACTGTCAAAATACTAGGTATGTGATTTTATTGCTTTCCTGAAAAGCCATAAAACCCACCACCAGCCAAATTCTGGACTTTGCAAAATTTTTAAAAGGAAGACTAACTTAAATTAATGAAGAAGGATGTTGCAAAAATGTGTAATACAGGACAGAGATTGTTTCCTCTGCTCCAATCACATTGAATTCCTATTGTAAAAGAACTTAACTCCTGTGGTGAATCTAATTTTTGTTTAATGCAAAGTTTTTTGGGGCCCTGTCCAAGTGGGAAAGTTTACAGGAGTAAGGCATTAGGTGGCATAACCCTCCTGTTGCATCTAGCAGATACGATTGCATACGGGACTTCACATATGAAATGGGCCAGTAGGTCATATTAATCAACTGACTGCTACTTTTGAGATTAAATGCCTACTGTGGATTTTTCACCTAACCCTGCTTAGTGCTGACCAGTAGCGATACAGGGTGTTGAGCTGTTCTGAAGGCGGAGGCTGCATGTTTTCTGCACTGAAAAGAGCTATTCGTGGAGGGAAACGGCTCTTTTTGTGTGCTACGGGTGAGTGTTAAGTGGACTTCCAGTGGAGGACTTCACTCCTCCTGAAATTTTCCCACTCTGATTGCCAGTTCTGGGGCTGTCTCCCAGCTTAGAAGAACTTGCATCATTCCACCAAATGTTTTTCAAGGTAGCCCTTATCCTTCCATAAGGGTAGCTAATGTCATGGTGGTTATCACGATAGTCGATCCAGAATTTCCTGCTATGCGATAAAATTAAATGTTTTCACTCAGGCCTGTTTCTTAGAGTGTGTGTTGAATGAAAAGAATCCCTATTTATTTCTTCCCAAGGAACTAGTGTTAGGCTCTCTGTTTTACTGAAGTCTGAAAAGTACAAAGAACGTGCTGGTTTTGGCTGGGGTGGAGTTAATTTTCACCACAGTAGCTGGTACCGGGCTGTGTTTCGGATTTGTGCTGGA
>JANZLQ010000029.1:12633609-12645432 GCA_026212715.1 Elanus axillaris
TCGCGCTGCGGCCTCACCAGGGCCCGGCACAGGGGAACCAGCCCCTCCCGGCTCCTGCTGGCCACCGAATTTCTGATCAACCTCCGGGTAAAGCCTCTACTAACCTGTGGATTTACCCAGTACTCCTTAAAGCAAAGTTTCTTCTCGTCCATCCAAATTGTTTTTCTCCTTTGTGAATCATTTGCAATGCCTGATGACAAGCTTGGCTACTTTAGTTGCTAGTGAATATTCAGTAGGTGTAGCTTCTCTGGTGATCCCTCTGTTAATCTTTGGCTAAGCCTATAGCCAGTGGGCAAAAATCCTCACAAGTCATCTTCCCTTGGATTGCCTGCACTGCCTGTGCTCAGGGATGCCCACAGGGGAGCAACCCAGCTTTGAACCAGTAGGATAAGTATTACGGGGTGAGCTAAAATACCTTGTATCGCTATCCATTAAGCTTTTTCCCTCTGGATTCATGTGTAGTTGAACACCGCAGTTGTGTCGGAACCATTCTTCTGTAAAAACATGCTAGTTGCTGTGTTGCGCTAAGTGTATAATCCTATTTTTTATTTTTTTTTTTTAAAGAACAACAGGAGAAAAAACCCAAATGTTGAGTCGAACGACTAGAAAGCGGTTTGAGTAGGTGCGGGTGCAGAGGAGCCATCGGAGCTTGCCCTGCCGTGTTCTTCTGGGATGGCTTCAGCTGCCACGGGAGGCTGGGTGCCGGGGAGCTGCCCCTCCAGGGATCAGCAGAGCCCCAAAGGCAGAAAGCCGGGGCTTTCCCCTTCCACCTTCCACTAGCATGGGACCCGGCTCTATTCCTCACCTTCCTGAGGCAAGCCGGTGCTCCATCAAGGAGTTTCACTCTCTCAAATACGGCTGGGTTGGCTCGTTTGCAGAAAGGTGGGTAGGCTGCCAGTTGGACAGCCTCAGCGCCCCAAAAATGTCGTATTTACCAGCAGTGAGGTCCGGCCTCGGCGCCGGCTCCCCCCCCAGCGTTTGTCAGCGCTGAGCCGAGGTGCCGGCACGGCAGCGAGCAGCCTCCAGCAGAAATAACTCTGATTGTGTGTGCTGCTGGCTCAGCCCCGCTTTTCCTCACCTGGTGACAGTTTCTGCGTGCCATCGGTCCCCGCTTCGTGTCCTCGTCGTGCAGGCAAAGGATGCGTGTTCATGCCATTTTAGTGTTTGCGCCTTCTCCAGCGGGAAATTTTGGGAAAGTGAATTCTTCTTCTTGATCACTTTGGCCCTTTCCTGCCATCTTTAGCGTTAAATATCTCCTGTGCTGACTTTGTTCCTTCAGTTGCATTGGGAGTGTCATCTCCTTTGAGATGCAGGTCAGCAGGAAAACAGCCAAGTGTGGAAAAACACGCAGTCGCCGTTCTCTGGGATGGGAGCAGCACGGGTGACCTAAATTTGAAATGCTCCATACTCCATGGCTGATCCAGCATCCTCAGGCTGCAGCCTGTCCGTCTGCTGCAGTTGCACACCAAGAAGTGCTTTTATTGAGGAGCCAGATCTCTGCCAGTTTACTCCACTAAAATTTGGAGTTTGGAAATCTGGGACAAAATGGAGAGAAAGCAAGAGAAAGAAATGCAGAAAAAGAGAAGTTGTACTTGAGAAGCTTGATCGAAGCACAAAAGCTTGCATTTTGGTCGTATGCTGGGGTGTGTTTCGGTGGTTCCATTTGTTCATTTTCTAGAACAGGCATGAAATCGCTATATTTGTGTATATGGACAATAATAATAGGTTATAAAAACAGTACACTAGCTTCTTTGGGTGGGAGGAGAAACCAAGAGCTGCCTGAAGGCAAAACATCTCTAATTTTTTTTTTTTTCCTTTTTTTGAAAAAGCTCCTTTTTTTATTGTGTGTTTTGCTGTTGCCCACACTGATGCTGGAGAGCATCTCTGCAGTCTGCATAAATTGGTACAGTGGGTGGCCGACTGTGCTCGGTGCTCCCTCCAGGTCACGGCTGCCACAGTTTGCCACTGTCTTTTATGCGTGCGTGAGCGCGGGCACACACATCCGAGGTGTAGGAGTGCGAGTTTTAGGAGCACTTGGCAACAGCCCCCACACATGCCGATCGTGCTGCCTGCTCACAAAGCAATACAGAGCAGAAAAAGCCAGGGAGGTTTTCCTGAAGACTAGTAAGATGCAGCTTGTAGAAGCATGCCTTGTTTTGCTTTTGCTGTTAAAAGCAGATATGTTTTGGTTTACTTCCAGGCCACAAAATGCTCCTGACTTCTTCTCTCCTGACCCCCCATGATGGCACCAGTACCCCAGGGAAGGGATCCCGTCATTCCCTCTTAGACAAGGGACAAACCTGGGGTCAGTGGTGATGACCCAGGAATATTTTTTGCGAGGTCTGTCTAACCAGTAAGAAAAATTGTTTCGGGTGTTTTGGTAAGGGTTTTGGACCCAAGAGAAGTGGGTTCCCCACCCCTTCTTTTCCTTGATTATGGGAAGTTTCTGGGTGGTTGTGCTGGTGGAACAGTCCAGAGGAAAACAGCAGCATTCCTGCAGAGGCTTGCAAGAATTTATACTGGGTTTTGCTGACACTTATTTTCATGTGAGAGATGGCAAAAACATACTGACATATCTAGTCTATCTGCTTGGGAATCGGAGATTTCATTCCTGTATGCATCCAGTCTTGCAGTGGGTTTAATAAGTTGGGTTGTTTGTTCGAGCTCATCTGCGCTTCTCCCTTCCCTTGAAGCTGATTCAGAAAAGGTCTTGAAAGAGGCGGTTTTGAGGGGGAAAGGAGATTTGATTTGCATCACGCAGGAAAAATTGAAAATTCTCACAAAATTTGATGGCTAGTATTGATATCCGGTAGTTTTAGTTGGTCTAGAAGTGTTTTGTTGCTCTCTCCAAATCCTAGTAGTCTGTGGGGACGCTGATCCTCTCTGTTATTTTTATTCTTTGGTATTTTAATCTAGGAACTAAGTAACTTCTTTAATGAATGGGTTCGCTCTCTATCTCTGGCAGTATTTCTGACATTTGTCACTGAGTCTTATCTTCTCCTCCCATGAAGTAAATTCTATTTACTCTTTATAAAGTATTTTGCATTATAAACAATGACATTTTACTGAGGATCTTCATCCTCCTTTGCAGGAATTGGAAAATATGCTGAGGAGGAAAGGAGTGATTTTTCTGGACTTCAGGGTAAAATATATAAATAAAATACTAGAAATGTGCATGCACATATATATGTGTGTCATGTAAAAAAAAAAATTTCTATTTCCAATGATCTCTTTTCAGGTTTTAGATTTTCTCATGCAGTACTGAAATTAATGGCAATACTTAGCATTTCAGTTAGTCATCTTCTGCTATGGCTACTGATGATGAGTGAAAGAAGGTAAATTGAATCCGGGGGGGGGGGGGGAGCAAAGCTGTTTTATAACGATTAGTAAGATACTGTAAAAAAAGATCACCAACTTTAACAGGAATTTTCACTAACAGCCTGGTACATGTTTATCCTCCAGGGCATGCATGGCCTCGCGTGAAAAAGGTGGAGTCTGCTACATTGATGTAATTTGGTGTTTCACAGTGAAAATGTAGTACATATAGATTTATTTAGCAGTTTTGTGGTTTTTTTTTTCCCCAAGTTGTTGTGCTTCTATATACTTAAAGAGAAAAGCACATACGTATTTAGGTCTTGCACATTTACTGACATGAAGTTCTCCAGAAATAGCAGTAGTTGTTCACCTTTGTGCACTGTGGAAAACAGCTATATATAAATTCATACTTGTTAAATTTTATTTTGATCTACTGAGAAGAAAATGAACAGATTTACTCAAAGACCATGCCCAGAAACCAGAATACTATGTTTTTGCCGGAGTCCTGTAGCAAATACAGAAATCTAAGAGAAGGTAGGAAGAAGGGATAAAAAAACCATACACTGTTGTTCATTTTAAGTTTCATATCGTTACTGCCCAAATTTGTGGTTTTGACAGACTTTTCTTGTTGTCTTTTGCCTCCCATACATTTTATATTATGAAACTTACAAACCTGTTTTTTCGATGCACCTACTCATTCCTGTTTTGTTGTATCCCTTTTGCTTTTATCCACATAATGTAATGTAAAACTCATAATGAAATTCAAGCTTTAAAAAAGGTTCACAAAATCAGTGGTTTAGTGCATGGCTTGTCACGTTTAATTTCATAACAGCTGTAAGATAGGCAAATAAATAAATAAATAATAAAATCTTTACAGCACAAGGGCAGGCAGTTTTTCTGATAACTGCTTTCCATATAAGAATACAGCTAAAAAAGAGGGGAAGTGCTGACTTTCATAATTCACTGAAGTTTGACACTTTTAAAGTTTGTATTATAACAGCACTTCAGAGGCTGTAGATGGGGCTGTTTCAAGTTCTGTTGTAAATCTGACTTTAATGTTCTCTAGGCTACTAAAAATCATTCTAGGATTGAATGTGTGAAATAAAAAAAAATGGTGGTTTTAATATAATTTAATGCTCAGGGCATTTTGTCATCTTAGATGTTTTTTCACCAAAATTTCATCGTTCTTGAATTTTGCAATAAATCTTAAACTTACCTTTGGTCTGAGGGAGGAAGGGGGGGAAAGAAAAGGAAAAAAAAAAAAAGACAACTGAGGAATACATAACTCATGTCTGCACAGTAAACTTTAAAGTATCAACATGAGCTTTTGGCACTGGAGAAAAGGGCATAAATGTTTAGCATGAAACATAATGTAATGATAACAGATAACGTTTTCACACGTTAGAGCACAAGCCTCCCCATGAGCTGCAAAGGATAAGCTGTGAGTCCCAGCCAGTGAGCTCCGCACTGCACGTCTCTCCTTGTTTGGAAAGTCTGGGGGTTTGAAGGACTCACCTGCTTGGCAACATAAAATGAAAATGCGAACAGTTAGGAAGTACAATTAAAAACGCGTGTCTTGATTCCACCCGAACAGCAGCGAGCAAATACGACGAGTTAGCTGCCGGCCGGCGTGCCGTGCCTCGCTGCGGATGGGATCCTGACGCAGGCTGCGCAGGGCGGCTGTCACAGCCTTCTCCGAAACTTCGCTCCCTTCCCTTTGTGCTGGCGATGCGAGACCAGTGAAAAGTCTGGCTCAGGAATACTGTACTGAAATAACCTTCAATCCACATGCTGCTCTGTAGTTTCCACCACTTACGGTCGCTACTAGAGTAGTTGTTTCTGGCTCCGTTGTTTAATCCGAACAGGGTGGGATATCGGTGGGATATCACGTGCGAGGGTGACGGCCAGCCCACCCGTGACCTGCCAGCCGGGCTTTCGGTGGCTTCCTCTGCAGGGGGGGAGATAGGTTTAAGGGCGATAAACTTAAGGGTGGGAGGGACCCTGGAGCAAAGACCTACACATTTCTCTGTGCCACGCTCCTTCCCCTGTTTCTGTGGGCTTGAAGTCGCATTAGTTTCCTTAGCGAGGTGTAACAAGCGTTCAGAGGCTCGGAGGTTGGTGGGGGTAGCATGCTGTCCTTCTCTACCGGGTCGTGGTCTCCTGAGCATCTCTGAGGTTGCTGCTCCTGGCCAGTTCCACGCACGGGGCGCGTTCCACGCTATTTGGTCGCTTTTGGGTGAAGAAGAGAGAACTGGGGAAGCTGTCGTCTCTGCCTACCGCGTAAACCACACCACGCGGACCCAAGGGAGCCTGGGCGGTCACGAAACCTGTAGCACACAACGTATATTTTGGACAACGGGACATTGTTATTTTGTGTTTGTATGTAGCTCAGCTGCTGGGAGGGATGCTGTGCTGTGCTTATTGGGGCCAGCGGAGATAAGTGGGCTTGCCTTGCACAGGTGCACAAGAGACCTGCCAGGAGGAGAAGGGGAAATTAGTGTAGGATAAAAGCAGTTTCTAAGGATAGCGTGTCTTGTCACCCTGGTCCCTGGCGAGGTGCCCAACTGCCAGCTCCTTCTGTTGGGCTCCCATGTGGCCTTAAGCATGGTTTAAGATGGGCTGGCTGATCGTCTAATGTTGTTCTGTGTAGGCAATTGCAGAAACTTGTGTAAGGGTTCAAATATGGGGGGAAATTTTTTTTGGGGGGATTTTTAGTGATTGCCTACTTTCTGGACATTCAAGAAGCGATGGTCCACAACTTTCCTCATAATTGCTTTTCTTGCCATTAGACACTGTTGTTTCAAGAGAGGGAGGGATTTGCCTGTGAAATTTGGTCCGCTTCAGATATTCGCTATGGGGAAAAAACCAAGGCTTTTTAGTAGCGTTATTTTTACTATAGCCAGATCTACACTTGAACACTTTTGCATGCTGTGTTGTTTACTCATGTTGTCGAACTTGAGTTTAAACTGCCAGGCAGCTGAGGACTTGACTCCCTAGCTCTTGTCCATGAGGAATTACTGGAGAGGAAGAGAAGTTCCCCCAAGAAGTAAGGGCTTCTCCTAGAGGAAGGGATTGAAGATATCTAAGTTTTTTTGTTATGAATGCTCCGTTGGCCTCAATTTATGTGCTTTGAATCCACGTTGTACTGAAGTCATGCTCTATAAGGCAAGACAGTTGTTCAAGTGCTCAATATCGGGAGCGTGCATGACAGCAAAATCCTTTCATAATGATGATACCTGATTGGAGTATATCTGGCTGCACATTAGAAGCATTAGACGTAGGAGGTTTTGTTTTCGGAAGTGTAAAATAATGTGCCTTCAGGCAGCTGTGCAGCTTTGGTGTGAGGAAGACTGCGGAGGATGGTTTCACAGGTGTAATACAAAAAACCACGTGCTCATTTCAACCCTCTGCGCCTTCTGTAGTTTTATTTCAAAGCACAGAAGCTGTACTTTATGCAATTTCTGTTCCTAGTGACCGTTTAGTTAAGGGGCAGAAACACGGACAAGTTTGCACGCAGAGCAGTTGTTCGTTTTTAATGTGCATTGGTATCAGTGGTGCGTGGTGAATTGGCAGCACAGCAAGTCCTGTGATAAGAGTGGATGTCTGGGCAGTAGACCTTCCCTGTGCTCCAGCTTGATATCTGGATATCTCCTGCTCTGAATGGGACTGAACATAGCTGGGGGGTATGCAATTACGTATAGTGAGAACACATCTGAATGATTTTGCTTCTTGAGAGCTGCTGTTCAGATTTGAAGGGGGAGGAGGGGAACCCAAAACTTCTCTGTGTTAACATCATGATGCTAAGTGCCTGCTTGCAGGTACCGTCCCTGCTTGTGTTGTGGAGGTCACCAAGTACAGCCAGGTTTAGGCACATACATTTTTAATGACATAAACCTTTGGGCGTGACTCTGTGTCCTTGTCTACTACCAGACAGAAAATAGGAGTAGGCTTACGAAGCCATTTGCCACATGTTTGTTGAGGTTGTAGAAGCATAGTAGCGAGGGTTGCTTTTGCATGGTGTAGAAAGCGAGTTCTTTCTTGGAGATCTGCTTATTTTTGCTTTTGAGTCTGTGTGTGGATTTAACTAGAGAACATGTGTTCACACAGCTCTGCTGTTTAAATTAATGTGGGGTGACTCAGTGTGTATTCACTGCTGTCATCCCACAGCAACTGTGACAGAACATTTTATTGTCTGAAGACAATGCTAATAATGGTAGCATTAAAACGGCGTTGTAATTTCGCAAGACAATATTCTGTTCCCAGAAGCGCAAAGCAACTAAGAGATTTGCCATTGTCAGACAGAGGAAGAGGAGCTGACCTGCCGTGCAAGCTGTGCCCTCCACTTTGCCTGGGCTGGGCTGCCCTGTCTCTCTCCGCTCCCATTTTCCGGAGCTGCTCCGGCCCTTGTCACGGCGGCCTTCGCAAAGCAAGCACTCCAGCGTTCGGCTGTGCTGAGAGCTGTCCTAACACAGCCCCTTCCCAGGGTGAGCCCACCCTAAGCTGCTTTCGTCTAACAGGTGAGCCATCCACCAGCATCCCGGACAGCCGAACCGGCTGGGAAGGGGACACACGGCTTCTGGCCGCCCCTTACCTACCGCTGCTCTGGTGCTTGGCCCCACCGGGAACGCAGTTTGCTGAAGGAGAGCTCAGGACAGGTTTAGTACACTGGGGATGCCATAGCATTCCCGCAGCTTGTAAAACAGCAGTTCAGAAGTGAAGCGTTTTATGTTAGTCGTGCTTTTCTTTACCATGAGCTTTGCTGGAGAGACTGTACGATGAAAGCAACGTGGCTGCAGTGACTAGCGGAGGGCAGCTGTGCTGTCATTGTAACTGAGATACAGCTTACAAGTGCAAATAAGTTGTCAGTACGAAATTAATAAACATTACAGATTTGTTATTAATACTTAGCATCACCTTTTACTGTGTAAACATAGTAGTAACAACTTCCTTATTGAAAGAGTTGGTAATAATGCTTGGAACCTGAAAACAAAGATGCAGTGGTGGGAGCCATACACATTTATTCTTTCGCAGGAAATAGTAAAACAGTTCCATTCTCATAAGTACTCCTTTTTGGTGGATTCCTGGTATACTGTTGTAATAATCCCTTTGGATGATGACAGCATAGACAACGTGATGAGAAAATGAACTGAAGGAGAGGTTGCTGGCGGTGCAGAGACACTGGTTGGAAACCTCACCAACCTTAAACCACATCTGTAGTACCATGGCTTATGTGCAATGTGGACAATACCTGCAGCATAAAGCCATCTGGAGGTTCATTGGTGAGCACATTGATATTAATTACCGTGGCAGAGTTCGCTTCATATGCATTAGTACTTAGCAGATAAGATAGCCATGAATCCAGACCCTGAGATCTTGCACTGAACATCTTTAAGATGTGCAGCCACTGAGCAGGACTTGCCTCCTTAATGACTCCCTTCTCCCAGCAGTGTTTCCCAGGAGCCGTGTGACAAAGTACCAGAGGGTTGTGCTTTGATTTCAGTAGCTTCATTATTAAGTTGTTCTCCTCTCCAAGATGGATGTTTTTAAAATGTAGTTTGTGTTTGATTGGGATACTGAAGAAAAAGAGCTGATTTAAGGAAAATGACATGGGGGAAGAGAGTTGCATTCTTTACAGTCTTGAGATTCCAAGCATCCTTGCTGTGAAAAATGGGAGTTTATTTAATTAGCCAATTTCTGTGTGGGTTTGCTGAGTTCCTTTAGTTTGTTTATTCTCTGTGAGTTTCTAATAGTTCTGTTATTTATTTCCACTAAACAGAAAAGATGAGTTTGCTGATCTCTGTTGCTCGATGTCTGCTAGGAATGCTGCCTCAGAGTTGTATCACTACAAATAGTTGTATGTTCCTGCCTGTACTGCGAGCAGAAACATCAGGGAGAGCCAAACAGTTTAAATCAAGATGGTTTGCGTATCTTCTATTTTCTTTTTGGCCAAATCATTGCAGTTCTGCCTAAACGTGATCTTCCATGAGCTGCAAGGAGCAGATCATGTCATTGTTATCAAATGGGTTGGTCCAGTTGATGTGATACGTACCACAAAACTTTGCATGGGACCTTCAATAATTTCCCTGCCTAGTACGTGTTTTGTGGCATCAGAAAATCTCCTTTGTTTAGACAGTTTCTAAATACCTGTGTTTGTTATACCTCCCGCTTAGTTCTGTCCCAACATACCCTGCGTGTCTCTGCATATCTGTGTCACCAGTACAGTATATTTGGGGCTCCTGTAGCATACTCAGTATTTTGGCATGCCAGCCAGGCTCGCACAGAATGGCACAGCCCATTAGCCTCCTGTTTAGCCTCTACTGACAGTTAAACACCAGCAACAGCACCCTCTTGTTCTTTTCAGCCCTTTCCTGAACTGATTCCTAAATGCAGTATGCAAAGAAGTGCTGCGCAGCACTGCCTGTTAACTAACTGCCTCGCTGAGTATGTTACAGGTGCCCGCTGCCAAAAAGGAGAGATCATGGTTTTTTTTTTCCTAGGTAGCCTTTGTCCTGCTTCATGTTTTCTTGATTTCCTCAAGTCATCCTGTTTCGTGTGCTGTTGACAACTAAATCAGAGAGATGCAAAAAGCAGAAAAGCAGAGGAAATGCCCAGTGCATACTGAGAAGCAAATATCTCAGTCCTTCAAGAATGGAAAAAAGGAGCAACAGAAAGAAATGGATGTCTATGGTGATGAATTTTAATGTGCGCATTGTAATATTTATTACTGTCTCTCTCAAATCTGGATCGCTTGCTTTTGAGGATAGAGCGAGGCAAAGAGACACCAGGTTTTTGGTACCACTGAAACAGAGGTAGCAAGGTAAGATCAGAGAATCATGTAGGTTGGAGGGGTCCTCCAGACGCCACTTGGTCCATCCTGCAGCCCAAATCAGATTCCACTGGATCAGGTTGTTCAGGGCTGTGTGCAGGACAGTTTTGACCTCCATCTCCAAGGGTGGAGGTCCCACAGACCCTCTGGGGTCCTGTTCCAGAGTTTGACCTCCTTCACAATAAAAAGACATTTTTACCGGTATAGAGCTGGAATTTCCCATGTTGTAGCTCTGGCCAATGCCTTCCCTCCCTCTCTGTGCACCTTTGAGGAGAGTCTGTTGCAGACAGTGGGTAGGTCCCCCAAAACCCTCTTTCTTCAGGGCTGAGCAAACGCAGTGCTCTCAGCCTCTCCTCCTACACCATGTGCCTCAGCCCCCCAACTCGCTCTGGTGGGTCGACCGTGGGTCTGGTGCCGGGCAGCCAGCATCGCTCCAAGCAGCAGGTCTATGGGATGAGCTCTCTTTTCTCTGTGCTGCATCCCAGCTGTATTCCAGAGACTGCTTCTCTTTTTTGACTCAACTGGTCTCAAGCTGTCACTTCCTTCTATCTTTTGTGTAACATCTCCAAAAACTGTTGTCAGCTAGTTGCATATACTGCGATGTGGCCAAATCCTATATAGAACGTAATAGAAAAGAAAAAAGCAATTGTTATTTCTTAGCTCAGGTGTTTCTTTCTCTGGTGGTATCCATTCTTACAGCTATCCCGATCCAGCAAGTCTTGATCCTGACTTTTTTTCTTGAAGAACTTACAACATGGATGCAATTCCAGATCCAGGATCCTAGTGTAAATCATACTCTGTTAGTGGCTAAAGTGGAAAATGGTGCTTAAACAGTTTTCTGGTGCTTCCGTGTTGTTTTTTTTTTAAGATTAGGTTGCCCCTGGTATTTCAAGACCCTTTATGCAGATACTGTATACTCTTGCAGCAAATCTAAACACAGTTTAGCAGGGCAGATGCTAGTTGGGAGACTGGCTCAATGTTTGGAGTCTGCTTTTAACGTCTGCAAAGGCTCTTCTCTTTCTCAGCAGTGCTGAATGTGGTGGTGCACATATCCAACATTTTCTAGCCAGGGGAGAAAAAAAGAAAAATTCGAGAGAGAATTTTTTAATCTTAGTGAAGCGCATGTTACAAGTACTGGCATGAAAGAAGGTATCAGTTTGTAAAGATCCTAAGAAACAAGGTAAGGCATATTGTAAACTTCTTGGTTAATGAGCTGAGAGCTATGGCACCTGATGAATTCTCATGTCATTTTTTAAGATACCCATTCTCTCCCAGCTGAAAATTCACACACAGTTATTCAGTGTGTATATTCTAAAAGCATTATGGTTTTCAGAGTACATAATATGAAACAGTAGGTTTCAACTTGTTTTGATGTGCTGACCATTAAATGTTGTCTGCTCTACGTATGAATTCTGTGGCTAATTTAGACTTTGAACAATATATTCTTCTTCCAAGTATTTTTGAGAATTCCTCTGGGACAACCCACAGACTCATCAAGGAACTATTGACTATAGGTTAAAACAAATAGTATGTCAAGAGCCTGACAACTTGATTTTATATTGGTATTTCTCACTGAAGAATCATAGATTGGTTTGCGTTGCAAAAACCTTAAAGATCCTCCAGTTCCAAGCCCCTGCCATGGGCAGGGACACCTTCCGCTAGACCAGGTTGCTCCAAGCCCC